>CP099844.1:11465627-11892418 GCA_030062745.1 Capitulum mitella | reverse complement strand
TGAAGCTCATCAATCACGAAACGGTCCGAAGGTATCGCCGGCAAAAGGTTGCGCCGAGTCACACCAGGCTGCTCCGATGACAAGTTGCGTCGCCGTTTTGCGCCAGCCTTATGGTAGTCTGTCTTCTTACTTTCACAAAACACACAAGCATGGTTACTGTTTGCAGCTTGCATACCACATGCTAACAAAATAAATTTATAATCGGCACACAAATATAACTCGAATTTTTCCAGGGTGCCATTGATCGTAAGTCAATCAGCCTGAAGTTCGTCAATTTCAGCATTCATTTCACTGAGAATAAGTTCCATGGTGTTATAGTTTTCTGACGCCGCAGTTATCCCAAGCAGCCGTGGTCGACGCCGGGAGGGGTCTTCTTCGTCAACCAGGCTGACAGACATGTTTACAAAGGACCGGTATTCCCAACAGGAGAGCCGTCTCCTGAAACATGAGCGACAGGGTCAAGACTGTGGGGTCATAACAAACAATTGAGGGCTTCGCACGCATGTTCTGGCTCACTGATGATATGTTTCGCGGTACGCGTATTCGTCAAACAATACAAAAGGGATAAGGTACCCACGATTAGCAGAGAAAAAACTTCATTATTTCTATGACATGATCACTGACAGAGTTGGATAACATGCACAAATGGAAATGGGCAAATGACAAACGACAGTACTGGCGCATTACCAAGATTGCAGCCTGCATGATCGTTAACTGCACACATGCATTCCTGGATTATCAAAAACTGTCATCATAAGGACGCGTTACATAAGCTTGAAAACTAGTACGAACCAGGCCAGTACGAACCTGATATCTTGACGCGAACAGCACCGTTTGCGCCCCTTCTGGCTGTTGGCTGAAGGGCCTTCAACATGTCACGGATCTTCCTTTGGACTCCGGCATTCTCCTTGTCTTTCATATGGAGCTGAGCGTCTAGCCTGCAATACCGAAGGTTGTGATTAATTTTGAGGCGAATTTCCACAAAACACGACATTAGGGTAGCTAATACGCATATTTGGTCTACTAGCGCATTTCATACTACGAATGGTAACAATTCATTTGCTTATAATTATCGGCGTGCTTTGTACACAGTACCTACATTGCCGGAGCGGTAACCGGGTAATCACAGTTTCCAAAAAGGAGTCCGAAAACAATAGATAGTAATGCTCCACATGAGAATTAATGCTTACTACTTCCATATCAAAACAATACTGATTCCACTACCACAGAAAATAGCATAACCAGCCTACATGCTCACCTCCTACGTTCCTTGATGACACCATATCTGCTTGGGAGGGATGGTGTAAGCTTTGCCAACTTATGGTATTTGGCAAGGGATATACTGGAGTCATCAAGCACCTTCAGAACTTCGACTGGTGATGGCCCCGCTGAGCAGAACGGAGAATCCTGATCGTGGTGCTTCCGCTTTCCAAGTGCCACACAGATGCCAGTCCTGGCCGCTGAAATGGCAGAGGTGGTGGCCGTCCTGGCCGCTGGCGCCGCAGAGGTGGCGGCGGCTTGGAGCCCCACCGGGATAGCGCACTGCAACGTGAGCGCATCACCCGCTCGAGATTCTGCTCCACCGTTCTCATTGCCCAGTGGTATTGCATGGACGGAAATGTTCACAGGGGCAGAAGACAATTTTGTTAAGAGTTTTTGTCTCTGCTTTCCACCTTTCGAAGATGCTGCTCTCAGCGCTGACGAAATTTTCCACAACTTTACTCGCAATGATGACAGATGAGCATCATCAGATTTTAACACGAAATATCTCCTTTTTTCTGGAAATATCTCCTTTTTTATTTCTCCTTGTTTCTGTAGTCCCTCAGCAACTGCTGCTATTTCATAATGCAATGGTGCAGCAATCTCAAGCAACAGTCGTTTGCGCACTTGTAAAACGTTATTCTAGATTATACGTACATCACTACTTTGCATAAACTACACGCTTCTTTATACACACGACTACACGCTGGCCTGACAACAAGACAACCTGGTCTGCTTTCAGCCGTACATGGTGATCAGTGTTATGAAAATGGTTCACATGTTCAAACCAACATGCCTATTTTTTCATTTTGACAACAACCTCATAGCCAAAATGTTTGCTTGAATTCATGTGCTTTCCATTCAATTTTTTTACAAAATGTGCCTGCAACCTACATTTCCGCACCCTCACTTCATTCTCATCCACAACATTTTTATCCCCCGTGTCAATGGCTCCTTCCACAAAGGATCGTAGCTTGACCCATGGCAAAGCAGTTCATCCAAACAGATATGCTCAAGTACTCTTCTACCCACACTAAGGATTTTCACAACAATACACTTAGTGGGCTTTTCACGAGCTGGAAACTGCAATGATTTAAAAATGGCTTCCTGAACAATGTCAGCTATAAGCCTAATACTTGACTTCTGACACCTATGGGGGACTGGGGTTCCATAAAACTGTCTTGTTGATAGGCCTTCCATCTGAAACAAGAAACATGGGAATGACATAATGACTTTGAATGTCACACATTTCATGCACAAAAGTAATTAATACTTTGTTTTTTTGGGTATGAGTATGGGACAATAAAAAACCTGAGCATGCACTGAACAAGAAATGATGTTTTTTCTGTGTTACAAACAAAATTATAGGAAACTGTTACACCTGAGCGTGCATCAAACAAGCAACAAAATTTCATATTTCAGCTTGTATTTAGCTTTGTGACTATGTTTACAAATCACCAGCCAGAATGACACAAATGAAGGTATTGCTCTGTAACAGGTTTAGTGATCTGACCACTGATGTTAACATGTCATAATTTTCAAACCCTGTATTCAAGGCACAGGCATTACTGAATGATGAATGAACATGTCTCAACTGCCATTATTTCCCAAGATCATGGTTTTCTTGCTACTCTCATGGCATATTTTGCCAGTGGTGAATTACAATGCAAATCACAAATCTATTCTCATCATTTCAGAGTTTCTAACATTGTACCAAATTGATAACTGAATAAATCCTGCTGAATAAAGCCTGTGATCAATTTTCCATCACATGGAATGCCTTTTTTCCACAGCATTCCTCTGAAATTGTTTACACTACTTTTCATACAGGTTATGATTACCTGCATTCCACACAAAAGCTTGCACAGTGCTAGATTACAAGGACTGAAGTGATCATAATCAGCAAAGATTTAGGTGAACTGATGTTCACTGAATTCGCAGAAACATAAAGTTTGAACATGGCAGGGTACATCTAGTTCAGGTTAATCATGAATCAGATCAGACAAACCTGGGCAAAACCATGCTCAATGCAATTATGGTTATACTGATGATCAGGCAGAAATTTGCAATATCACTGGGGAGATGAAAGAAAAACATTGCATGGGTTCTCATAAAATAGGTAGCCACCACTATGTACATCTTATTATTTTCAAAGTGTACATGAACTCTAAATTTTACCCCAGGCAGCATCCAAGTTCCACCTATGTGCTTGATGCTACACCTACATTCCAGAATGAGAGAATACTGTGAATGTTTGGCAAAGTGATTCAGGCAATATCTGAGAAAGATGCTCCAAAAAGGAGCTTTGAGGAGCTTTGTAGATAAATTAACAATTGCATTTTGCTCACTAGAAAGGATGACTTTGCCATGACATTCTGCATTTATTACGCTGGTGATAAAAATGGACTTCTATCTATTTTTCCTTATCAAACCCATGGGCTACCTCCACGATTAACTTGTCACATCTTGAAAAAGACAATGGTCCCTTGCTTAACAGGTCCCTTGCTTAACACTCAGTTTGCGCTCCTGCTTACCTTTCAATGGAGCCATCAGATCTGCCGGTTGTACAAGTTTGCAGATTGGAGGAAGGCAAACTCCTGCTCCTCGAACAAATTTACCATTCACTGCATAAAGGTAGCAACAGTGCGTTGGAAAACCATGCTCCGGACCAACGGTTTACTTCGTCGTTAACTTGTTGTGAGATAGGACGCACAGCCTGTTACGTTCAAGCGTCCGTTTTCAAACTCTGATGCCATCGTAAGAAAAGGCATCTTGGGTGCGACACACATCTTGATAATGTCTTCCCGTCGCAAAAGCGCCAGGCTAACAAGCAAATAAAAAAGTCCCCGATCATCAGCTGACTGCCCTGGTTGCCATGGTTACCACATCAACAGCTACCGAAAAAACGAAGTTCGTTTCCCTACGGTCACTGAAGTGCACCTGCGGCGCCCATACCCGGTCGCAAAGCTGATTTTCCGCTGTACAAAACCCGCACGCGTTCAGCTGAGCAATGTTTTGTGCGTATGTGTCCAGCGTGGTTTGCGGGTACGCGAACATCCGGGAACTTCAGCAGCTCAAATAGGCTCCGCCCACAACCATACTCCGAGTATGCATACTCCCGATGTAACAAAGAGGGAATGCGGGTACACAAAAATCGTGTACCCGTAAACCAAATCGACCGGCGCTGCGCCAGATGTCGCCAGGGGATACTCTGGGACGATTTTTTGGTCGATCGGTTTGTGGGTACACGAAATGTCCCCACAAACCGGGATGTCCCCACAACCCGGGTGTATTACATCGATATGTACCCAAAAACCAAGGTTTTACATACACACACACACACACACACACACACACACACACACACACACACACACACACACACACACACACACACACACACACACACACACACACACACACACACACACACACACACACACACACACACACACACACACACACACACACACACACACACACACACACACACACACACACACACACACACACACACACACACACACACACACACACACACACACACACACACACACACACACACACACACACACACACACACACACACACACACACACACACACACACACACACACACACACACACACACACACACACACACACACACACACACACACACACACACACACACACACACACACACACACACACACACACACACACACACACACACACACACACACACACACACACACACACACACACACACACACACACACACACACACACACACACACACACACACACACACACACACACACACACACACACACACACACACACACACACACACACACACACACACACACACACACACACACACACACACACACACACACACACACACACACACACACACACACACACACACACACACACACACACACACACACACACACACACACACACACACACACACACACACACACACACACACACACACACACACACACACACACACACACACACACACACACACACACACACACACACACACACACACACACACACACACACACACACACACACACACACACACACACACACACACACACACACACACACACACACACACACACACACACACACACACACACACACACACACACACACACACACACACACACACACACACACACACACACACACACACACACACACACACACACACACACACACACACACACACACACACACAGATATATATATATATATATCTGTA
Source organism: Capitulum mitella (assembly GCA_030062745.1). NCBI lineage: Eukaryota > Metazoa > Arthropoda > Thecostraca > Pollicipedomorpha > Pollicipedidae > Capitulum > Capitulum mitella. Next base: position 11,886,894 of record CP099844.1, on the reverse strand, counting down.
ATTTATACTTTTTATAGCAATCAGACTGTGTGATTGAGTCCGTGATGACGAAATAACTTTCACGCAAACAGTTCACATAAAACTTACTTTGGCTCAAAAACTTCATTCATTGTCAATGACTTTGCTTTACTTTTTTGACCTTGCGGAGGGTAATAAACGCTAGAAGTGATCAAACCTATCGATGTTGGCTATATTCACCGAAAATACGCCAAAACATGCGTATAGCGCCCTTGTTTACACTCAAGCTACATCAGTATCCCGTATTGCTTGAAATCTGATCTGCAAAAAATGAAAAAATGACGCCATAGATTAATGACCTAACTTGACCTCGGCCCGAAAACCTCAGTCAACACGGCAAATGCATGGGTATTGCCGTATTCCACGTTTTGTCGCTCAGACACGCACCCTTTTCCCGTTTCGTTCGAAAAATTGTACGGAATGGCCTGCACTGGCGGAGGAAGTATTCAGAGTTGACCCTTTCGGCCCCATTTGGCCTTGAAGATATTGACCTAGGGTCATGGAAATTACACACCATGTAAATTTTTAATGTCCCTACCGTACCGATAAATTTTCATGTCGAGCTCTTTCCGTTTCCGAGACCGGAAGGGGACACGTGTGTCCCCCTTCCGGCGCATTAACGCGAAACCCCCTTCCACTGCGCTTGTTAAGGAAAAGGACGTTAGGGGAAATGCTGACAAAACCCGTGGCTCGTTTGAACAAAACTCGTGGCTTTGGTTTCAATGCTGTTACAAACAGCTCCTTTATTCGGTCTGCCGGAGCAGACTGAAAGAGAAGAATAGAAGCTGATGACTGATAGCGGGTTTCCTCATACACCGATAAGTACACTAGTCAGAGGAACAAACGATATAGAACATTCATGTTCACGGACAAAGCCAAGAAAAGAAATTGGGTATGGTAAGAATCGTGGGTAGCCTTGGTGCCAAAGCAGCTTCTGGAATCGTGAAGAATTCTGTTGGAGTTCAGAGTGTCACGTGACAGGGTTGGGAAAGGTGTAGTTTTTTTGGTGTTGAAGGCCACCAGAAAATTTATGCTTCAAAAACGGTTTTGCTCCAAAAGTTTGATCTTGTGCCTCCATCAGAAAGCCACATTGTAATCATGTTGGCAAATTTTTTACTGCAAGCAGGTAACCCCGTGTCCATTCAGTAAGAAGCACATATGATGTTATATCTGTTTTTAGTAGATATGACGCCATGCCTGACCGGCTAATACAACAAACACCAACTTAACCCGTCCCCGACTGGGGGGGGGGCAGTTGACTGCCCTCCCCCCTGAGGTTTTTCTGGGATTGCGAGAGAACCAACAAACACAGAGTCACGAAACTTTGTGTACCTTTTGCTTTATCAATTTTACATCTCATGTCGAATTTGACCTCAGGTCAGGTCCGGTGCCTGACCTAAGTCAGGTCAAACGGACCTATGTCCAAAAAAGTTTAGCTCCCTCTAACTTTTTCGCAAAACAAGGTATCTCAAAAATACTTTCAGGGATTGGTGATCGTGATAGATGCAATGCAACAAATCTGCTATCTCAGATTTTTCGGAATTTTCCGGGCCATTGACCTTAGGTCAAGCCCATTTTTAAGACATGTCGCCGTTTTTTTCGGAAATTGATGGAATATTTCATAACATTTTTAGTGTGGAGTCAAGCAGACATTACTTACCGTCATTGGGCAAAGTATCAATGACTTCCAGCCATTGACCTGAGATCAGGTCACGAATAACTGCAGTGAACCAAAATGTACCACCGTCAAAATCGACGATGAATTACTCAGAATGGGTAGAAAAGGGCAGAACTAGCTTGCACAGACGTAAGTAATACCAGGAACCTCAAAAAGTTTGAAAAAATAGCATATTGTGCAAATAAACAGGCTGTCGCGAATAAAGCGCCGCCAGTTGTGTAGATTGCTAACTAATGAATTTTTCCAAAATTTAAGCATGAGAAACCATCACAAGAACCACAAAGATCAATAAAATGTACACAGATCGTCTTTTTTCGCAAAAATAAAGGAACGCTGAAATTAGTTCCCTTCAATTTGGTACCGCAAACGGCAGCGGCGCACACCGACAGCTGGCGGGAGAATTGCCTTGTCTTTAACTCAACGTTTCTGCGCATATATTGAACAAATCTGGGAAATTAGACGTGTATCGGCTTCCGCTGACCTTTAGTTGTGCGCTGGTGCCTTTACCTATGCGTTATTAGTCACAGCCCTTGAGATTCAGGCCATTTCTCGGTCTCATGCAGTCGGCGATGAGAAAACATATATAGGGTGTGAATTGCTTACATATCTAAAACTAAAAATGAGACCAGTGTCGAGTTGTACTCGTCACAAGCTTTCCAACGGTGTGCTTATTTTTATCGTGCGACCAACCGTTCGTGAGTTAGAGAGGGGCAGCCAAGTGCCCCCCCCCCGCCCCCCCCAGTCGCTGATGTTCGAAATGGACCGACGGTCGTGCGCGGGTTAAAGCAGTATTACTCTTTGCGAAATGTGCTCCGAAACAAAAATTATACTGCGACAGCAAGAACGAAAACGAAATTTCCAAGTCTGGTCGGTGATGACGAAGTTTGGAAAAACAATGTCTATGTTTATTGAAGAAGGATTCTGTTTCGAATTCAGACTGCCCATGAATAGCGACATAGTTTCTGTGAGTACTGACTGAGCGTCGGTGATGAATCGCGTCTTTGTTTCTTGAAAGCTCACTCCAAATATACCATGGAACCTCACATCCCCTTTCCTTAAAATGACATTACAGTGCCTCTGACGTGTCCTCCGAATCCAGCTGATTGAAAGGTTCCAATCATTTTATGAGTTTGTAAGTCCTCCTGCTATCCCCGTTCTAGCGCGCCCGCCCCGCCCCCGCCGCCATTCCTGCCCATTGAGGTATGATGTAAAAGCTGCAATATTTTATCGATCAGTTTGTCGATAATAGACCTATAGGATAAAATTCTGTCGTTTGTTGGTGGAAATAAAAACCTTTATCGATTTCCAACCTCAGGATGGCCCCTGTTGATGCAGTGGCGGTGATAATGTTCGGCCCCATTCCGCGCGGTCTACAGCTGCGAACAGCTATCATCGCCGTCCTGCTCCGGGACGACTCTAGGTCTGGTGCTGATGGAGCTGGTCACCTCGGCGACCTCATGACAGCCAAACTCACCATCTGCACACAACAGCCAATCAGAGCATGGCGTTGCGAACGCGCGCGCGCGAAAACGTGGCGCTCGCGGAAACTTAAAGGTACAGCAGAATTTCGATCGACGTGTGGCAAGGTGGAAGGTGGTCAAAATATGTCGTGCTGCACCATTTTGGTAATCTTTTGCAAAGGGTAATGGGGAAACGCGGTTCCCGTTGTGCTGGATCAACTTCGTGGATTTCGGATCACCCTAGGGGGACATAGAGGACTGCAAATGTGGACAGTTGAGAATGGTTCTTTGAACATGAATGATCTTAACAGGCATGCTGGTCAGCTGTGCATTAGAGTTTGAAGCGGAATTTATATTTTCTTTTGTCGTTAATTAACGATGATGATGATACGACGATTTATTGGTGTGACTATGATTTGTATACCACGTTCCTTGTTATGTCTTTTGTTCATCTCAGTTCCCATCAGTTTTGTTGAGTTTTCTTTGGCCCGTACATGAATATTTCGAAGCGTAATTTAGTGAGGAGTAGTTTGCTACGCCTTCAAGGAAATGTACCACCTCGGTCAGGTTTACGGAAATAAACCTGGTTGGTTCCCCAAGAATCGCCGGTGGCCTTTTCAGTGTTCATGTTTTAGAAATAACTAGCAGTATAGTGTCGCCCATTGATGACGACGGAATGGGTCTTCTGCCACTTGGCTTGCTTGGCTTGCATTTAGTCACATCGTTCCGCAGTACGCCACTGATAAATGAGGCGCGATAGATTCGCGAGAAATCTCTTTTAAACAGTGTAAAGATATGGCTGGGAGCAATTCCCAACACGTTAGGCATCATGTCGTAAAATATATGTTTAATTGTGATGCTAGTTTCAGACGTTTACGCCTTCCATTTATCTAGGTCTGGTTTTGGCACTCTGAGCGTGTACATTGTTATCGTAATTATCATCAATCAGATATGTGAAAAGTATGTTAAGTATACAAGCAGCATCACATTTGTTATACAGAGGCGTTGAAAATGTATATAACTATCATTTTTCCTTTTTGTAGCATCGTTCTGTTGTTCCATTGTGCATTGGGTCTCCACCAACTTGCAGCAGCAGCTTGCATGGCCTTTCTGATTAACTTTGTGGTGGTAATGTACATGTACGGGCCGGATTCCTGGACAGACGTCGCCTTCTCCCGTTTCTCGTAATCCGCCAGGCCTGGCCGAGGTGGCCGGACTCTGAGCGGCCCCCCGCCCCCACCGCTGCCGCCCACTGCCGCTGCGGCCCGCGGCCTTGGCGTCCGGCGCGTGTCGGGTAATAGCTGCCCATTGTTTAATTGGAGGCAGTATGCAATCGGCCGGCTCGGGCCGGAACCCCCCGGCCGTCGGCCGTGGGCCTCCCGGCAGGCGGGCGGCAGGTCTGCCAGACGGTCTGCCACGTGACCCGGGGTCGGCCCGTCACGTGACCCGGAGTCGGGGTCAGTCGTCACGTGACCTGGAACCAGGGACGGTCCGCCACGTAGCGGAAGCGGGGGTCAGTCTGACCTGGACTGGACTGGTCAGTGGTCAGTCCCTCGGGCGGAGTGACTCGTTCTGTTGGCGGGTCCGCCAGTGACTGCACTGTCCTACCGCCAGGGTGATCCCATCCGCTCCGTTTACCTGTTTCGAACTGGCTGTTTTTTGGACACCGGCTAGCAGTACAGGGACCTCGTCTGGCATGGGAAGACCCGGCTGCCTGGGACGGCCCACGTTCGTCCGTCAGCGCCTATCACCCGTCGGTCAGCGGGGCTGGCGCTGGGGCCGGGGTCAGGCTCTGGCCGTCGGCCTGGGCCTTCTGAGCCACCCGGGCCGTCAGGAGGTGCGGCGTGCAGCGCGGCTGCCCCGCGGCTCAGAGGCCGCGACCCCGGGACGTGGCTGCCAGACAGAGGCAGGCGGCGGAGCGCCGGCCCGATCCCCGCCCCCCTGGACGGCTTCGGTTTCGGAGAATCCCGTGCGCTGCACTTTCCCATGAACACACGGGCCGCACCGGCAGGCTCAGGTAAAATGTCCAAGGACACGGGCTTCCTGGAATTGGCGATTTTTGCCGATTTCTTGCACGAACTGGTATGCTGTCGTGTGATCGGGCAGGCTCCTTCAGATCTGCAGAAAAGTTTGATTGCAGCATTGAATTGAGCCATCGTATACCCAACGACGTTTTACGTTTATTCTTCTGTCAGATAGCCAGTCGGGAAAACTTGCTGAAGGTAGATGCTGCTCATACTCCGGTACAAGTGTCGACAAGAAAAGCACAGGGTTTTCCTATTCGTGTATCGTTGGGAGTTTTTTCATACTTTCTAGCGCATAATAGCAGCCGTCCAAATTAAAAGTGAGAGCTGGCTGTGGCGGGATGTAGATGGGATTCTAGAGGAAGTTTACGCGCCTTTACCTGTAGCACCCGAAGTATCAGGAATGCCAAAACCGCCTTACATTCGAACTTGCAAATACTTTTGCGTCAAGAAACATTCTCGTAATCTTTTGTATCCACCATTTAAGAGATGCTGGAGGCATTACCGCAAGATGAAGACGTAAACTCGTCAGTGTAGACGTGGCTGTAGTCTTAGACGGGAAATGTACTGGGCATGAAGAGTGGATACTTGACGACCGCGGTCGTGTATGCTAGTTCTGCGCTGGTCACTTGCTTGTCGATTTCCTTTTGACACCACTCCGCAGCCGTTGCTATGTGCGGTAGTGACTTGGACCACTCACGTCGTTCTTCATTGACGTTTCCATCAATTCGCCCCAGAATTGCTTGTGAAACGCCGCCGTTTCGAGTCTTTATCGACGGGGCGGCCAGCCGGCCGCCTCGGCTCCATCCATTGTGACTCATCCCCGGCTCTAATGCCTCCCTCCGGGAAGGGGTGGCGGCCGCTCGTTATTCCGAGCCGCGGACGCAGACGGTGCCGGACGGGACCGTGCTGACCTGGGGTGGTCTCCCGGGCGGCGGATTCCCCGTTCGTGCCGATCAACCGCGGTGATGGGGAGTATCGTTGCTGCGTGTGGAATGTGGGATTAGTCGGTGGACCTTGGTTGTGACGTGTTCGATCACGCCTTTCCTTTTTTCTTTTGTTTTCTCGTCTCACCGCCAGTGCTTGGTGTATTCGGGGTTTTGTCGATGTCCGTAGACTTGTTCATTAAATGGACAGATTAGACCAAAAGTGTGAGAAATTCCCGCCGTATTTAATGCGTATTGGTCGTATACCTGAGTTTTAAGCCTCTCGAATGGAAATAGGGATTAATTTCGTAATGAAATCCCTTGCTTCTCCGAAACCAGATATTTTCGGAAGTTTTGTTAGGATAATGCTTCCGGTAACTTTGAGAAGCTTCATCCCAGTGCTATTAATTTCCCCTGAGAAGCAATCGGTTGGCATGCAGCTTGTCCGATTTCCACGTACTGCTTTACTGAGAGCAAAACGTTGCGCTTGGTGTTGCCAAGTGGAAGCCATCACCCCTTTTTCCTGCACCCTCCGGTGGTGTCTGAGGCCGGTGGCTGGTGACCCTACTGGGCGCGTCGGTGAAGTGCACCGTCGCCGAGTATTGACTTAAGTCGCTCTTTAGTCAGCGAAGACTTCGTAGCCTCTAGTTGAGCTGCCAGGTTACGTCACAGCGTACTTAGCCGCCGTGGCCATTAGCGTTCCGGTGCAGGGACTGGTGGTGACGTCAAGTCCATCGCCGCGCACAGCCAGGCCGGGTCGAGCCTGGCGTTTTTTTTTTTTTTTGTTTTGTTTCTTTGTTTTTTTTTTGGTCACAGCCGGCCGGCGAGTGATGGAGTCAGCTGACGGAAACGGGGAGTCGCTCAGGGATCGGGCGAGCGCCGCGTTCGGCAGCGAGGCCTGGCCGCAGCCCGTGCAGTCGCGGTTCGCTCGCCGGAGCTGGCGCGGGAGCTGCCCAGCCTCCGCCTGGCGCCCGGCAGCCGGAGAGATCGACAGAGGAGTACTCTCTCCTGTTTGAGCAGTATGGAGGGTGCTGTCGGAAGCACCGTCTCCCGGACCGCGGCTGGTCCGCCCGGTCGCGCGGCGTTATTCGCGTCTCCTCGGCCTCCGTCGCCGCGGCGGGGCCCGAACCCGGCCGGCGAGCGCACACAAGACGACTTTAATATTTTGATCGGGCACTCGAGCGCGGCCGCCGACAGCCGGACGTGGCGGTCGTGTTTTTCCGCGGCCGACCCCGCCTGGAGAGCGGCTCGCCCCGTTCTTATTGCCGTCTGGAGTGCTCTTGGGCCGGTGGTCAGCGGACGCAGTGGCCGCGGTTGCCTCTCGACGCCATTATTTGATGTATCGCTGCACGGCCAAATGAGCCCATTTGCTGCCAGTCCATAGGAGCGGGCCATTGAATGCGTTAGCCGCGCTCCGATGGAGCGCCGGATGGCCGTGCGGCCGCATTGATTTTCCACGGATGCTGCTTAAAATTCCTACTTACTGGGAAATATCAATAATGTATGGCCGGCATCTTGGCCGGATTTAATTGCCCAAAGACGGAGAGCGAGCTTTCGCGGTGGATTATCCAGCATCGCACGACGTGCACGGCCTTGAGTGGGATTCGGCGGCGGCCGCAGCGCGCGGGTCGGGCCGGGGGCCCGCGCAGCGCTCGCCAACATAAGAGCCGGCCAACTGACCGGTGGCCGGCTATCAGCATAATGCGCCCGGCCCGATCCGATTCGGCCGGGAAATTGAAAATTCCGAACTCCGACTGAAATGAGATAAGGGAGGGAAGAAGTGGACAAAGAGGGAAAAAAGTCTACAATCAATACGGGCGGCGGCGGCGGCCGGCGGCCGGCGGGGAGGGCGCGCGCGACCAGCGGCCTGCCTCTGCGCCGGCCGTTGCCGCCGCCGCCGCCGCCGCCGCCACCGCCGCCACTACCCGCTGCTCGAGGGTCGCTCAATACCAGACCGACGCCGCCCGTTTAATTAAATTCTTTGTGACTCAGCGTTTAATTCTGCATTGTTGATTAATACTTCATTTACATGCATAATGAGATCGCAATGTTATTAACCGCGGTGCGGGCGATTCTCGCCCGTATTGCTTTTGTCGTCGGACGGGCTGCAGGCCGGTTTCCTCCACAGCAGGCTGACAGGCGCTGCGCCATGCCCGTAATGAGAGAGCATATAATTAATAAGATAGAGGGGGGAGCGCAGAGAGGAAAATGGAGCAATTATCATAATGCATTGACTAATCACCTCACTGATTCAGCAGAGCATGGGAGTTGCGGGGCCGGCCGGGGGACGGGGGCGGCGGGACGCCGGCCTTTGTCAGCAGCGGCGGCCATGCATGATTGGAATTCTATTTTCATAATGAGTTGTGTGAATAGGCACTTTGTGACGGGCGGCGGTGACGGTGCCGTTTGCGGCGGCCGGCCGGCAGTGGCGCGGCGAGACGCGGCGGCGGCGGACGGCGGCGCGCGGGCGCAGGAAAACGAGCCGCCGCGGACGAGCGCTCGTCCGGCCGCAGTGAGCGCGGTGCGCGGGTTGCGGGCGCGCCGGCACGTGGAGCTCGCGGGCGTCGCGTGCGCCGGTGACGTCGGAGCGTGGCCGGCTGGCGCCTGTCAGCGCCAATAGGGGCGGACGGCGCCGCGGGGACGGCTCGTGCGCTCGGGGTGAGACGAGCCGTGCGTGGACGAGCCGCTCGTGGACGAGCCGCGCGTGGACGAGCCGGCCTTCCTCGTGAGCAGGAATACTGCTTGAGCGAGTCGTGTAAACTGCGGACGATTAGACTGGATTGGGCTGTTGGCATTGAAGCCACGGAAGTGTTCGCGAGCGAGCCGCCTACGCGGATAGAACAGACGAGGCTGGCCGGGGTCCATTCATGAACTAGCCCCACCGGCTGGGAGTGGTGCGGACCGCAGCGGAACTAAACAGAAGCCGACACTCCTCGCTGGTGATCTGCCGAGGTATGCCGGATGTTGGCAGTTCGTGTGGACGGCCGCCTGGTAGCTGTTCTGAGCTCGGCTCCAGCGTCTTTCGTGACGCGTGGAAACCAGCTGCTGGTTGAGATAACGCGAGGTGCTTGACAGGATCCACGCGTGTGGTGTTGTGTTTTTATGGCGAGGCCGGCCTTTGGGGCCTAGTGTTTGGAGACGAGGTGGGGCCTCATGGTTTGCAGGCGTCGTGCAGGGACTCGTTAATTGCTCAAGGCCTGCGGTCGTGGGCTTTGGCGGAAAAGTTAACCCTCTCGGGACCTTGAGCGGGCTAGGGGAGCCTGTGTGCACTAGCGGCGCAACTACGGAATCCAGAATGTCTCCTCACCGTCCGCTCGAAACATGCAGTAGCCTTTGTCTCCGTACCAGCGTCTAACATATTCCGCCGTTATCTGATATCGTTCTTAAACGAGGCCTTGCAGTGATGGGCTTCACTGTCCCCGATGCGACGTTTTGTTACTGTCTGTCGACACGGTTGGCGAAATTCCTATTCGTTCTCTGTTTTCGTCCGAGCTCGTCCGAGCTTCGCAGCCTGAATGGTGCGGACCTCCGGACAGTGTGATGACCCAGGCGGGCGGCCGCTTGACCCCGGACGGGCTCTGAAGCGCGCCCGGCGCTCAGTCGCGGTCGCCGGCTCCAGTTTTCGATGGTCGTGCCTGTGCAGAGGTCATTCGGAATACCAGAGGCGTTGAATGGCCTTGTCCGGACTGCCAGGATTGCTGAACGAGCTGAATGACCGTTCCGCGACGACTAACAACTGCACGAGGGGTCGGAGTTCTTTCGCCAGAACAGAACAACTTGAAGGGGTCCAAGTTGCCATCTGGCACGAATCAAAACTTCTCATTGGGGAATACTTTGCTAGAAACGATTTTGAGGAAGCCAGCTGAATGTATGGCTGACAGTAAAAAAGTGGAAGAGCATTATGGATAGCATATGATACTCTCGATGTCGCCCAGGTCATTTTCGGGAATACTGGGACACCTGGACCTTCTAAATTTACGATTACGACTGAATCCAACATGTTTGCGTCATTTTGGGTCTAGCTCATCCCAGCCGTGGGCTTGTGCCTTTGATCAGTAAGTCCCGGGCTCAGCTCACTAACGTCGGCTTCGTCGGCGCCATCACATCACGTCACGGCCCTGTAACAGGATCGCCCATGCCCGGACAAGTCCCGGATAGTATTAGGGCCCTTTGTAGTGTCGTTCGGCGGCGTTTTCCCTGCAGCAGCGCCGGCCGACTGGAGCTGGCCGCCCGCTGGGCCCGCTCCGCCGGCGGCGTCTTCCCGCCAGCAGGGCGGGCCGGACGGCGGCGGCGCGCTGCGGCTTCGCGGCCGCCCGGGCGCCGCTATCGGGCACCTTCGGCCTTATCGGCGGCCGCCGCCGCGCCGCGATGGCGTGCACGTGCCGGCCCGTCACGTGTTCAGCTGGGCGTGGCGCGGCGCCGGCCGGCCGTCCGGTCCTGCGCGGTGGGCCGCCGAGTGAGCCGGCCTGTCGGCGGCGACCGCCGCCGGCCCGTGACTGTTTATGACGCCGGACGGGCGGCCGCCGGCGGCCGATTGTACCGGTGACGGCCGCTGTCGGCCGCTGAATGCACCGCCGGCGGTAACGATCAGCTGCCGGCCGGAGGACGGTGGTACGCCCGCCGGCGGCCGGCGCGCAGCGCACAGGTGCACCGCCACCGGCGTGACGTCGTCACGGAACGTGACGCCGCTGCCGCGCCGGCGTGCGGCGGGAGGAGGGGGGGGAGGGGAGAGCCGGCGTGCTGGCAGCGGCGGCGCGCCCCAGCCGCCACGTGCCGCTCCGTTCGTATGCAGATGAGGCGAAGCCTTATTATCCGCGCATTGTTCCGGCATCGCGTCCCCCGGGCTAATTATCATTTTAATCAGCGCGGGCCGGCCGGGGCGCGGCGGCGGCGCTCGGCTGCGTCGCTGACCGCCGCCGCTGCGTCGGCGCCGACAGGCGGCGGCGGCGGCGGCGGCCAGTGTCGAGGCACGGCCGGCCGGGCCGGCTCGGACGGCGCCGCCGGGCTGCGGCTGCTGCCAGTCGGGCGCGGCGCCGCCGGCGGAGGCGGAGTGGCCGGCGCTCGGTGGAGGCCTCGCGCGGCTCGGCGCACGCGTGACGACGCAGTGACGACCCGCCGAGGCCCGTAGTGGGGTCGTAGGGTCAGGTGAACTACGCGAGGACTGTCAGGTAGTCCGTGCTGAGGCTGGGGTTTCGACCTTCGTGGTGGCTCTCAGGATAGCGTTTTGCCGGAGGCAGAAATGCAGTGCCTGTGGTCCACAGTGCTTTCTTCGCATTGTCTGATCTGTTTCAGAGAAATTGTTGCAATTGTTACCGGTTAGTTTCAGCCCCTTGTCCGCCGTCTGCACATCTTTTTTCCTTTCTGTTGCGCATTCATAACTTGTAATCTTACGTCCGTAGTTTGATAACGACTTTCCCGGCCAAAAGGCAGCCATCTGACCGGCCTTGTTTTGCAGCGCGGCCATGGCCGATCCGTCCGGAGTGGTGAAGAAGGAAGCGGGCCAGATGGACCCTCTGGATCTTCAGAAGCCTCAGGTACGCTTTGGCCGAGCCCAGCCGTTGCCGGTGCGAGCCGCCCAGTTCGTCTGCCGCCGCCTGGCGGGAAGCGAACGTCAGTTTATTGCAAATCTGGACCGTTTCTCTGAAGTTGGTCGGTCACGTGCGGAGTTTTGGGGGCCGTTTCAGGGGCGCTTCCCCGCCCTTGGTCGCTGTCTCGATGGAAGCTGGCCACCCGTCTGTCAGAGTTGTTCAGAAGACACAACTTATGTTTGAGGAGGGTCAGCTAACCGTCGGAGATGGGTGGCAGACGTCGTCAAAGACAAAGCCCTCTCGATGCAAATTTGTCGTACTTGGTGCTGCACGATACAGATTACAGACATACCGGCTCGTCGTTGACTGGATCCTGCTGGGTTTCGTATGTCTTTGCCTGGAACTCCTGTAACATGACCTCTGTTATGCTGGGTCTTTGTGTAAACGCCCCCCCCCCCACCCCCCTCTCCATGTCGTATTACCTCTTTTAGTTGTATTGGTTCGTGGCCCGTGAAATTGTTCATGGTCAACATCTCCACATAGTCCCACAGAATGGATGATAGTAATACGTTTCCACTTTACACCCACCATTTCGTGGTGCGTTCGTTCAGAGTAATTTGCTCGTCGACGGTACATCTAAAACGTCTGGCCGTAATAAAGTGACGTGGCTGGCCGACTTAGTGGAGACTCATCTTTAAACAGCGTCATGCGTTATGTCGCGGGAAAATGACGCCTTCGTTATAATGTCTGTCAGTTCCGTTAGGCTGAGTCTATGCGATAAAAAGCGGGCTGAGCATCACTTGCACGGAGAAGAGCCAGTCTGGTGATCCTAGCACGAGCTGCAGTTCATTAGGGATATTGCGAGGACTGCACATAAACGGGCAATGCAAGGCTCGAATGGGCCAACTCAACTGGCAAGCCGGCAACTTACCGAAACTTCGGTGAAACGTGACCATTTCACTAGTCATATAAGGATAGTTGGGATAGCAGTTGACGATTTTCCCAAAGTTTGGATTGGCTCGACAGCTATGTTGGTCATCACCTTTTGTTCTGTTGTGTAACAGTGCACGTTTACGATGCATCTCGCAGCTGTCCGAAGAAAGCGCTAGAACGGAGCGGCCGGGCAGGCTTTGACGGAACACCATATGGCGTGGGAGGCTCCAGCTCGCAGTCCGGTGCCAGGGTTGTCTTTGGCGTCGTCTTGTTTTGTCCTGGGCAGTTCAAGATTCGGTTGTCAAGGATTGTTAGGTGACCTCAATTTCCGCCAGTTGAGATGTTTCATTTGTTCATGCTTGGCATCGGAGCGTCGCTCTCCGAAACCTGAAACCAGCGCAGAAACCTTGTGCCGGCAAGAAAAAGCTCGAAGATAGCCATCAGCTGCCCACCGTCGTTGCCTGTTTTGATGCGCACTCGTCACCGTCACCTGATAGTGAAGGGCCGCTCTGTGCCTTCTCTCCTGGCTGTCGCTGCCGACAGTGGCCGGCCTCAGGTACCGCCGTGATCTGTTCCTACGCGATCAGTGACGGATCCGGCTCCTAGGACGCAGGTCCTTTGCGAGTTGAACCTGGGAAGCTACTCGCGGCCGGAGTAGGTCTCAGACATCCGACCGTCCGCGAAGCCAGGCAGTATCGACGGCGTTCGCCCCTCCTCCGTGCGGCTTGTTTCATTAGATCGGACGGTCCACGGCTGCCAGTTGTTGCGTCATCACGTTCGTGTCATGCCCCGCTGACGTGGAAAGTTATTGCTCAGTGTGTCGGTGCGAGAGTCCTCGTGTGTCTTGACGTGGGCAGCTCTGCGCGCCGTTGTCATCAGTCTGGCTCATTTCCTGCGCACTTATCTGCAGGCGGGTTTATGCAGGTGGGCTGAATAAGCGCGGGATTTTGCAGGCAACGATCGGTTAAACTCGGCGGGAGGCGCCGTAATCCGTGGGCGCCTGCTCTAGGGTTTCCTGGTGTCGATTTTTAGTGCTCATTATCTGGCGTTTATGCGGCCGGTGAGCCGTATCCTCCGGCGGCCACCTCGTTGTCCGTGACCCAGGTGTCTGGCCGGGCCAGACGCAGAGGGCGGTGCTGCGATGGAGTTCTGGCCCGTCCCCCCATCGTCTGCTCCCGCGGTCGCCTTTGGTTACCGGCCTGCCGGTCTAGTACCGGGAACAACCGACGGTGGGGCCGGCGCCGAAGAAGCTGCCACGGCCGGCCGCGGCTGCCGAGAGTCATGCCGCCGCAAGCCATGTTTACCGCCGGTGAAAAGGTCAACGCTCTGCCGGGTCGGGTCGGGCCGGGGCGGCGGGCGGCGGGCGCCGGACGCCAGTCGACGATCGTGGCCGGGGCACCTCCGGTTCCGGAGACGCTGCACGGGGCTGCTTACCGCGGGCTGTCGAGCGGGTCGTGCTGTGGCCGCCGGACCGGTCGGCGGCAGTCCGGGGCGGTCTTGTGGCCGTGCTGGGACGGCGGCCGCTGGCGGGTGCGCTGCTGCGACGGGAAGATCGGCGCCGGCAGCGACGGTTGCGCGGGGTGCCGGACGACGCTGGCCCCTGCTTTTGCGGCGGCGACGCGGCGCCGCACAGGAAGCGGCAATCTGGGCCATTATTAAACGGTCCAGTGTTCATTAGCCCGGCCGCGGCCTGTTTGCAGCCTTCCTGGCACTTTGCGCTGCCGGCGGAAGGGCGAACGTTGGGTCCGGCTCGCCCGCTGCTGCCACTGAAGTACTCGTCCAGGGCTGTTAGGGCACTTTCACGGTCGCGTGGTAGAAGTCTAGTCTACGTGTCTGCCTAGCCAGCCGATGACGTCGCATGTCGTCGCATGGTCGGATGTCGCATATCGCATGCCGCCCCTGTTCTGTTTCACTGTCCATCCCTTTAGCGCTAGTGGCCCGCAGTCGAGTCTGTTTGGCTCCGTAATGATTGCTTGGACAAATACGCTGTGCTGGAACGTTCTTTGTCGGGCTTCAGGTTTTTGCGTGCATCGGTTACCAATCAGCGATCTGCGTCTCGCGGAGTGTCGCGCCAACAGGATGTGCTCCGATTTTACCACCTCTGTAATGAGCACTGGACATTGTACTACCTCTTTAATGAGCACTGGACATCCCCAGGCCATTGATGGCTGCCGTTGAGATAAAACGCCATCCGTGCTGTGTTGGGCATTCAGTGAACGATCTTTGTGCAGGGAGGGTGTGTAGCAGCGTGATGTTTATACAGCAGGCCGCTTGTGGTCGGCTGATGCTGTGACGTTTTCTGTTCTCTTACGGGATAGCTTTAGTTGGGGGATGCCGTGCTAGTGTTGTGACGGCGTAGGACTTCAGTAATGACATCGCTTGTGACGGCGGGTCGTGACGCTACAACACGCGTTTTTAATGCTACTTGCCATGCTATCACTTACTGTCATGCGTTAACATTAAACATTAATTTTTATTATTTATATTATTATTTTATATTATTTATATTTATATTTATTATTTATATTTATATTGTTATTTTATTATTTATATAAATTAAACATTAATTTATTAACATGACATTAAAGTCATGCGGCATTTCAACCAATAACGGAAACACTTTGATTCTGGGAAATAATCACCACTAACACCTGAAAGTAAAGCGATTGCATGGTGTGCAGATTATCTGACTTCAATGGCAAAGTGCTTGCAAGCTTTTGTCTCGGGCCTGGTATGTGCTGGAACGTGGCATTGATCAGTACTTGCTATTCTTCGCGTTGTGTTGCAACCAACGACATTGCGGACATGTTTCCCGTGTCATGCTTCTCGTAGTTCAAGTGCACCTGTACGTATTAAGCGTTACGACTGCCACTGTTCACGTGCATTCAGTGACACAGGCAACATTGCAAGGGGCAAAAAGTTGTATGTCGCGCATGGTGATCCGTGGCTCAAACCTCTTTCCGGGTTCTACCGCTCCTTGTATCGTCACCGACGCTACGGTCTGAATGGCGGACGGTGTTATTTGTACCTCGAGTGCTGCATTAATGGCGCCTGCAACGCTGTTTGATGTCCTCGATAAGTGTAATGGACGACCGTCAAACGTTGATGGCGGCTGGCCGTTGTGCTCCGTTCTTGATTGTTCCAGCATTGCGTCGGCGGTGACACAGGACGTAGGATGAAGTCGCTGCAGTCTCGCTCATAGATAGCATCGCGATGCCGGTGTTTCACGTTTCTCGAGTGGTCCGCGCCATCGGTTCGGCAACCATTACGCTCGGTGCCCCGTGACGTGTCGTCTGGCTATAGGTTTCGCACTGGGATTGGTTTGGGCGGCTTGCAGCGTTACCTCCAGATGCAGAGAAGTGGTGTTAAGTTGTCGGAAATCGTCGGAACTTCGCGGGACGGCTCGTGTGGCGGCCGACTGAACGAACCATGAGTCGATTCGGACGGACATCGTGAGAGATGTCGTGATCACGGTCGGGACGCGTCGTGCGAACTCGCCAGCCGACGGCTCCGGACCAGGAGTGATCATTATGAGGCAATATGGCGTGGCGTCCCGTGGAGAGGCCATGAGTGAGTGAGCGAGTGAAGTGAGTGAGTGAGCGATGAGTAAGCGAGTGAGCGATGAGTAAGCGAGTGAGCGATGAGTAAGCGAGTGAGTGAGTGAGTGAGTGAGTGAGTGAGTGAGTGAGTGAGTGAGTGAGTGAGTGAGTGAGTGAGTGAGTGAGCGAGTGAGTCAGTCAGTCAGTCAGTGAGTCAATGAGTCAGAGAGAGAGAGAGAGAGAGAGCTCATCTGAACCGTTCCGAGGAGGAGATGTGATGGCTGCGGTCCGTGGAGGGTCAGGGTGTGGATGGTTTGAACAAGTCTCCTCTGAAGTGGCCGAGAGTGGCAGCGGTCGGAACAGGCACTCCAGTGATGGTTCGTCGTCGATGTATTTTTGCGAGCAGGGGTCGATGGGCTTATGCCGTCCGAAGTGGTCGCTGCGGGACAGAGTATTCGGCGATAGTCTAAGCGAAAACGTGCTCGATGATGTCGACGTTATCATTCAGATACGAGTGTCACCATTCGCGGTACTGGGCGCCCATTGCAGCCGTCGTCTGATAGCCGTTATCGTATGGTGTGCGGAATCAGTCGCGCGGCACCTTGTATTCTGGGAGGATCCACTCGATTCTTTATAAAGAAGCGCAGTTCTGTTGAGATCTACCAGTTAAGCGCTAGCCGGATTCCCATACCAGATACCATGAATAAGCACACTTATGTTTAGCCTCCTTCAGAAATACTTCGTTGTTTCGCAATATGGCTCCACTTGCGTTAGAGAAATACTTATAAACAGCCGGTACGGATGGATGCAGTGCATTGTGCCAAATTGTGGGTCGATGGGATAGTGTTAACGTTGTTTCCGCGTGCTTACTGTATCATTGGATGCGCATATTGGCATTGACATTCCCAACTTAAGTAGTACTTGACTCACAGAAACTATAGTTCGCAAAAGTCCCGAAATCGGTGTGCATTTCGGTTGTTTGCTACTCGTTACCTCCACTGACGTTTGTGCAGTGGAAACGTATTTATGTGTGGTTTACTGATGTTTGTTGTCTTGCGTTCGTGGAAGTTTTTGACAGTTTTTGCTGTCGGTGTGTGTTTGTTGCACGGTGTTTGTTGTTATTCATGCATCGGGGCTGATAACGGTCAATAGTTTTCTTGACTCGGGACTCGGCCAGTGGCGCATTAAAGTACGCCGTTGTCCACGACGTCCCAACCGCAGTCATGTCCTACTGTTGTTTGTCGTGGCTTATAGCTATATTATTGTTATTGCTGTCACGCCATGTCTTATTGTCGCGAACGCCGGGACCTCGTCTGCGGAGGCAGAGTGAAGCCTTCCGCCGGCGGCTGGTTACCCGCCGACGCCGATGGCCGGATGTGCGGAGCGAGTTACGACCTTTTGACCCGGTCCGCCGTCGCCATAAAGCCGGCAGAAGGGGTCGGGCGGCCGGCGCCGGCCAGTCCGCGCCTCACTGCCGGGCCATCGGCGCGTCAATGGCCCTGGTTACGCGGCCAGTGCCGGCGAGCTGCACTGGCGGCGGCGAGGCGGTGTTGGCGCGCCCGGCTACGGAAGCGGCCGCCGGCCGGCGCATCCAGGCCGCCGGCCGGCATCGATTTCCGACAGCAGCAAACATACCTGGCGGTCGTGTCGACGCCGACGTGACCTAATGGCCGGGCGACGGCCGCCGGTATCGACGAGCGGCCGGCCGGCGCCGACGGACGACCGTCGGAGGAGCGTCCGGCCGTCGAGCGGCCGCGAGCCGGACTCGGGAGCGTTCATCAGCCGCCGGCCGCCTGCTGGCGGCGCAGGGTTGACGAGCGCAGCTGCCGGCGGGCGGACGCTGGTGCGCCGCTCGCGTCGGACGCGGCCTGGCCGGCGTCTGTACGCGTCGCCCTGTCCGTCTCCATGGCTTGACGCTCGGATGTGGATGCCGTGGATGGCGCGGTGGGCCGTCGCAGCGCTGACCGTGACTCTGTCCCGCTCTCGCAGGGATCGTCTCCGGAGCGGCCGGCACATGAGGAGGACGCGGCTCCGGCCACCGAGGAGGAGACGGCCCAGCCGGCCGGCGAACAGGGCAAGTGACAGCGTCTGCCCGCTTGCTCCGTCGTAGACGACGGTTTAGCTGCCGAGTGCGGGGGGTGCCAGTACCTAGTGTGGATAAATCAGTGTTGACGAGTGGAGCTTTTGTTCGGGACGAACCCACCTGAATAACGGTGGGTTATGCCTCCGACCTTCATCGTCATGTTGCATCCAGCCTGCACTTGACCGTGAGAATCCGCGCGCTCTGATGTCGCTGATGTCCGACTTCGTTCCGTAATCACTACATCCCAACCCCGCGGGTCGAATTGGCGGAGAGGCCCGCCTTCACCCGCCGCCGCACGCGCCGCCGGCGCCGCCCCGTCCCCGGCGCCTGACCGTGGTCTCCGGCTCCCCGCAGGCGACGCGGAGGCGGCGCGGCCGGCCGGCGTCGGCATGTCGCTGCAGGAGCTGCAGCAGCTGATGACGATCCAGGCGCAGCTGGCCGGCCTGCAGGCGGCCGCCGCCGGCCAGATCGGTGAGCTGCCCGTCCGGTCGCAGACGGCGGCCGGCGCCGGTCCCGGCTGGCGCTCTGGACGGGGTTCCCCGTCCGATGCGTTATTTCCCCGAGTACCGGATGGCGATAGGTCTTCGACTCCCGACTGGGGTTCTAGACGCTTCTCCCCGCTCTTTGTTTATGTAGCTGGACGCAGTGTGCGATGCCCGCCGGCTGTGTATGGGCGCCTTTTCTTGTCTTGGCTGTGGCTGCCCCATTGAATGACTATATTCAGTAGCTGCCGACGCCGGGTGTCCGGTCATGCTGCATCAATAATGTGCTTCTATTCGTGTATCGTCGATCGCTCAGCCGTCCGTGCCGCCCGGCGGTCGGCAGCTGCCGGCGCCGTGTGCCGGAGTCGTTATCGGCTGCTGTGCTGGTCAGCTGCCGGCTGACGGCGTCCTCCCGTCCCGGCAGCGGCCGGAGCGGTGGTGCAGCAGCAGCCGCCGCCGCAGCTGGTGCCGCAGGCCGTGGCCGCCGTGCCGCAGCTGATCCTGGCTGGCGGTCAGCTGGCGCAGGGCATCCAGGGTGCTCAGCTCATCATACCCACCTCGCACGGTACCGACAGGCGTCGCCGGCGGCACGCGAGGCCCCCGGGTGGCAGGTTTTCGAAACACGTCAGACCTCCCGTCCAATGGCAATTTGTTCGCTGTCGTTGGCCAGTCGCGCGGAGAACTTCGTGTCGGATTTAAGCCCCAGCAGAAGCGATTTTACTACGCCATTTGCATGCGATCGGCCTATCGTACCACTCCGCCATTCATGTCCATTGCATACTCCTCGAGCGACCATGTGCCTGCCCCGTACCTGAGACCACCGCGCGTGACTGCCATGTTCTCTCCGGGCGTGACCTGAGCTTGCCGACCGTTGACGGGCGGCCGTCCTCGGCAGGCGTGACGATGCAGCCGATCATCACGATCCCGGCCAGCCAGGTGGCGTCGGGCAGTCTGGCGCAGCTCTGCCTCAGCGGCGGCCAGGTGTTCGCCGCCACGCCGGCCAACCTGCAGGCGCTGGTGGCGCCGGCGGCGCCGGCCGGCGCGCCCGTGCACGGCCTGGCCGCGCTGCACGGCCCGCTGGCCGGCCTGGCGCCGCCGGCCGCGCCGCTCACCTTCGTGAGTCGCCGCCCGCCGGGTCGTGGCCGCTCGCCCTGAGGGGGTCCCGGGGTTAGGTCGGGCATGGAGTGGGATAGTTCGGAGCCTTGCTTCTGACTCTTTAACTTGCCTGTTGTCTGACGGATATGGTTGTTGGGTGGATACTTGATCAAGGGAAATGTTTGTTTTTTGGCCATTTTGGAATGGCCAAAAGCCATTCAAATGGAACGGCTTGATGATGTTCTTTCCTCATTTCCCTTTTTCTTAGTATGGACAGACTGGGGTTTATCAAACTGGTATTGCCTGACTAGAATTACCTAACAAAGCCGTGTCGTGGCCGTAAATCCTCTGACGTTCATTCACAGTGGCATGATATTTTGAGTCGTGGTGTCCCTTGGTGTGATGGCTTTAAACGACTGTTAATGGCACCGTCATATTCACCAGTATGCAGTCTAAGTATACGTCTCCTTCAATTGATGTAACTTGTGTGTATGTGTGGGAACATTCAGGTCCGTGTCGTTCAGTTTTGCTGGAGTGACAGGGATTTGGCCCTCTGGGAAATTGATGGTGGTCTGACGGCACTCAGCTTGTGTTTTGGTATTCGTATCCCTTTCACCATCGTTCTTTGTTCCACCAGAACGGTCCTCTGTTGATCCACTTTCCCGGGATCCTAAATCTGGTCGGCTGGCAATATCTCGTAATTGTTTTTGTGTCCCCACGCCTCGGTAGCATATCCTTCCTAGAAAGAAGCGCTGCCTCCACTCCGACCAATCCAGCACCGCCGCGCCTTCACATCAGCCTCACCTCTCGGTCCTGACGTCAGCCCCCCCCCCCCCCGGCCCGACTGACGGCCGGCCGGGCCCGCCGACAGGCGGCGGCGCTGAGCGGCCAGGCGAGCCCGCCGCGCTCGGCGGCCGCCCTGCCGCCCCAGTACGGCCAGGTGGCGCCGCCGTACGGCCAGCCGCCGCCGCCGTACGGCCAGCAGCCGTCCCAGCAGCAGCCGCAGCAGCAGCCGCCGCCGTACCCGGCGCCGGCACGGCCCGCCGACGACGCCGGCTCGGCCGACTCGGGCGACTCGCTCGACCCGTTCAAGGACGCCGCCAGTGAGTGGCTCCCGGCGGGCGGGAGCCGGCTCCGGGCCCGGGCGTTCCGGTCCCGAGCCGGGTGGAGGATGGGAGACGCCGTCTGTTGGCACCTCGGCGATGGCTGAAGCGGCGGCCGCAGCTATGTGCTGATGACATGCGCTCTGTATAGTGACGGCTGTTGAGGTCATCCCCCAGCAGCATCGATCTTGGTTGTTAGTCATCACATCTGATCGTTTAAGTTTGCTAGTTATTTCAGTTGATAGCTTGCTGATCTGGGCCTTATGCTTATATTTAGCAACGTTGAATTTCTCCGTTATCGATGCTGAGCGTATGTTGACGACGCATCTTTTTTCTGGCCAAGACTTGCGCCGGCAGACCAGCCATCAGCCAGGCGGTGTTACCACTGTCTGTGACGTCGTCTGTCAGTGACGTCGTGACTGTTCTGACGAAACCGTGCTCCTGCCGCAGATCAGCCAACCATCAACCAGGTGACGGCCAACATGGTGGACGGCATCAACCTGGAGGAGGTGAAGGAGTTTGCGCGGGCCTTCAAGATGCGCCGGCTCAGCCTGGGCCTTACCCAGACCCAGGTAAGACTGGCACGCGCTGCGGTGGTCGCTACATTCCTAGGAACCCCGGTTTGCGGAACGTTTTCAGCGGACGCGAGTCGCTATTTCCAGAGCGTAAGTTGTCTCGATAGAACGTATGTAGCTGCTTGGTAGAGGGCGTTTGTAAGTGTTGGTGGCGAACGTCGTGTGCGGTAGGTCATTCCTGTCAGTAGGAGCGATGGCTGTCGCCTGGCAGCCGAGCTTCCCTGCGTCTCTGATCGGGCGGACATATTCTCCGAATAGTTGGCCTCGACCCAGACGTGTCAACACGAGCATGGTAATGAAACGTTTCATTTATGGGCAGGGATGGGGCCACGTGGGTACTGTCACTGTCGCTGTGGCGCCAGCTGTTTCTCACTACCTAAACACCTTCTTTGGGAATGGGCGAGAGTCCAGTTTATGCCTAGGGTTTCTTTGCCACCGTCTTTGACTTTGCGTGACCGCTAAGCTCGTGATCTCTCGGCACTCTCTGGCTTGAGACATCTCACTGGGAATCATGCGTACATTACAGAACGGGAGGTCGTGTGCAACGTTGCGTCACTTGTTCAGAGATTGAAACAAAGCCTGAAAAGATTAATTGCATAGGGATGGGCAGTTACGATAGCTTGTATTTCCGTAATGTATGTATGGCTTCTTGACGTTTTTTTGGCGCCATCCGTACCGTGGTGCGTGTCTGCTGTGTCTGTATCGGACGGCGGTTGACTTGGTTAGTCTCAGTTCACGTCTGTCGCTGTCCGTACCGTGGTACGTGGCTGCTGTGTCAGTATCGGACGGCGACTGACTTGGTTAGTCTCAGTTCACGTCTGTCGCTGTCCGCACCGTGGTGTGTGGCTGCTGTGTCTGTATTGGACGGCGACTGACTTGGTTAGTCTCAGTTGACGTGTGTCGCTGTCCGTACCGTGATACGTGGCTGCTGTGTCTGTATCGGACGGCGACCGACTTGGTTAGTGTCAGTTGACGTGTGTCGCTGTCCGTACCGTGATACGTGGCTGCTGTGTCTGTATCGGACGGCGACCGACTTGGTTAGTCTCAGTTCACGTCTGTCGCTGTCCGTACCGTGGTACGTGGCTGCTGTGTCTGTATCGGACGGCGACTGACTTGGTTAGTCTCAGTTCACGTCTGTCGCTGTCCGTACCGTGGTGCGTGGCCGCTGTGTCCGTATCGGACGGCGACTGACTTGGTTAGTCTCAGTTCACGTGTGTCGCCGTCAGTATCGTAGTGCGTGGCCGCTGTGTCTGTATCGGACGGCGACTGACTTGGTTAGTCTCAGTTGATGTGTGTCGCTGTCCGTACCGTGATACGTGGCTGCTGTGTCTGTATCGGACGGCGACTGACTTGGTTAGTCTCAGTTTTTCGACGGCGCTTGTCTCAGTTCACATCTGTCGCTCAATGAGTGGGTTCTTTTTTTTTTGGGCATCTGTCGCCGTCAGTATCGTAGTGCGTGTGTGCTGTGTCTGTATCGGACAGCGACTGACTCAGTGCGTCTCATTTCTCGTCGCTCGCCGTCTGACTGCGGCTCTGCCGGCAGGTGGGCCAGGCGCTCAGCGTCAGTATGGGTCCGGCCTACAGTCAGTCTGCCATCTGCAGGTGAGACCTCAGCACTGGGCTGAGTTGGAGCCACAGCAATTCCTCGCAGCATAACAAACAGTTTTGGCGTGGCCGCCTTCGATTGCCATCCGTGCTTGTGAAACATTTCACATCCCTTCGCCTCCGGCGCGCGCCGACCCCCTCAGTCATTGTCACCCCCTCATCAATGTCACGGCGGAGCATTCAGCAGTCCGTCTCATTCATGATGTAAGGACATTGACTCAGGTAGCCTAGCATAACCGTGAACAAAAAGAAACGGTACCGTCATGCCGTTTTGCTTATTTTTTAAGCACAGTTTTGGGCAACTCCTGTGAATTCCGGGTGAAATTAATAAACTATTAAAAGTCGCATAGGCTTAATTATGATTTCAGTACGTGTAAGGAGCATGCCTTCCGCGGCGGCAGGTTAGTGATGACAGTGACGCTGTCTGCAGGTTTGAGAAGCTGGACATCACGCCCAAGAGCGCGCAGAAGATCAAGCCGATCCTCGAGAAGTGGATGAGGGAGGCCGAAGAAAGGTACAGGTAATAGCCATGTTGTCATCACAGAAGTCGCTGCTGCTGGTCTGAGATGCTGCGTAGTTCAAACGAGTCTTCAGGGCTGTAGATTGGTACAGTAACAGTGCGTTGAACCTAAAGTCGCCTATTCGTCATTTCGTCACCTGGCATACCTCAGGGTGATGTCGTTCGTCACCTGGCATTGAGTTCTGCGTTGATAAGAGTCTCTGTTGTCTTGGGACACACGTGTCTTGGGAACGGTGTTGCGCTATCTTGGGAACGGTCTGCGCTGCGGCCGCCAGGTACTTAGGATCGGACACCACTGACCAGCGTGGCATAGCCCGCGCGAACGTTTAACGATTCTCCAAGGCTCGCCGCCAGCGTCGTTTCCAGCCGTGTCACCCCGTTCGCAGGCATAAACTGGGCGCCCAGAACCTGGTGGACTTCTGCGGCACGGAGCCGTCCAAGAAGCGCAAGCGACGCACCTCGTTCACGCCGCAGGCGCTCGAGGCCCTGAACGCCCACTTCGAGCGCAACACGCACCCGTCCGGTAGGTGTCGCTGGCGGGGGCTCCGCCTGGTCGGCCGCCCAGTTTCCGAGTGCGCGACGGTGTTTGGTGGCGATTGTCGGAGTGGGTGCTCCGGGGTGTGCTCACTGCTTAGCTGCCGCTGAAGGGTGTCCGATCTGCCCGCGGTTTGAGTGGTCGAACGAGAGGAGTCGTCTCAGCGAGACGTAACTCGCAACGCTTGCCTGTCGCCATCGTTCATATATAATGTAAATAGCCTGTTCGGCTGCTAGTTGTTCGCGTGGGACTTCTTAGGATGACGGAATTTGGAACTTCTCGATGCCTGGATGAACACGCGAACAGGCGCCGCCCGGAGACCTTTCAGCGGCGTTCGAAAGTTGGCCGGCGCGCGAAGTTGGCCGTCCCCGGTCGGTTCGGGGCTTTGTTGTCGGCTTTCCGGCGGCTGGGTGCCGCGGTAGGAACGTCGTCCTGGCCGGCGGCGCTGGTCGGCCGGTCCGCCGTCTGCGCTCCGTTCCGCTCCGGTGACTGGCTGCGTGGCGTGACGGTTCCGACCCGCTCAGAGCGGTGCCGGAGTGTGGGCGTGCATGACGGAGTTCGGCGCGTGTCCCGCGTGGCTTGCCCCTCTCTGCGTTTGGAGGTCGTCGGGCCGAGTAGTGTAATAATCTCCCGGTGACAGGGTCTAAGTTTGACCCGAACACAATGTCCTATTGACCTGGCCGCAGCTGTGTGGCACGGTTGAGCACTGTTGGTTTTTGGAGCAGCTCTGACGATCCGAACACTCTGCAGTCTTTGTGTGTAGGTTTTTGTTTGTCCGCTGACGTGCATATAGAGTGGCCGTCTTTCGGTACAGGTGGCTGAAGCCAGATTCATGACGCAGGGCTGTGTTCCATGCCGATTCATAGTCGTTGCATTGTATGTCAAATCGATGCTGCAGAATGCTTTTGATTTATTCATTGCGACGAACTTTTAATCAAAGCGAACGTCGTTCCGTTCGCTGCCGGTCGATGGCTTTGATTGGCACGTTTCGGCCAGTGCTGGCCCGTTTCTGGAGCGGCACGCTGTGTTACCGTTTATTGTTGCCCGGGGTACTCTGTTGTCCAGTTGCAGCTGTTTTATTGGCATACGGGGCCGATTGTTCACATTCTCTACAAAGCGTCGCGCAGTGTATTTTTGGCGTGTCCTAGCCTGCATTTGCCGGAGAGACAAGCTTGGTTTAAGTGTCGTCGTTGAAACATTCCTGGGAATCGCCCGGGTCTCGGACTTGCTGGGAAGTTACAGGGAGATAGCTCCTTGTTACAGTGACTCTGAATGTAGTCAGCTATTGCTAGAAATGTGGGTATTCTCGGCATGGACGTGCATCACAGCGATGCCTTGGAGTAGTGTATCAGTTTTATTTGCCAAAGATATCAGCGTTACATCGCAGCGTTGCATAGCAGCGGTATCTACGGAATGCGCCGTAGTTTTGCGTGTCGTGGGATTCTCGCAGCTCAGGTGGCGTTCGTTGCGTCGTTAGTGCGCCATTGCAGTTGAGCTCCGCCTTGTTGCAGGCCAGGAGATCACGCAGCTGGCCGGCCGGCTCGGCTACGAGCGCGAGGTAGTGCGCATCTGGTTCTGCAACAAGCGCCAGGCGCTCAAGAACACGGTGCGGCTCATGTCGAAGACGGCGGCGGCGGCCAGCGGCGGCTACCTGGCCGTGTCGGCGCAGAAGCCTCAGATGAAGGCGGTTTAGCGGGCCGGCAGCCGGCTGGACCTCCTGGGACGCCGGGCCAGCGCCCGCGCCGCCGCTGGCCGGCGAACGCTGGCCACAGGTGTGCCGTGAGAGGCTGCAGCGCCGTACGAGGCTGCTGGATCTGGGAATGGAGGGGACGTTTTATCCGGGCATTAGGGTACGCGCGTACCGTGGCAGTGCAGACTGCCTGAGGTTTGGAGCGGCGCGCCACCACGGCGTGGCCTGGTGTTGCCGTCAGGTGCCTGTGCGCGCTGCCGACGGCGAGGTGCGGTGGATCCGTTCCGACCGACGGTTGCGGGGTTCCCGACCATGTGGACACCAGCGGCTCCCGTCCGATTGTACCCCAGGTACCGGCGGCGCCGTCTGGCTGGACGTGTTATCCCAGATGAGCTTTTGCGCGGCGCGGCGTGCGTTCTGCCGAAGCGTCGCGTGTTGCCGTTGGGACCGAGTCACCAAACCGGGGGTGGAGCGTTCGGTGAGCGATCACATCACGCCGACCTGGGCGGCTCCGCGCGGCGCCTGGGTCTCGCGCAGGGTCGACTCCGACGTCTGCCCGGGTACCGCGACCGTCGCGTTCGGTAGCCACGCGAGGCGCCTCGGTGTGAGCACCGCCATCTTGTGATGTCCCGTGTACAAACGAGTACGCGTGTCTGGGAGGCACCGGGCCGGCAGCCGCCGCCCCGGCCTCGCACGGAGCTTAGTCAGTATTGTCGATTCGGTGGTCCGTTTGTTTAGCCGTCACGGGCAGGTGATCGTATTCGAGCTCGAGTGATCTTCGGAAATCGCGAGAGCCTTTCAGTACCGATGCTTACGTCTGTATTCGCCATATAGCGCACACTGCAATCACCGCGCCGATCCGTTGTGTTAATCAAGTCTTTCCCGCGCGCGGAGCTCGCTGCTCTGCCTGCGTTTATTTTAAGGCGCTGTACATAGTGGAGTGGGTGTGTGGTCCCTCCTCTGGGAGGTGTCTTTCTCGTGCTCCCGCCGGCGCTGCAGCTGCCGTGGCGACCCCAAAAGTTCCTACTTGGGCCTTCTTGTCTTCAGTGGCTAGCTGAAACACCATGTGCCAAACAACTCGTTGAATAAATTCACTTTAATTGCTGGTGTGTGGTGGCGCTGGGGACGCAGGACCTGCCGAGGTTTAGGTGTCTGTGGACAAGGAACGGTATTGGCGGCTGAACTGTCGTGACTCGATTGCAATTGCTGCTGCGTGGTTTTCATGGGGTGGTTATCCGTAGTTCCAGCACCCCGTCTGATCAGTGACAGTCATCGTTTCGTGATGTGGTAGTGGGGCTGCAAAGCGTTCATGGCCTTCGAAATTTGGCGTCGTGCATTGGTAATCCCGGTTTTGCGCTGACCACAGCTATTGAAGTGGTATGAGTGAGGAAGCCATGCGAGCTTTGCTGTTCGGAAGTTATCAGTGCGTTGCTGCTGTCATCTTGCGGAAGTCGGACGAATCTTTAGTTATCGAGCTCGCACGTTCCTTTGATTGACGCAGTTCGATACTTCGCACATCTGCTGCTAGTGTCGCTAGGTTCCCGTATGCTCACATCTGATGTTTGTCATCTTGCAAAGCGACAGAGGAAAGGTGTGTGAATAATAAGCATACCATTTGACTAGGCTGACGACGAATTCAATGAAAACGTAGTTGATGAAAAGTGAAGGTGGTTATTCAATTGTAACCGAACTGTTAAATGCTCCGCGTCATGCGCAGACTCCCTCATGTACAAAACACCAGTCTCCAGTCAGATCATTCAGACGCATGGTGGGTTTTTCACTGCCTCCGCCCGCCTCGATTTCGGATCTGGCAGTCGGTGGATTGTGATGTCGGACAGCGTCAGCTCACAACAGGATGGTCAGTGACGCCGGCTGGACCCTGCTGACTGACGCGGTCCTGAGCGGGAAAGATTACCGGGGATCCTCCCGCCGCGGGCCTTGGGCACGCGCTCTGGTGTCATGAAGCGGAGCAGTGCTGCTGACTTCAATCCCCCCCCCCCTGTTTCCAGCGTCTGGAGCAAGTGGACTGGACGCTGGTGTCGGTCCGGTGTCAGATGTTGCGGAATCACTGCCGCTTTGGAGTCAAAGTCGCGACAAACTGCTTCACAGGAGAAGAGCTGACTTCAGCCGAAAGCGAGGATAGCTACATCGTCACTGACCACCCGCTGACGAACTGAGATGGTGGTTTTAGTGTTCGATGAACGTGCACCGTGGGTCTAAAGGTCTAAAGTGGGTCTAAAGTGTCTCTCGTGGACACTTTTCCATGGTGAACGTTACAACAAGAATCCAGAACAACTTCCAGAAAGAAGTGGAGTGCGAACCTCTTTCCATGCCACCCTTGCACAGCACAACGCTGTGTGCTGAGCGTGCTGTGCGTGCCGTGCCGTGCAGCCTCTTGCGTGTCACAGCCGTTTGGACCACACGGTTGCGCACGACCAGAGCGCGGTCGCCGCGTGCAAACATTGCGCGGTGCGGGGCGGTCCTCCCCGGCCCTGGCACTACGCGTGACAGTGACAAACGGCGCGGCCGCCGGCCGGCCAGGTGCGGTCCCATTGTGCGACACTGAGCAGGCACGCCAGCTCCCCGGCCAGCGGTGCCGGGCCGCCCGGCAGGCCCTGCTCCAGCTCCCCGGTCAGCGGTGCCGGGCCGCCCGGCAGGCCCTGCTCCGCGCTGGTGGTGCGAAAAGGACGAGGTGGTCGGCCGGTCGTGGCGGGGAAAGTGGTCCGCTGGGTTTCACTTCATTGCGACAAGTTAACCGGATGGTAAAACTGATGCCAAGGAACCATCAAAGGTTTTGCTTTGCCTAAATGTCACCGCTATTTACGTCACATGCCTCTTTTTCTTTTTTAGTAAAAAAAAAGAAGTTATAATAATCTTCATGCTTCAGCAGGTGCTCCTGCACGCCCGGTATTTTGAGAGCAATTTGGATGGTTAACCAGACTGTTATCTCAAACATCCTTGCATACCGAGCCCCACCCCTCCCAAAAGAACGCACCACTGGACGAGTCTCAAAAGTAGAGTTAATGCAATTCTTACTTCTTGTTGCAGCGGATCACAGCTGATTTTCAATCTCTCTCTGAACCGGGTTTTCCAACCCCGCAGCGTACTGTTTATCTTTTGAATAATCTCTGAGACCTCAGAATAGAACAAACCCTTTAATTTTACCAAGCACATACTGACATTGCCGTCACCTGTCGTCACGACCACAATAGACCCTTGAAATCTTATGACTCGCTCTGCGAGTCTCAGACAAAATGGCAGTTCGCGGAAATCCAGTCACGACCCGGGACCGCTACGTGCCTTAATGAGCTCAAGAGCAGTGCAGGCCCGTCCCTTGACCGACATACGACGAAAGCCAACGGCCGCCGCTCGCCGGTACGTGCTAACAGCACCTGGTTCGGCGTCGGTAACGAGGCTCTGCTATCTCTGACAGCTTTCGCTGAGCTATCAGGCTGGTCGTCGACGCGATCACAATCTTTGCGGAGCAGTGGCGGACCCAGGCCGCGCCGACGGTGCTGCACGGTCGGCACACGAGCAGCAGGGGAGGGACAGGAGAGGGACCTGAAGCTCACGGCCGGTTCGGAACAGCCGCCGGCGTGTCGGCCGCCTGCCGTCCCGGCCGGCCGCCGTGCCCCTGACTGGCCGAGACCGGCTGAACCGGTCCGGCCGTGCAGCTAGGCGACGCCGCCGTCCGCCCGCTGACGTCACGGCCGCGTCATCAGGCCTCCGCCGGCTCAGAGGTGCCGGACGGAGGCTGCCAGCGTGCTGGGGTCCCGCGACACCCCCGCAGTTCCCCGCCTGCTCGGGTCAGCGGTCAGCGGGCCCTGGGGCGATACGATCCGCAGCGCGAGTGCGTAGTTCCGCTGACTGCCGCCGCCCGGGGTGGCGCTGTCGGCGCAGCCGGCCGGCGGGAGCGCCAGTGCAGCGGCAGGGCGCCGCCGGGTTTGCGGGCGATCGTGAGGCACGCGGCGACCGAGCCGTCTGCGGTGCGGTGACCTCGTGTCGGGAGCGACCCGGCGCCGGCGGCAATGGGCGGCGAGAACGGTGACCCTGCGGCCGAGCCGCACGAAAACGACACCATGCTGGACGACTCGGGCGAGCCGACCAAGCGGCGGCCGGGCCGGCTGAGCGCCGCCGCCGCCGCGCTGGGCCTGCCGCCGCGCTGGCTGCTGGCGCTGGCCGTGCTGGCGCTGCTGGCCGTGCTGCTGCTGGTCGCCGTGGTGGCGCTGGCCGCCTCCTGGCCGCCGCCGCCGCCGGTCGACGACAGCGTCCGCTGCGAGACGGCCGACTGCCTGCGCGCCGCCGCCCAGGTGAGTCCGCGGACGCCGGCCGGCTATCGCGGCCGCCGCCGTATCAGCGCCGCGCCGTTGCAGCGTGCCCTGCCGGCCCGGCGCGGCGGGCGTGTTTTTTATGAGGCGGGCCCGCGGCGGGACGCCGCCCGGTGCCGGGTTACGTCAGCGGTACAGGTACGGCCGTCGCGGCGTCCCGCCGTCCCCCGCCGTAAAGGCTGGTATGCGGATCACGTGCCGCCGCTGTGGGAGTCGCCCGCGAGTACACACGCGGAGGTCAAGCTGGCCTGTTGGAAGAGCGGGGGACGGCACCTGAACTGGTGCACAGGCCGGCCGCGCGCCTAGCAAGGACAGGAGAATCCGCCCGTGAACCGCCGGAGTGATGTGTGAAAGGCCTCACCGAAAAAGTATCACTGGGTTGTGTTGCAGACGTATCACAGTGTTTGCACGCGGCGAGGTGCGAGGCCTTTCCCAACCGTGCGTCATGGAGGAGAACCTGTACAGCTTTCCATAGACTGACCGCTGCTGGGGCTCGTGCCAGGTTAAATGTTGGGATCAATGCGATGTTTAACCGCAACGCATTTTAGTTGGCGTGCGAGAATTCGGGTGTCACGGCGACTTTAAGCGCCTCATGAACAGTCACCCTCACCCTCAT
This sequence comes from Capitulum mitella, assembly GCA_030062745.1. Taxonomy (NCBI): domain Eukaryota; kingdom Metazoa; phylum Arthropoda; class Thecostraca; order Pollicipedomorpha; family Pollicipedidae; genus Capitulum; species Capitulum mitella. Next base: position 11,856,156 of record CP099844.1, on the reverse strand, counting down.
GATTTTTAAATGAACATCTTTAAGCTGCCAGAATGTTCCTAAACTATCGGATGCTTGTAACTGACTCATGTTCTTTCCTTCGACTCGCACCATGACATTGCCATGATTCCGGTCATGACTGCCATCATAGCCGGCAGTCACTCACTGTGCATTGCCTCTTCACACGTAGCCGTCCGTGTGAACTGGCCTTGCGGCTCCGGACACGACGCTCCGACACACCTCTGCCGGCCGAGCGTGCTGGCTGTGCCGGTCGTGTCGGGAACAGCGACCGCATGACGCGGCTGTTCCGCGAGCCTCCCTTCCGTGAACGGCCAGGGACAGTGACGTCCTGTTCTGAATACGTCTGCGGTAAACATCAGGGCATCTTCGTGGTGAGGCGGCAGTCGGGTGTTGATCCTCCCTCTTATCCGGCCAGGCATTTGAAATCCCGCACTCCTGACGTGTCGAACGGAGAGCGCCGGCTCCACAGGCCAGGTAGCGGAGTTCAACAGACCCTTCCGAGTACGAACTACGCCATTGGTAGCGCCCTTCGTGTGGAACATGTGACTGTCTGCCGGGATGACGGGCACCGCCGACAAATACGTGCACGGCGCTGAGAAAAAATACGGATGCCGAGATCTTTCGCTTGTCTGTGCTTGGTTTTCGTGAACGACTGACCACCCGTGCTGTCTGCTGCGTGATGCTCGTTCTTGGGAGAGGATGTGCATGAGAGCAGCGGAGAATCAGAAGCTGTTCTTTGCCTAACTCTGAGTATCTACATACAGGCACGTTTGGAAGCCATAATTGTCCTTTCTCGGCATCAGAAGTTTCTGAGCTTTGTACTGGCCTATTTCCACTGAAAATGAAACGAAAGAAAAAATAGAACAAAAACGTTGTATTGCTGATAAAGCCACGTTCAGTAGCAGAACCTCCATTGGCATTTAATTCAACCGTAATCGATACGAGTTAAACTGAGCCGCTACGCAGTGTCGTATTGACAAATTCGCGAGACAGCAGCCTACGCACCGCCGAGTAGAAAAAAAATCAAACCCTTCCTGGAGTTTGGCACGCCCTCGAACAGTCCGCTTTTGAAGGGAACGTCCCTCCCTCCGCTGCAGTCCGGTGCAACTGCCACCCGTCCCACACGGCTCGAACAGTCCGCGTTTGAAGGGAGCGTCTCTCCCTCCGCTGCAATCCGGTACAACTGTCACCCGTCCCACACGGCTCAAACAGTCTGCGTCTGAAGGGAGCGTCTCTTCCTCCGTTGCTGTCCGGTGCAGCTGTCACCCGTCCCACACGGCGGGCGGCCGTCTGCTTTCGCGAGCGGACGGAGTCAGGAGGATGTGCCCTTCCGGTGGTGACCAGCCCTCACGAGACGCTGATACGGATCCGGTCGTCCGGCCCCGGGCGCTGCACGCCCTGCCGGCACTGCAGGCACCGCTCACACGGTCGCACGGCGCGAGGGTCGAGCCGTGGACGTAACGGCGCAAACTGGCGTGGCAAGGCCAGCCGGAAGTTGTCTCGATCGTCGAATGGACGAAGACAAGCCACGCCACCCTAATTTAGTTTTCCCCATGGATTTGTACGTCTTCTTTTCTTAGACCGAGTGAATTGTTCACTTCGATCTCGGATTTTATCTGTTTGATAATAAACGCAACTTTTCGCGGCATTTTTTCATCGTTTAATAAGCCAGTAGGGCTTCGTTGGCTTGCCCTATGGGTGCTGGCGCACATGGCGAACCTCACCAGTCTGGGACGGGACATAACATAGTCCCCCCTCACGGATTTTGACAAGGGTTCTGTTCTAGACCTTGACCAGGGTCCTATGTTCCCACTCCCGACAAACCTTTGGCTTGGACTGTGGAACCCGCACCTCAGCCGGACCAAGAGATACACCTGCTTGCTTGTGGAATCGGTCTCTGATTCTCTTTACATGCGCTGTTTTTCGTGCACATTATCCTGGTCGGGTCGAAACGCAGCTGGTGTTCAGTATTTGTCATCGTTGGACGGGTGCTATCATAATTATCTCTGTCATTCGCGTTCATTGCCCCCGTGATATGCATACATGTTGAAGATAAGCATACGCTCCCCGTCATTGGCATAGCGATGTGTGCCAGATATAGTCGTTTATGAGTGGCGTACTTGCCGTCTGCCAGCGTGAATGGTTCTCATTCCTCTTTCTTATCCCTTGCGAAAGCTCCTTAACGATCGGAAACCTGGGGCGCGTTCTGTTGGTATATGGAAAGATGTCTTTTGGCGTTGTAATGATTATGTTGCCTGTTCATCTGCACCGCTGGACTAAATGTAGGTGCCAAGGCTCTGCTGGAGTCGTCATGAGGCGTCCGTTCTAAATGATTATCGATCCAAACTCGATCTACCTTGCCACTTTCTGGTTGTAGCCACCCTGTTCTTTCCAAACCACATGCTAAACTCTCAGCGTGGCATGTCGTCTGAAAGCCCCAGGCTGCGCAATCCTCCACACTTGCCAAGAGGTGATGATTCAGTGCCTGATGAAACAGCTCGAGAATACCACTTCCGGGGCGAATTGCTGATAGTTTTTCCGGCTAGGAAAGCATAGACGTCTCGGTGTCTGTTGAAATGCCATAACATCACCAACGGTGCCGACAACGGACTGGCAGCACCGAGTCCAAGCAACACGTGGCCCCAGTCGTTAACCTGATACATTTGCACCACCAAGCGCCACGTCAACTTGGAGCCGGTTTCAGCAGGCGAACCTGTGTCCATTTTCCCCTTCCAGTGCCACGCTGCCCCTGTTGTCCTCATGCGAGTGTCCTGAGAGCCAGTCGGGGCCACCCTGGTCGTGGCCCGGCCGTGTACCTGTCTCAAGGCCAGCTGTCGCCGCCTCTTGTCCTGCCTTACGCTCCTCAGAGGGTCCGGCGTGCCGACCTTGGCGCCCGATGGGGCGTCCCTGATCCTGCCAAACGGCCCCTCCCGCCGGGGAGGAGGGGGGGAGGGGGTCCGACCGCTGACGGCCGGCGGTTCACATTCCGCCAGGTGATCGCTCTCAACGTGCCGACGCCAGCGGCCCGGTGCGAAAACCCGAGCCGCCGCGGAACAAAAACGCGTTGGATTTCAATACGTTCGCGCGATACCGCCTGGTGTTTAAAATGCTGCCTGAGTTCAGCGTTTGTTACGATCGCACTGTATGGTATGTGCCTCCATGTAAGGATGTGCATTATCACGTCGCTACGCCTGTGACACCAACTGCGATTTCTGTTGACGTGGCCATGAATGATGCATGTTGCGGCAGGAAAACCAAGAAGTGCAGGACCTCCAGATTATCTGCACGTTGACACTGAACATAACCGGAAAGAAAGACTCACTGTGTAACAGCGGCATATCTTGTCCATGTAAATGGCACGTCTATACTTGTACTAAATGTGTATGATTATTCATTTTCGTGTGCTGCCCTCACCGACCTGCCCGCTCGATGGGCACTCCCACGTCATCAGTCGCAGTCCTACCACCTTGCCGTTTCACCGTCCCGCTGCGAGGTGAATCGCTGTCTCTCTACGCCAACGTTCGGCTGTTGAATGATCTCTCTTCTTCCGTCCCGCCGCCCCACCATCACGTCATCCCACCGCGTCATCAGCGTCCCGCTGCCTGACCGTCCCGCCGCCCCGCCGTCCCACCCCGTCACCGTCCCGCTGCCTGACCGTCCCGTCGTCCTGCCGTCCCACCCCGTCACCGTCCCGCTGCCTGGCCGTCCCCTCGCCCCGCCGTCCCACCCCGTCACCGTCCCGCTGCCTGACCGTCCCGCCGCCCCGCCGTCCCACCCCGTCACCGTCCCGCTGCCTGACCGTCCCGCCGCCCGCCGTCCCACCGCGTCACCGTCCCGCTGCCTGACCGTCCCGCCGCCCGCCGTCCCACCCCGTCACCGTCCCGCTGCCTGGCCGTCCCGTCGTCCTGCCGTCCCACCCCGTCCCCGTCCCGCTGCCTGACCGTCCCGCCGCCCGCCGTCCCACCGCGCCACCGTCCCGCTGCCTGACCGTCCCGCCGCCCACCGTCCCACCCCGTCACCGTCCCGGCTGCCTGACCGTCCCGCCGCCCGCCGTCCCACCGCGTCACCGTCCGGCTGCCTGGCCGTCCCATCGTCCCGCCGTCGCACCGTGACATCAACCGGCCGCGTCCGCGCGGCCGTCGCTGCCGCGTTCATGTTTCCCGCCCGCTCAGCGGGGGTCCGCCGGAGTCGGCCCAGATCAACACGGGGCGGCCCCGTCCGTCGCTCGCGCGGCCCGCACCGGCTCGTAAACGTGTCACCCGGCCCGGGCAGGGTCGGACGCTGGGGCCGGCCGCTGACGGCACGCCGCGTCCCAGGCAGCCAGAGCGATTTAGAACCGAGAAAAACGCCTTCGAATCGTTCAGCGGTAAACCTAATGGAGCGCTTTTTATAAGGCACCGGTATGGGTGCGGCGATGCGTTAAGACACCGACGTGTGAAAGGATTTTATATGCATTTATGTTTTTTTATTTTTACGTCAGGCCTAAGATATGACGGGATTCAAATTTTGGTTCCCGCGCGGCATCGGGCATATGCGCGCTTGATAATATTGTTTTCAGTTATGACCACATAAATCAAGATCACATCACAGTTATGATCTTGATTTGTTTATTTTAACAGTCGAGATGGCAGATGACTGAGTGGCCTTCTTACAACTGTTTTACATTTTAAGTGTCCTGGGATTGAGTCTTTCACGAGCTGTTCCTTATATTCACTGAAGAAACAGTCTCGTGCCCTGACCAAATGAATCATCGCAAGTAAGGTGCAAGTCATTACAGTTCACCAATCACCGAATGACCAATGGTCTTGGTCACGCTAGGCTTTCATCAGAAGACTAGAAAATTATGCGCATTTGGAAACAACTGAGTCTGCCTCATTAACAAATTCTACAAAAGACTTGGACCAAGTTCATGAATAAGGCTTTTCAGTGTACTTGCTTCGTAGACTGAATGTGTACCCAGCATGCATAGGCAGTGGTGGTACCATATGCACAAACTGATGTTTACGGTGGGGAAAAAGAGGAGAATAAGGAGGAGCAAGGGTAGGGTATCAGGAAATCCAGTGGGGGAAAATAACAGACATGTGGCCGAAATATGGAGACAGCTCCTTTGATCGTGAAAGGTTTTTCAAGGGCAGCAAAATGGAATAGATTTGGTAGTGTAGGTGACCAGCAGCTACGTCAGCCTCGTTATGGATCACGAAACAGATTGTCATTGGAGTTTGTCTTTGTGCTGGCGCTAACGAAAGGTTAAAACTGTGTGAAGACATGAACAAAAAAGTGTCGTGGAAACGTAGAGAGGCGATCTCAGACGGAATCAGTTTTTTTTTACTCAGAACACTAGAACGCGGATGATTCTGCTATTTGCCAAAATCATTAGCTTCCTGTTTGAAGTGGTGCGAATACGCAAAACGGGCTCTTGGTTTGTTTTTTCATGCTTCAGAGTTCAAGTCAAGTTGAGTCTTAAATTTTTTGCGATTGCGTCACGAAATGAAACCGAACTACAATCCAGCTGCATACATACGGCGGACCTGAACACATGAATAGCTCTCCTAATCCTGTGCGAGCCTTTGTACAACGTCGAACTCAAACAGTTGTTTTCCTTCGCCTCACTTGACTTGCGGGCGCCATACAACGCTGTCTTTGACATGCCGTTAAACCCAAATAGCTAACGAACACTAATAACATGCGCTGTGTTTGAGTTAGGTTGTGGCACCGTTTGTCACAGAACAAAACCTTAATCCTTTCAGCCCGTTATCGATCCCCGGCAGACCGGCCCGCGAGAAGCCGTGTTCGAAGCCCTACTCAGCCCCCAGCGTCGACGCCTGCGTGACTGCGCCGCCTGCCGCGGTCGCGCCGTGCCCGTCTCAGTTCAGCAGCACGCAGTCAGCGGCAGGCGGAAGGCCCGCGGCGTGCCGTCGTGTTCCGTTCGGAGAGCGATGAGCGATGTCGAGCGGTCGAGTCGGGCTCGAGCGGGCCCATCAGTCCTCACCGGGCCGGCTGTGGAGAGGGGAAGCGCCCGCTGTGTTATTTTGCCGCCTGTTTTCCTCTCCGCGGTCTGCGAGCGGCGTCAGTGCCACCCCATCAGTCCTAGAGAGGCGGCAGTAGTGACTACTTGTGGCGTGCAAGATGTGCTCGCCACCTGACTGATGTGTGTCGTTGACAGCAGTTCCATGTCACCTGGCTGATTACGTTGAATGGGAGACAGGGCGTTACGTGCAATCCGAGCGGGTACCATGTTTAGCATTTTGCTTTCTGTCGTATTTAATTCATGTTGTATAGTCTCTTCTCTAATCATGCCAAACAGGAACGCTTGCTGGCTGACAGGACATATGGAAATGGGGTTTTTCCATTTTTGTAACGACGTCGAAAATCATTTGTTATGGTGTATGCAGTGCAATGCAGATGCTGCTGTGTGTCTGAAAAATTGATGGATTACGAGCTGACGCCTAAGAGGAAGACTTGGCTATAGTCACTACGCTAAGACTAACCTCGCACAAAACAAATGAACAGAGCCGGCAATCTGCGTCCCCTTAACAAGACACAAGCCATCCATCTCGCTACTCATGGAGCCACTTCATGGGGTCGACCCGTAAGTGCCAGGTACCCGTAGGCACCGAATGATCAAACGCCGAGATATTGATCGCAGCAACGCTATGAGCGGGAACTGTGCTGTCATCGAGCGAACGTTCGGCACCTGCGCAGGAAGCGCACAACAAACCTTTCATTGAGTTCGCCTGGCCGGCTGCAGGGCGCTCCTGGCAGACATCTTTGGATGCTCAGTCGGCAGCGCGCGTAGTGCCGCTGAACGAATGACGTGGCGGATATGCGAATTAAGATAATGGAAGATTACTGAATAGATATTCGTGAACATTGAGTCAAATGAATGAGATAACGGAGTATGATGTAATCGGGCGGCACTGACGCGTGAAGGGGAACCGGCGTATTTCCTGTAGTCCGGTGCTCCTGTTCCGTTGCTGTGTTTGGCGTGTAATGTAGCAGCCGCGGCGACTGAGCGGATCGGCAGCTACTGTATCCGCGAGCAGACCACCGCCGCTCCCTGTTCCTTTATGTCACACACGATCTCCAGGCTGCGAATTTATCGTACCATTCACGCCAGGGTTATCGGGAGCAATATGTTTGGTTACATATCTCTGTACAGAACAGCCAACAAAACCCCGGCTTTTTGCCGCAATAAAGAACATGCTGTTCAGTATCTGAAAATTCGGGAAGAGGAACCCCGTGCTCGGACTGACACCCTGCCTCCCTCCTCTCAGCGTGTAATGAAGCCATGTCTCTGTCACCTCGTCTGCCCTCCCCTCTCGCCCTCCCCGCCGGCCGCTATCTCGAGCTGTCCGCGCCCCGTGCACGGTACGGCGCCGCCAGCCAATCTGGCGCTGTTTACGCTCGCTGACACGGCGACCGCGCGTGCCCGGCTCTGTGTACACTAATTGACAGTGGGGCGTACGCACCGAAGCACCTGGATGCCGAGGGCGCACGTGCGGGGCGCGCGGAACCCTATCGCCGTTCCGATTCGCCCGTGATGCGGGACGGAGGCGTGGCGAATCCGTAATGAGAACCACCGCGGGAAATGTCATTTCGGCAGTAATGGGGTGGTGCTGCAGGTGCCGATGCAGCAGTAAATAATGCACCAAATCCGACTCTCTTTGGCTGCGGGCACGCAGCTGTGGCCTTAATTGCTGGCCCGCAGCGTGCTTGCATATTTTACACATGTACAAACGAGTGTGATGGACCTCTGAGGTGGATTACACCTGATACGGAAAGTGGATGCTTTCAGAAAGTCTAGTCATCATGGCTGCTGATATACGCGCGCTTCCATGTGTTTTTAATACCCGTTGGACAAATCTAGGTTGTGTGTTATTACTCAAATGTGTGCAAAAAGAACTGATAATGGCAGGCTTAAGAAGATGTTGCAGGAATTGCTGAAGAGTGGAAGAAAGAGTGATAGTCTCATTTGGGTCACGGTGGCTTCTGCGCACAAATGCAAAACGTGACTGGGCTCGGGAGTCGAGATTTCGCCCCAGACGGATGTTGACATCAATCTCAACCAGCGGTGCGACAACATTCAGAATATACTGTAGGAGAGGCTCGGAAGTCTGTCGGCGATGAACATGGTCTCAGTGATCTTGAATGCGAGCACAAGGGTTAGATTTCGGTGGTGTTTAAAAATTTTCGACCTTCTTCACCAAAACCCTTTGAAGAGCAGATATCAGCATGTCTTGGGTTTTGTGCCAAATCTGCACCATGACGGTTTCCGTCTTAAGGTATTTCACGTGGAATGAATTGCTTTAGCCCGTGCTCTGCTTTGCGAAAGCGCCAACTTCAAGTCAAAATCCGTTTGGTTCCGTCCTGTTTCTTAGTGTGTTTATTTCACGAAGCCGACTACGTTTGCGAAAAATTGTCGGGAGTTCGATACCGTTCCGTAGCTGACGCACGCATCGACAATTCATTGGTTCCTTGCCATTTAGCATTCATGGACAATACGAAGTTCATTTTCGACGAACCCCATACATTTTGTCCGGATTTCGAGCATGCAATTGGTCACGGTGTTTGCTTTCGTGGATTGGCCGAATACGTTATGTCCTGAGTGGCAAAGTAAGGCGGCCAAAATGAACGAAATTTAGCAATTGCTGAACCAGTGGCTTTCCGCAGAATATTTTGGCTTGTATGTTGGTGGATTTGAGTTTAGCTGATGTACCTCAATTACCATATTTCTGTGAGCTGCTTTCTTGCGCACATTGGCTCAGCACGTCGACACACGCAGTAAAGCAAGTGTATAGCCTAGCCAAAACCTTCCGAAAGCAGCGTGATTTTCCTTGTCCCGAATGCCATTCAGACACCATAACGGTGGAAAATGTCTAGATGCCACTCAACAGCCGACGCATACAGTGATAAATCGCTGGTGCTTCACAAAAAAGCAGTGTCCCTATTTTTTTTAATCTAGGCATCATCGGAAAACATAGATGACTATTAGCCATTCTGGAAACAGGATATTGCGATAAATTAAGCATGTTGACGAACAGTTCTGTGAGCCGTGGTTGACCTGTCCCCTGCGTGGCTTGTCTGCAAAGGGCGGAGCGGTTTTAATGGACCTGACATTTATTTTAGTCAGACACTGAAAAATGCTCTCCCTGGGTCCACGGTCACTAGTCACAGCCGGCCATAGTTTCGCGCGTCGGCTGTGACCCCGATTACCTGTGGGCCACATTGCGCCTGTCGTGGCGAATTATCGCACTCCATTCCCCCTTCACACTTTTGTGGACGCCCCGAGGCGGGTGCACGGCCGCTCGATACGAAGCGGGCCCCTGGAATCTGCCCGGCACTAATGCCGGCGATTTGCGCCCATTGACCGGCCCGACGCACGCAAACCGACCGGCCGGACCGGAGGCGCCACCAGGTCCGTCCTGGTCCGGGCACCGTCAGGTCTTTCGTGGTCCGGGCGGTCGGCCAGGTCGGGGACACTATCAGACCTGTCCTGGTCCGGGCACCGTCAGGCCTGTCCTGGTCCGGGCACCGTCAGGCCTGTCCTGGTCCGGTCACCGTCAGGCCTGTCCTGGTCCGGTCACCGTCAGGCCTGTCCTGGTCCGGTCACCGTCAAGCCTGTCCTGGTCCGGTCACCGTCAAGCCTGTCCTGGTCCGGTCACCGTCAAGCCTGTCCTGGTCCGGGCGGTCGGCCGGGTCGGGGACACTATCAGGCCTGCCCTGGCCCGGGCACCGTCAGGCCTGTCCTGGTCCGGTCACCGTCAGGCCTGTCCTGGCCCGGGCACCGTCAGGCCTGTCCTGGCCCGGGCACCATCAGGCCTGTCCTGGTCCGGTCACCGTCAGGCCTGTCCTGGTCCGGTCACCGTCAAGCCTGTCCTGGTTCGGTCACCGTCAGGCCTGTCCTGGTCCGGTCACCGTCAGGCCTGTCCTGGTCCGGTCACCGTCAAGCCTGTCCTGGTCCGGTCACCGTCAAGCCTGTCCTGGTCCGGGCGGCTCCCTCTCCGGACGTCGCCGCCGGCGGCCGAGGACGTCATGTCTGTGGTGGAGTCGCCACAGAACAGGACAGCCCTGCATCCGGAGCCGGCGGCAGGCGATGCTGCTGACGTGAAATGGCAGCCGTTGCCTGTGACGTCCGATGATCTGCGTGATCGGGGAGTATTTGTTTGTACGTTCGGTAGCCTGATAGGAACTTGCTGTGGTTTCGATGGGATCTCGAGCCCTTTACGTTTACTTAGTCGAATACAAAGGAACATTGTTTTCGGCGAGGACGATGTGACCGGAGGTGCCATTATTACCTCTATGAATTTCACTTGTGCCGAAGAAATTATCAACAGCAGAAAAGAGGTCAGACACTGCTGCAGTTCTAAACCCGACTGGCCTCTTCCGCCCTCCACGTGACTGTCCCGCCTCGTTTTCGTTACAGCTGCAGTCGAGTCTGGCCGGGGGCGACGCCGCGGCCTGCGACTCGTTCTGGGACCACACCTGCTCCGTCTGGCTCCGGCGAAACCCGATACCGCAAACGCAGAGCCAATGGGGAGTCACGGAGCAGCTGCTCTACTCGGGTGAGAAGCGCTGAGGGTCTCCGGAAAAGTCCGACTGTGGTTTACGGGTTCGCAGCCGTCTTCCCAAACATTTACAGTTTTTGATCGGTGCCTGCATTCAATATTAGGACTACTGATTTGCTTATTTACGAAATGCATTCAGGTAGTCGTAAATGTGTCTAATTCATTTCAGGCAAATGCGAGATGAAAGTGGCACGCATACTATAGCAAAAATGTATATTTCGTCGGTGTTATTGCCTAGTGAAACACGAAACATGCTGTTGTTTAGCTTAGACGTGAGTGGTGCCGCCCACACATTGGGCCGAAAGCTTGACTGGGTTGCAATATCTGGACCGCCGGGTATCCCGAGTTATCACGAATGCTGTCGGCGATTTCTCCGTTCGGTCGTCCGGGCGCGGTGCAGGGTCGGGCGTGGCCTTCATGCTGACCTCGGAGACCGTTAGCCTGAATACGCCGCTCTCCCCGTTAGCGGGGAGCCCGATTCTGAATGGCTGGCTCCGCGCCGAGGCCTGTTTACCGGCGCTGGTGCTCATCCTGGCTCCGACTGCTGGAAATGGCTCAGGACGTCCTTGTCCGACGTGGATGACCGAATCTGAAGTGACCTGACCCGACCCAGTATGACGTGGCCCTGCGTGACGGATCACTCAGGAAGTCGTACCTTCTGTCAGTGTAGGCAAACGGAGCCCGATTTAGACGGACGTGATCCAGTACCAAAATACCTAATACTGCACCAGACATGACCATAACAGTTGTTTCTAAATAATACGTAAATGGGCTATTTCCCGAGTCCCCAGTAAAGCTTTGCCCCGAGTCGTCTTTATTTGCGCATTGTCCGAAATTGATTGGCATGAATTAACGTCTGGCGTTTACCACGTCTACATCGGATCTTCCGCTGATTTTTCGAGCAAACGCAACGGAGTCGACTCAGTCGCACTGGAGATTTTTATTTCAAGCCGAAACCAGCGTCAACCCATTCAGCCAGTCTGACGGTGTTAGCGTTGAACTGCCATTGCGACTTCAGAATTTGTTGAACCCTGTGTAAACAGCATGGCAAGAATGTTACACTACCCTTTTTGACCCATTCCCAATGGAACCAGGTAGTACACCGAGGACTGAGAACAGATTCAGACTCCTCTGGTCTCTTCGCAGACCCCATCTGATCCCTGCGGCGGGATGTCACCAGGCGTAGGCGTAATCTCTGCGGGCTGCGGGGGACATGTCGCCAGCGGTTCTCCAGAAACGGCTATTTGTCCTCCCAAAGTTTTAAAGTAACAAATGTGTCCCCTAAATCAAATCAAAGTGCCCCATAAGTTTTAAAATACTAAATGGGGATTGCCAGTTAGAGAAACAATGTCTTGAACTTTGAGATCTAACAAAAGGAATATCAACCGTAGTTGGTTTTGCAACACCCAAAAAAGGTGATTTTTATCCTTGCCGTCCCTGTTCTCGGTGGATTGCAGTCAGCGTCTCCCCCACAAGTTTTTGGACCGTGGCTATGCCAATATCGCCTGCCACTCGTCTTCTGACGATAATTTTTCGTTTATTTTCTGGCAGCCGAGCAGCGTCTGCAGAGGATCCTGTCGACGCTGCCGCACGTGGACTCGTCACATTCGTACAAGTGGAAGCTGAACGCCTTCTACCAGGGCTGCATGGGCCGCGCCTCGCAGCCAGAGGTCTCTGAGCTCAACAATAAGCTCAGGACCATCATCAACAACCTAGGCAAGCTGGCCACGCCGCTAGGCCGCCGACACGACGGGATGTTAGAGCACACGAATGTCACTTCTTGCCCGCGCACATTGCAGGAAATTATACCGTCGACTTGGCAATTTGCATCGAGTAAATGGCCCGCGCACATTGCAGGAAATTATGCCGTCGACTTGGCAGTTTGCATCGAGTAAATGGCTTAAACCGAACATTATAGCAGTGTATTTGATCTTGCCATTTTTTCTTTTGTGATACTTCACTGTGTCTCTCCGAGGTTCTTAAACGGAAAAGTTGAAGCCAGCGATGCCCTCAGCGCTCCGCGCTCATCCCCGGTCATATTCGGTAATCTAGCCCAGGCGGGGCATTCGCCGCATTGTTTCAGTTCCAAACAACCTGCCATCCGGCCGTTGAAGCGTGCAAGTGGTCACGCCACGTCAGCCGCCCCCGTGCCGTGGCCGGCCCGAAACCGGGCGGCTCACGTGGCGGGCGGCGTATTTCGGGGCCGGTCGCCGCCGGGCCGGCCTAGTGGCGCCCCTGCTCCCACGCGGATACCGGAGCCGCGGGCACGGCTGCGTCTGATGGATGACGCTGGCCGGCCGGCGCGCCACAATGCGCCGCGCGCGCTCCACCTGTTCTGGCGGCTCCGGCCGCGGCGCCGCCCCAGCTCGTGTTTATCGGCGCTGTCGCCCTCCATTTCGCACCGTCGCGTGCCGCGCATAGTGGCCGCGCGCCGGCGGAGCGGTGTAGGACGTCACGTGCCGCTGTCGGTGGGTCCCGGGGAGAGCTGTTGTATCTCATGTGCCGCTGCCGTTGGGTCCCGGGGAGAGCTGTTGTATCTCACGTGCCGCCGTCGGTGAGTCCCGGGGAGAGAGCTGTTGTATCTCACGTGCCGCCGTCGGTGGATCCCGGGGAGAGAGCTGTTGTATCTCACCTGCCGATGTCGGTGGGTCCTGGGGAACGGTGTCTGACGTCACGTGCCGCTGTCGGTGGGTCCCGGGGAGAGCTGTTGTATCTCACGTGCCGCTGTCGGTGGGTCCCGGGGAGAGAGCTGTTGTATCTCACGCGCCGCTGTCGGTGGGTCCCGGGGAACGGTGTCTGACGTCCCGTGCTGCTGTCGGTGGGTCCCGGGAGAGCTGTTGTATCTCACGTGCCGGTGTCGATGGGTCCCGAGGAACGGTGTCTGACGTCACGTGCTGCTGTCGGTGGGTCCCGGGAGAGCTGTTGCATCTCACGTGCCGCTGCCGTTGGGTCCCGGGAGAGCTGTTGTATCTCACGTGCCGCCGTCGGTGGGTCCCGGGGAGAGAGCTGTTGTATCTCACGTGCCGCCGTCGGTGGGTCCCGGGGAGAGAGCTGTTGTATCTCACATGCCGTTGTCGGTGGGTCCCGGGGAACGGTGTCTGACGTCCCGTGCTGCTGTCGGTGGGTCCCGGGAGAGCTGTTGTATCTCACGTGCCGGTGTCGGTGGGTCTCGGAGAACGGTGCCGGATAGCACGTGTTGCTGTCGGTACCTGGTGAGCGGTGTCTGATGTCGGTAGGACGGTATATCCACTGACGGCGGCCGTCCATCGTTTGACTGTTTAGCATTCGGACCGGGTGGGACATGAAAGATTGTCATGGGCGGGGCCTCCTTGATGTTTTATGCGCGACAGTCATCAAATATGGTAATACTACCGCAGTTTTCATGATTCATGCATATGTCTTGGAGGGTTTTTATCGAATACATTTACCACTACGCCGAAGAAAACTTACCTAGAAAGCCATTTTTAACAAGTTAATTAAACTAAATGATGGGTCATCGCTAACTTTTCCGTGTATTTAGTTTCCTCTCTTGTGAACTCTTAGCGCCCAATATTTATCTGCACATTCGGTCAGCTCATTCATGTTCCGGGTGAACGGCATGCCATCCTGCTGCGTTTTGCTGTTAGCGACGTGAAGGAAAGCAAACTTCATGGCAGGTACGGTCATTCTCATGAGCGATGAGCGCTATGACGGCGGCCCCCGGAACCGCCCAGGACTGACGAATGTTGGAGCCATGTGTCTGACTGTGGTCAAAACACGAATATGCCTCACATAAGGACTAAGATACAACCTACAAAATGCATTTTCGTCACAGCATGAGTCTCCGCAGTCATTGGTGAAGCGTGTCTAAACATAATGGAAGGAGTCTGTACTAATGTTCACCGACATTTAAAAAGGATACAGCGGAGAGCCTTGTAATTAAGCCCAACACCACATGCAACCATAGCCATCCGACTTGAAATGGTACGCCCGGACTTCCGGCTCGTGGCATGCACTTAAAATTGTAAGAAACTCATGCAGTTTTCCCATAAAATTCATTTTATCGTGGCTGCGTGTCGCGAAACCAAGCCCAGGACCCAACCCGAGGTCACCAGAGGCGGCGTCTCTTGATGGCTGGTATCCCCTCCCCACCACGGTCAGCAGCATCTGCCGACGAAGCACCCATGGTGCAGCGGACGTACAAGCAGCTGATCGAGCAGCAGCCGTACCTGCAGCTGTCGCAGCAGTTCATCTCGCCCCAGGTCCGGCCGAGCCGGCGGCGGCCCGCATTGTCCCGGCGGATTCCCCGCGTCGTTTTTGCCGCCGTAGTTCTTGACGCGTGCTTTTTGCCGATGCGCTCCTCTTGACGCGGACACAGGACAGGTCGGATTAACGCAGTTATAAGGGGCTCAGGAGAGATAAATGTCCGTCCACGGGGATCAGCGCGCTGGGAGCCTCGGTGAAATACTTGCGCCCGGCTGTCCTCTTCCCGGATCATGTTGCTGGCCCCTCACACCGTTTGTCTCTCACCGGAGCCGGCTGTCTTTAAGGCAGCCTGGGCAGGCAACAGGACTGCGCGCCGTGACGCCATCTCGTGCGGTGGTCTGCCAACCACGCGCCGGAACGGACCTCTGCGAGGCCCGACTGTGCGTCTTCCGTCCTGTCCCGGAGGCGTGGCTCCACCTGCGGCGTTGTTATTTTCCCGGCGGCGGCGGCGAGCCGCCAGAGTTTTGACAAAGTCAGCGACCGCGCGGGCAGCGTTAGCGCGACGCATCATCAATCTCCATGTAATTGGCGCCCGGCTGGCGGGCGGCGCCGGTCCGTCCGCGGATGGGGCGGTCTGCCAGCTGTCAGGTCTGTTCCTGGTCCACCTGAGGTCTCCCCGCAGGTCTGGCCCGTCCGCAGTGTGATTGGACCACCAGCTGTCGGTCTGCGCATAGGTCTGCCAGCGGGTCTGTCAGTTTCGCCGCCGAACTGCCGGTCGTTGGGACGGTCTTGGCGCCTCCAGCGGTCTTTCGCTGCAAGTTTTCCGCCGGGCTTCTGGCTAGAGACTGTCCGCTTGTCTGTTAACTGGCCTATGCCGTGGTCCTCCGCCGCGGTCTTCTGGCGGGCCGTCACGGCTAAAGGCTGCGGTACACCATGTTCACGGCCCCCTCCGTCGCGCCGACACCGAGCAGGACCACTCCAATGTCGCCCGCCTAGAGGGAGGCGGCTCGGCACCGAGGAGTACGTGACAGCCACGCTATTGTTAGACCGGCGTCTGGTCGGCCCTTTGCTGACGGCTCGGCTGCGGCCGCGGCATCCGGTGGACGTGCAGGCTGCAGCGTCACGGACGGGACGGCAGCCGCGGGCGGAAGCGGCAGGATGGAGCTGAAATGCTTGTTTCTGCGCGTTCCGGGTCCAACGGCGCGAGCGCAGCTGGTCCTTCGTCTGTCATGACGTCTCATAGACGCAGACGCAGCCTCGGAACGCACTTCCTGTCCTTGGATCAATTGGGCCTTATATACTGCGCTGATCACGCCACGTCAGCGGCGTTTTCGATGACGGGAGCAATTGGTTCCGAAGCGCTTTACGAAGCAAAGCAACCGCTTCCCTCCTGCCGACTCACCGTCTTCCGGTTCCGCATCCGCCACCGACCAACGCAGAGCTAGCCGAAATATGCCGGCAGCACTGGCGTTCAGACACAGCCTTGCCCCCCCCCCCCTCCCCGTGCCGAGGCGCTGGTGACCGGCCGCTCACTGATGGCGCCTTGTTTCAGGTGGCTTCGACGCGATCGGCTCGTTCGTGCGGCCGGTGTGGGATCCACGCTCTGTCGTCCGCAAGCTGCAGGCCGACCACAACATCGACGTCTTCTTCCGCATCAGCATCGTGCCTGACCCGGACGGCAACGAGAAATGTCATCCAGGTAGCGAATGAGATGCGACTGAACACGCTGGCTCGGGGAGGAAAGGAAACGTCTCAAGACTAGCTAATAACTGTCTCACTGGTATCTAGTACAGAGTCCAATCTTCCAAGATAACTAGTAGGTAGCTAGGCTTAACCAGTAGACTGTATACACAATAACTAGCCTATCTAGTGCGACCGACTTTTGTTTCATTTTGATGCGCATTGATGTGATGTTGGTACTTTAATGTGATGTTTATAAGGGTTTGATGTTTTGAGGCTATATGTCTTGGTCAATGTGGTTGCAGCTCGTTTGCAAACACGTCTCTTCAATGTTGTTTTTGTGATGCATGCTGCTCCGAGGTTCTTCATGCGCTTGGATTGGTGGATATGCAATGCACGACTCATGTCGTTTTGTTTTTGTTTCAGATCTCTTCCGGGAGGAGTCGGTTTACCCGAGCGAGGATATTATTTCCGGGATCACGACGACCAGGTACGTGCACAAAATAGCATGAGGAGTGGTCGATGAATGTCTCCGCACAAAGCATCAGAGCTGAAGTAACGGGCGACGGGACTAGAAGGTGGTGATTCCTCCTTTAGTGGTAGCGTTGTTGCCGTGTTGATAAGTGTTAATGTCAAGCGATAAAGGATGTGACTGACATTTCCTATCTCCTTCGTTGAATGAACCATTTCTGATCAGATTCGCCAGTGATAAGTGCTGCAATCTTCGCAGCAGGCACTGCGAAACATGATATTCGTATTTTGCCGAGTACTGTCAAACATTCCAAACCAGTGCGTGAATGTTAAGAAAAGATCGCAAACGAATTACGACGGATGTATGAAAGAGAAAGGCGATACAGACCTAACGTGGGTGCGTCTCGGTTTCTTTTAATTGCAGCTGCGAGCGATTTATTCTGAGTTCGGTCAGACGGACGTTAATAAACTCTGTCTGGACACTCGGCACAAACAGTCCCTGCTTTCTCTTCGAAACAAAATACTTCGATACACCGTAACTATGCAAAGCCGTTTTGGGCAGTGTGTTCCTCTTGCTGTGTGCTCACGACTGTATTAATCGTAATCCGGCTGGTAGGCCGTAGTTGAGCTGTGTCAATATGAATGTCCGCTTGGAACGTAGAAGTCGATGTTGTCAACCTTCCACATTTCTGTTTTTTTTTCTATTTCGCCCGCGCAAAACTTGTGCCCGAGTCAGTCCCATGTGTTGTGATGCCATCCTAATGGGAGCAGTTTCATTCAAAGCAAGAAAAAGCGCAATGTTCATGCTTTTTCAATCCCATTGTACCGTCGTCAAATGACTTAAGAGGATGAGACAAACAATGTTGACGCGGCTTTAACACCCCCTCCCCCCAAAAATTGCTACTTTTGCATTTAAGGCAAGTACAAAAATGGTTTTTTATGTAGGTGTGAATTGTAGAAGTAGATGTCGCATCGCATTGCTGGCGGAAAGTTCAGAAACTGTTTTTGGGGCTATTAAGCTCTCAGTTGGTATATAACTTTCAGATGCCATCGTGGATGTTATTTCCCTAGTGAGCATCGATACGATGAGCTAAACATGAGTCAGACATCTCATAATTGCATTTCATGCGGAACAAGAGCATCATTTGAATAGCATAAGAAAGTTTTAGTTTTATTTAGTTCCATCCAGTCCCTTGAAAAAAGCATGTGCTGTTGTAAGAGTCCGGAATATTCGCTTACACCACTCCTGTTCTTCTTGCACGCCATTCCACCACAGTCCCGCTTTCATAGTGTGATCGTACGCCGACGGAGCCATGACTGGCATTCCACGTCATTCTTGTAGTTCTGCACTAGAATTACGCTTAATTCCTGGAACTCATTCCATTAATGAGTATATTTAGCATGCATTTAAATAATAGTGGCGGAAGTCGAAATTCATTTTCATAGTATCTCCGCTGCATGCGCATTCAATCTGGACGATTGCACGATCCAGGCCTTAGATGGCTCTTGTTTTTTGTTCCTCTGTCGTGCTTGTTGTGAGTGATGTGTGTCACTTATGTTAATGGCATCTGCTTGAAAATCGATGGTCGAAATGTCTTAGGTTTTCGTACACAGACAAAATATTTTGCCTAATGTATATACGCCTGTAATTACACACCTGTCTCTTTTCACTTTACCTTGTAAACTTGTTTCGTCATTTAATAATTCGCACTTCAAACGTCAAGTGACGTGGCCTTCGAGGTTGTCGTGTGCCAGCTTGTGCGCGAGTAAAATGCCCTCCGCATTGAAATGTTGCGGAGTGGAAAGTGTTACAGCTTTGTACAAAGTACACGACGTAACGAGCTCTCCACAGTCCGGCGTGGATGCCACGGACAGACCTCGCGAACCGCCTGCGGCCATCGGCACATCCGCGAGCGTGACCCGAGGAACCCCAGATAGGCCGCGTGTGCGGCGAGTGCCCTGTATCACCGCCATCTCCGGCGTCCGTCACGGCTCGGAGGGCGTGTTGCGGCCTCGGCAGACGTCGCAGCCCCTGACCCGCCCCGCCGGCCGCCGGCAGGTGGTCACCGCCTACCAGCGCTATATCCAGGACGTTCTGCTCCGCATGGGGGCCACCACGGACCGGGCTAGCCGCTTCGCCCAGAGCATGTTCAACTACGAGAAGCGGCTGGTGGAGACGTCGCTGGAGCCGCTGGCCCTGCGTGATCCGGCCAGGTCGCCGCGCCGGGTCACCGTCGACTGGCTGCGCAAGGAGTCGCCCCAGGTACCGGGGTCATAGCCTTTTGTTAAGTAGACTGGCAAGGTTGGTGCGTGAGCTTGACTATCCGTCACATTTACGGGCTACGAAAACAAAGCTTGTCGATCACGCAAACACGCCGACATAAACATACCTGCGCCCGAAAAGCAGGCAGGGTAGCCCGTTCACCGGAGCTGTGTATTTGCTCAGCCATTATGACCCAACATCTAGCCCCCTGAGCCAGGATGCTTCCTGAGCTGCAGCTCTGCAGGGCCGGGACTGTTCAGAACAGAACTGTTCTGCAGTTCCGCCTGCAGAACAGTTCTGCAGTTCTGGGGCTCAGGTGCGCGCGCCCGTGCGGCGGCCGGCGGCTGCGGCAGCGTTTATTTTCCCAGTGCCGTGCCAGTAATCAGAGCTCAGGGGTGGCCGTGTCACCGGCGGACTGGGATCACCGGCCTCCCGCAATGTGTGCCGGGGATGGGAATTAAACAAACGTCGGCGCCGTCCCCCCCCCGCGGGATCAGGCTGACCCCATCGAAATGAAGTGGCTGCGTTACATCGCCTCGTGCGCGTTGGAGTGTGCGGCAACAGGTGCTGTCGTTATGAGTGTGGTGTGTGTTTGACTCACTGGACTCCGAGTCAGGCGGATGTTTGGTGCACATTTTTGCGGGGCAAGCCATTCGTGTGGTGACTGTCACTTTTGTCTTCGTTGTTTTGTTCTCAGACATGAAGTTTCTTGAGTCTGTAGCGGTTAAAACACCCGGCATGTCTTTTGTTTACGCTTGACGTTGGAACCCGCCAAAGAATTTGAA
Source organism: Capitulum mitella (assembly GCA_030062745.1). Lineage (NCBI taxonomy): Eukaryota > Metazoa > Arthropoda > Thecostraca > Pollicipedomorpha > Pollicipedidae > Capitulum > Capitulum mitella. The sequence goes on along the minus strand of CP099844.1, from coordinate 11,836,207 downwards.
ACTGGCTGGTTGAAAAATGTTTATCTAGAACAGTCAGGGTTGTAACGTATGCTTACTGCAAGTGTCTGATTTGCCGTGCATCCTGTTTCAGATTGACTGGCTGAACACCCTTCGGAGTGTGTACCCGAATGGAAAGGTGAACATGGACACCGAAATTCTACTACCCGATGACGTTTATATAGTGGAGCTCTCAAAAATAATATCCACTACTGACACAAGGTGAGGAGCAAAGGAAGCTTTAGTGTGTTCTGTTCGACAACCGTCAAGAGGGCGCCTCTGCGGTTGTCTTTTAGAATGCCCCGAGGAGGTCGCCACTGCTGCTCTCTCGCGTCGAATGGTTCGTGGAGGTCGCTACTATCGGTTTGGTCAGCGCGTTGCGTAACCAGACAGACGAACTGGATCAGTTGTTCCTTACAACGTCTAAAGCCCGTACCAACAAGATTTCATAGGAAACATTAAGTTTCGTGTCTCGATTGTTTTTTTGTAACGGTTCTGTGCTAACTTGTTTGATTTGTACATGGGTCTTTTCACGTCAAATCGCCCAAGAACTGGTCCGACCCCTTTCTGTTTTGATGAAATTTGGGACGCCTGAAGACCCTATCAGAAGAAATGTACAGCTACAAATAATTAGCTCTGGGTGGCTCCCTAAGGTCAAAGTTGCAGGTCTTGAAAGGTCACCGAATTTCACGGGCTGCATGATTCAAATGCCCATAACTCTGTGATAGATTGTCACAGAAAGATGCGATTAGCGGCATTCAAGAGAGAAATACTCTAGCTTTTGTGCAGAAGTTCCTTGGTGACCTCTGGATGGCTTTTGACCTGACTGGTTCACATGGAGTAGTTTCGTTTTTTCACCTTTACCCAAGCAATTTAAATTAAGCTGATGTGTATCAGGCACGCAGGACACTGTGCACATCAAATTTTGGGACAATCGAACTAACGAAAGGTACGAAATCAATCAGCACTAGTCAAACAGCCTCAGGGCATTTTTCTCAAGCGCCACTTTGCAACCCCTAATTTCGAAGATATCTGAAAAGTTTCGGTGTACCCAGAAATGTCTTTTGCCATGCTTATTGTAGATATTTGGAGACATATGCTACGTTTTCGCTAACATCATGGTGTGCGAACATGGTTAAAAAAGAAAAAGAACCATGAGACTTAGTCAGGTCAAAGGTCATCCCGAGACCAACAAAAAATAAACTTTTATGAAATCTGGGACTCTTTCGAATGACGCTAATCGCGACCTTCTGTAACCATCTGCCACCGAGTAATGGGCATTTGAATCACGCAGCCTGTAGAAATCAGTGACCTTTCATGACCCGTAATTTTGATTTCAGAAGTCGCCCAGGGACAAAATTTATTGCTGGACTTTTTTGATAGGTTTTATGAACCTACCATATTTCATCAAAATCGAAATGGGTCGGGTCAGTTCCTGTGCGATGTGATGCGGAATGACCCACTTGTTTTCTGACGAATTCGTAATTGGTCACCACTGGCGCAATCATGTCTCCGGGAAGGGGCATCGGAAGAGGAAGAATTCAAGAAACATCGCTGCCGGTTCGTAAAATATTGGTATCCGACTCCGGTACGGACGACCCTCTAAAAGCCTGACAGAGTGAGATTGTGCTTGGCTCAGAGACGAGAGGCCTCCAGAAGCAGCCCAATTCCAGACCACTTTAACCTGATGGCAGACCGTCCGTATCATGTAGCCTCTCAGACCAAAATTAAAACTTATAAGGCCTTTGTTGTTTTCATTTACATGTGGTAGGAGGTGCTCAGCCGTGGAGGCCACTATGAGTGCTAATTTTTTCACTCACCTTTCCGTTCAAGAATATCTTGGTTTCTCTTCTTCAGGAGGTTCCCGAGTCGTTTTCACTGGCTCTGGGACACATGGCTAAGCCACAGTTGGTGTTAATCATCCTGCTCCTAAGACTAACCTCCAGTTTTGCAAATAAACGTTCCCTCAGCTTCAAGAACCCCATCGTTTTCACTGCCCGTGTGCCGTGTTTCAGCTCCATGAACGGCTACCTAATGTGGCGGCTAGTGGCTGGCTACTACCCGTACCTTCCGGAGGTGGACCGCGCCGTGCTGGACGTGCTCAGATCCGAGCTCACAGGTCCGTGCTCAGATCAGAGGTCACAGGTGGGCAGGCCGCGCGCCGCACAGCCGCGCAACAGGTCGTTCAGCTCTCCGGAAATGTTCAATTTGCCGCTTCAACGCAGCCCTGCCCTCGATGGTCGGTCGGACTCATATTGTCTTTCGGAGTTGACGTCAGCATCGGCATAGCGAGGAGTTTGTGGCCATGAAGGGCCAATTGCTTTAAAAATGCGATTCATCATTGTGAAGCGTTAAGCCACCAAAGTCTGGCCAATATTCACACAATTACACATCGTGGTTTTGGGGTCCGTTAACCTTTCCATCACTCCCCTGCAATTGCATCAGTGGACGTTTGGGATGTCAGTTTGCGAAGTGAGGACGCCCATGAGCGACCATCCACAGGGGACTAATGTCGGCGACCACCTAGAAGCGTTTACTACCTTTGGGTTCCAGCCATTTCATCTTGCATTGGCGCTGAATGCCTTTGACGCGTTGTCAGCGAACTCTCATGGCTACCGGAGCACTCAAACGCCTCGTATCTCACCATTGAACCGCAAAGTTCACAGAAGCCGCTTCGTCAAATGGCGACTGGCTCCCGCCTCGGCAAACTCCGTCGCGCCTCTGCACCTCGCAACCTCAAGGTTTCCGCTCCCCGCGCGCAGGTGTCGTCCAGAAGCCACCTCACTGGCTCACCTGCACGCGGATCACGCGCGAATTCTTCCCGCTGGCCACGGGCGCCCTGCTCGCACGCGCCGAGCCGCGGGAGGCGCGCCTCCGGCGCCAGCAGGCCGTGCAGGACATGTTCCGTGCGCTGACGCAGAGCCTGGCCGGCGCCGTCACCTACAGCCGCTTCATCGATGACCAGAGCCGGGCTGGCGCCATCCACCAGGTGGGCAGGTGGGCTGCGCCGCCGCGAGACGCTTGGCGCCAGCTCGGGTCGGCGGGGGCGGGTGAAAGCTTTCATCTCGGATACGTCCTTGCGACCTTGGTCGGACTTCGCGGCACGTGTCCGGCGCCTCAAATTGCGCGTTCACTTGCGTAGGCCGTCAAATCTGCTGTACCTTTGGAACCGCTCCATTGGATGTTAACCGGTGGAGCTAACCTTAGACGCCGCTCGCGGCCGGCGAACTAAATTCTGGCACTGTGATGCCACTGATGAATGCCAGTCTTCAGTTTGAAGCGCGTTGCCTGTCACCGAATTTAACCGATCCTCAATTGTGTAGGTGTCGTCAGTCCGGCTGTTCGCGGGCTATCCGTTACTCCTGCTGGATGACAAATTGCTGGACAGCATCTACTCGGAGCTGAACGTGCTGCGCTTCAACTTCTTCGACAGCGTACAGGCGGCCCGCAGACACCAGCGCGTCGTCGAACAGAAGGCCTACGTGGCGCCAGGTATGCATGCCGAGCAAGGTCTCGTGATCTGCACGAGTTGCTAGGAGGCTGTTGATGCGCGTCGGACGTTTGTCCAGCGGCCCAATGCGGAATCATCACTTCTGTAATGTCGTCCGCCAAGATTGAACACACCTTACGCCGCTCCGGGGACCACGCTTTGCTCAGCGATGGGATCTCTCTCTCTCTCTCTCTCTCTCTCTCTCTCTCTCTCTCTCTCTCTCTCTCTCTCTCTCTCTCTCTCTCTCTCTCTCTCTCTCTCTCTCTCTCTCTCTCTCTCTCTCTCTCTCTCTCTCTTTCTCTCTTACCCTCCCCATTTCATTCTCCCTCTCCCTCCCCCTCCCTCCCCTTGTCCTTTTTCCTAGTTGCATCTCTACATCCCAGCACACCTATGTCCGTTCCCCGATCCCAGGGTGACAAGCGGGACAAAGGCACTGTTAGGAGCTCTGTTGGGCTGCGTTGTGAAAGCACCGGCGTTTCCTCTGTCTCCCGCGGTTTCCGAGTGTGTCCGCTATCCGCGCGACAGCCCGGCCTACGGTCTGCCCCTGTGCCGGTCAGGTCAGCAGTGGGAGCTGGAGCCGCTGTTGAACGGCGCCACCGTGGCCTACAGCAGGTCCAGGAACGCTGTGGTGGTGCCTGACCAGCTTTTGCGCCCGCCTCTATTCGACCCAGCCTACCCGCCGTGAGTGGGGTGGGCTCTGACGACAGGGCTGGTACTAACCGGACCCGAGTGGAACGGATAACGCCGGCGGTACGACGGACGGAGACGCGCCATGTTGATTCTGCTTGTGTGATGTTTGCGTGAATGAACGACCAGGGGTATCGTGTGCGCTTTAATGTGAATGACGGCGGAGACGTGGCTCCCAAAAGTCGAAGGTTTTATGTGTGCGTCTTTCCATTGTTTCAGTGTTTTGTGTTTAAATACCAATGCGAGAGGCAATAGAACAGTCGCAAGAGCATGTCAAATCCACTTCTCTCCTCGACTCCGTCGCAGTCTTTGCACCGTTAGCATTGATTACGCGTGAACTCTGAGCACCCCTCGATCTCCGGTCGGTGTTCTGCGCAGGCCGTTCCAGTACGGCGGCCTGGGGACTCGGTTGGCCACGGCCGTCCTCTCCTCGATCGGCCCCAGCAGCCTGGCGGCGGCGGACGCCGCGGACAGCAACTCCACGGACGGTGGCCGCACGATGGCGCACAACCAGAGGACGTTCCGGACGTGCGTGTCGGCCGCGCTGCGGGCCGCCGGCGTGCAGGAGCAGACGGTGCCGCGGGTGGCCTGGCGCCTCCGCCCGGCAGGTGCTCGGGGTCCGGCTGGCGCTGCAGGTGAGGCGCAGGGCGGCCGCCGGGATTGTGTCCCGGGAATGTTGGAGCATTCTGAGAATGCCCTGGCCGCTGATATCATGGCGCGCCGTCCGAGCGGCTTTGACGAACGGCCTGCCGCCTGGCATCCGCCGGTCGGTGGGAGATTCTCAGACGCCGTCACGTGTTGCAGACACTGAAAAATCACCTGGAGGAGGTGGGACACGAACAACTCCCCGGGCTGGAGACAGTGTCAGACGAGAAAATCTTCTTCATTGCGTACGGACAGGTAAAGACTTGATCACCAGATATGCAAAAATTTCATGCGTGACAACGTTGTGCTCAAACCTGGTGACACTCAAGGCTTTTGAACACTTGATGCTAGGACATCAAATTCTGGTCGTGTTTTGAAATTCGAAGGCCATATATGTAGGGCTTCGTACCATGAAATCTGCTTGCACGTGCATTTGCTGAGCGAAACCTAAACACCTCTAATGATATGTTATCTTCGTTTCAGAGCTTATGTAAGGAGAAAACAGAAGAAAAAGACCACTGGGATGAGTTCTCAACGTTTTCGTTGGATGGTAAACCCAAGTGAGTGCAAGCGACGATGCATTTCTATACAAGTCCGTATTATCATGGTGTACATCTGCATAAAGCCTAAATGTACCGGTAGCATGTTTTAGTACCATTACATTTCATATATCTTATTCTTAGTTTATTATGTCTTAGTCCTGGGAAGTTCCAAAAATGCGTTTTAGACCGCCCAGCGTGGCCAAAAGGTGCCAACAGCGTCAGGTCAGGTCAGGTCCGGACCAACAGCGTCAGGTCAGGTCAGCTCAGGTCCGGACCAACAGCGTCAGGTCAGGTCAGGTCCGGACCAACAGCGTCAGGTCCAGGACGTTGCCGTCGCGGCGGAGGCAGATCAGATGGCAACAGAGCGCCCAGACGGCGCCGCAGGGCCCCGGTCGGCGCAAAGCCGGCGTTCTGATCTACAGGAACGCCGTCACGAGACTCAGTGATGAATAGCGATCAATATTCGTTTATCCAGGCCGCAGTTATCTGGGCCGCACGTTTTCCGAATGCTACACGATTTCAACTTAATACGTTCGACATTCCCGGTGCGCTCGACTGACACAGACAGCACTATGCGTTCATTTTCAGACTCCACCTGACCGTGGAGCAGGCGGCTCCTTTCAGGGAGGCGTTCCAGTGCAACGCTACCCACGCGCACGTCATCACGGGCCCGTGCGGCGGCTTCGTGTGAGCTGAACTTCGGCCGGGACCGGGCAGAGATAGGTCCCGACGCCGGGCCGGCGGAGGTGCCCTCACAGAGACGTACCGGCCGTCCGGCCGACCGCGGTGTCGCTCGCGGAGCTGGAGAGCAGGCTCCGAAGCAGACCGGTCGCCGAGGAGTCTGGAGCGTCCGACACGAGCTTCGCGGGGAGGCTGGAGTTAACTCAGGCTGCGATCGACGATCGAACGGCGGGACGCGTAGACATGGCGACGAAGACGTGAGGTGATGTCGGCCGTCATCGCCTGCCAACTGTCGCCAGCTGCCGGCAGATGGCGCCGGCCGCAGCCAGAGGCCGTGGGCTGCGGAGCGAACGGCTGCGGTGGGGTCGGACTCGCGTCAGAGCGCGCAGGGTGAAGGCAGCGAAGTGCCTTCGGAAGCCAATGTTGGGGCCAGCTCGTGATAAGCTGATTGAAAGCGCGTGCGAGTGGAGCGATGGTGGTCACGGTGTTTTGTTTTGAGCTATTGTGGGATCAGACTGTTCGTTTTTCTTGATATTTATTCCTTGAGCATCCGCAACCCGGCTATACATTGAAGCCATGCCGAAGTGCCCTGGCTTTTTCAGAATGACATTTCGTATGCGTTCGGCTCCGGCAGCCGGTAAAGCCTCAATATGCCATCTAATATCACTAATATGACGGTTTTTGCCCGAGACGCATCGAGCAAACCAAGTCGCACTGGGGATTTGTCGCTATGCGTCTGTCAAAGCGTATTTTTATACAACGCTTAATGTTCCTCGTTCCTTTTGCTTCCCCATCTCGTGTTTTCGCTGTTCTCATTCGTTGCCTTGCTCGATAGTGCCAAACCTGTGGGCGTCGCAGTTCGCCCTCGTCTGCGGGTGAGTATCGGACGGCTCTTGCGTCGTGTGACCCGTCACTCACGTGCCGCGCTGCATCGTACGAATGATGACATTCCGTATCGCACGATTCTGGCGCTGCGGCTGGACGTTTGCTGTTGGCCGTTTTTTGCTGTGTGGTGCCTGTTGTGCGATGAGTACTCGTTTGGTGTATCGTCACTGTCGAGCTTCGTCACTGTTTTCGTATGAGTAATGAAATATATCTCGGCCATGACAGTCGCAGTGTGTTGGGCGGTTTAAATCAGAAGAGATAAAGAAAGTTTGTTAGTTAGTCAGCTATTCGGGCTTAGGGACCCCCCTGTTGTACGTGTCGCCATTTCGCTGAACAAGTCGAGATTTGTTTAGAAAACTGCGGACCGCTCAAGTGAACTTTCTTTCGGTGCTGTGAAAAAGAAAAAGAAAAAGAAGTGAAAAAGAACGCAGTCACACTACTTGCATTTGATAATCCTGAACGATGACTGGCTCGTTCCTTACGCTATACGCAAATTAAATGGGTGTGCAATAAGGGCAGTGTAGTAAAATACTGCGTGAGGCCGGGTAAAATATTTCTTTCAAAGCCGAAGCAATTGCTTTATTTTTTTTGACCAAGCGCGATAGCGCAGTCAAAATTTAAGGCAACGCAGACATCTTTAAACAAATATTACCGGCCGAATATGGTATGGGTTTTACTACATGACGTTACAGCTGCGATTGTGATGAGATGTGTGAGTGCAGGGTGGCATCGGGAGTCCAATTTGCTGGGATTATCAAGCATGCAACCTCGGAGTAGTCACCAGTCGAGCCATCACTATCGCCGCCAGCCGTTGCCTAGCGCCAATGACCGCCAGTACGACCCATTAACAACCTCTAGTGCTGGCCATCATCCGTCATCACTGTTGTTTGACCGACATTGCATTCTTTTTGTCAGGTTTGTCTTTCCTCTCAATGCAAAACGCAACGAACAGGCGTCAAGGATACGTTCTACCTTATAATTACGACTAAGCCATTCACCGAATATGTACAGCGGGCTTTAGTACTCTCTGTGGTTCAACATTTCTAAATTGATGTTTTGACCGTGAGCCTTTTTATAACCCAGATTCATAAAGCAATGTGGGAAAACCTTAACCTAGATTTAAGTACACGGCACGTGCTAATGCTTTTTGCTAACTTCGGCATGGTGGTAAAACTACGGATTTCTTTTTGGCGTAAAATCCGGACTACGCAGATGTGAAATGGCATTTTACCAACGCCAGATTCGGGCGTAATATGAACCTAAAACAGTTATCACGGTCTATCATGAGCGATTGCTTCCGTTCACTCGAAGCCAGCTTGGCAAATAGCGCGCCATTCTGGTCGCAATCAAAGATTTGGAGCCGTTTATGGATCGGGTACATATCAGACTGCCTTGAAATATTTGGCAAGCTATAGGCTTCCAAGATATCGTGTGAGATTGCGTTTTATCCGTCTCCGAGCCAAGGGTTAATGAAAACTCCTTCCGCTTTTTTATAACCACAAACTGAGGAGGTGCAGAGACAGTAGACTTCAGACACCATGTATCCTTTTGAGCCTTACGTATTCTTTTTAACTCCGGCCATTCTAGGTTACTGGCATAAGGCAGTTTCAAGAGGACCATATCCGAAAAAAGTAAAGTGGCAAAACACGTCTTGAAATGTATCGATTAGCACCGAGCTTGCCATGTTGACATAACATGTCATAAGTTAATCCATTTTTCCAATTTTTTGGGGACATCTCAGAGTTATTCGCCTTAGACCAGAAAATCTTTCTGTTTTTATTCTCGTCGTTGAGATTGTTTGTGTCTCCGACGGTTTTAACACACGCATTGGAGTGGGGAGGGCTATGTTGTGATTTTCCTGTGTTTTATGTTTTTCTTGTTCCATCCGTTTTTCACGAAAATCTCGAGAACAGGTCGGAGCCGGTCTCTGCTACTTTGTGACATTTATGGCAATTGAACAACTCGTCCACTGACGCAAAAAAGTTCGAAGCATTTGAAGTCAAACAAATATGATGAAAATAACGGTTATCGCTGACAAATGGGAACTGTGCGAGAGGACTAGCGTTTTACGTAAAATTACAGTTTGAACATAATCAGCCGAAATCTTTCGGACATAAGTGATGGGTGTCCCAAGACCAAAGCCAGGGTCAGTAAGTGTCAATGTCAGCAAATGTCACGGCCAACCAGCTTGTAATCTGTTCCAGATTTGCTTTGCAACATGGCAGTTTGTATGAAGTATGCATTCAAATATCTTGATAAAAACACGTGCACGCACATTGATGAGCTTACATATACCAGGGTCAGTGCAGGTCAAGGTTATCAAAGGTCAAGGTTAGCTATTTTGTGAATTGGTCCGATTTGTTTTGCAACATGTCTGTTTGTACGAAATATGCATTCAAAGAAACTAATTAAAAGACTTTTGGCACTTTGATACATCAACATATGTCTATATATGTATACATAATTTTTTCGTTTTATAGCAATCGTGTAATTAGGTTCATTATAACGGAAAAACCTCAGCGAAAACAGTTGACGAAAAAGTTTCTTTGTGACCAAAACTTCATCCAGGCTCAATGACCTCTCTTCGCTTCTTTTGACCTTGTGGAGGTTACTAAACATTAAAGGTGATGAAATGTACCGATATTAACTATCTTTACTGAAAATGCGCCGAAAGATACGTTTAATGCCCTTATTTACATGCAAGCTACACCATTATCTCTTGTTGTTTGAAATCTGATCTGAAAAAATGAGAAAGTGACGCCATAGGTGATAACCTGACATGACCTCGACCCGAAATCCCCAGTCAGAACGCCAAATGAATGCAAATTTTCGTTTCCCACGTTTTAACGCTCGAACACGCATCCTTTTTCTGTTTCCTTCAAAAAGCCGTACGGAATGGCCTGTACTGGCTGAGAAAGGGTCCAATGTTGACCTTCTCGACCCCATTTGACCTTGAAGACATTCACCTAGGGTCATGAAAGTCGCACATGATCTTAATATTTATGGCCCTGTCCTATCCATAACATTTCATGCCTCTAGCTCTTTCCGTTTCCGAGCTCGGGAGGGGGGGGCACTTTTGTGCCTCCCCTTTCAGTGCGCGTTAGCGCGAAACCCCTTTCCACTGCGCATGTTAAAGTTGTGATGTGCGGTTAGCGATTCTCTCGTCCAGTGAGTAGATGTTTAGCTCGTAGACTTGAGGCCTTAGGTCAGGTCACAGGTCAGAAATCCGTACGGAAAATTGTGTCCATTTCCATGTCGGTCTGAACGACCAGTTTTGACAGCCATTGCCTTTTTGCGCCCCGGAAAAATTACATCAGGCTTCTTTTTACTGCAGCCATTTTGGGACCACGTCATTGCTATTATTTGGCTTGGCATCTGGCTAGGTTATCGATTTTTTCCTATCAGGGGCAAGTGTGAATTTTGGACTCAAGATGGCATTTGGGTACCTAAATGTTGACCTGGGCCTAGTTTCATAAAGCTTCGTTAAAAGCGAACATGCGAAAAAGCGAGGAAATTTGCTTTATGAAACTAGGCTCTGGTTGCAAAAATCCCATTGTTTTTTATTCTCACCAAGGCCTTTTACTCGGCGTTTAATTTTTTCTGCGGTTTTTACGGTTCTCGACATGTTGGGAAATTCTCATAAATCTCTGGCCCGGCCAAGGTGCATCCGGATGCCGTCCCGGCGATGCTTAAATTGCTAAATGTTTAAGCCCACTAAATTTTCGTGGAGTTATCTTGTTGCCTCGTCAGTCACATAATTATGCAGCAAATGTTTGGAGCAAAGGCCCAAGTTTCACGGATTCATTTGGATTCCGATAAAATGCATTTATTCGTTTTCGCGTTTCGCATCACATATCGCAGAAAACTTGGTTGCGGCCTGGATACAGGGCATAGGCACCCATTCCATTGGTATGAATGCATCTGTTGAATATGAATTTTGAAAATTGCCATTCCAGTGGCAAAGCTCGATGGTTGACATAAACTTGCGCTTCTAAAAAGTTTAAGTCCACAATTCTAAAACTTGTTTGTTGATGTTGAGGGAACACAGGAACCTTTCGTAGTCCCTCAGCAGCAAAACAACTCATTGTTTGACATGTCCTCGGTCCTAACAACTGTTTTTCGTCTGCCTTGCCGTGGTTTCGTCACGCTGGGCCAGCAAATACCGCCACCTCGGCTGCCCAGCGTCAGTCACCTGCGTACAGCGGCGAAATTTTGTATACCTTTGGTGTAGAGCTTTCCATACCAAAAGAAATTATTGGTATGGAATTCTTCAGAAAGCATAAGATAACATCTTTGCCTGCTCAGGTGTTGTCTTGTTTTATAAAATAAGTTACTCTAAATACGTTATAAATGTCACATTTCAGGACCCGATGACTTTTTTCCATATCAAAAAGTGTTCCAGTTCTACAACCATGGCTGTGTACGTAGCATTCATGACGGACAGCTCGGTGTCGGGGGCGACCAAAGCTGCGTCATGGAATATGCAGTATCAGACTTGTACTCGACATCTTTTGGGTTACCTGGATCAGGATCTGAGTCAAGCTGATTTAATCCGGATCAGCAGGTCACTCACGGCCATTTTTCTTTATTTGATCCGAGCCAAATGTGATTCACACAAGTTTTTCCAAAACTGATCCAAGCCAAACATTGGTCCATGAGCTCTTCGTTGATACCAGATAAGTCATTCATTCAAAATATCAATTATATATCGGCATAACTGCATTTACCATTAAAACTATGCAGATATGCATATATATATATATATATATATTATATATATATATATATATATATATATATATATATATGAAGAGAAATCACACTTCGGAGTTGCAAACTATGTATTAAAAACTAACTGTTTCGAGCCATCTCGGTCCTTATCAAAGTTTTACATATACACAACATCAATTCTGTCCATCCCTGACGGACAGCTCGATGTCGGGGGCGACCAAAACTGCGTCAAGGAGTATGCGTACCAGACTTGTACTCGACATCTTTTGGCTGATCTACACTGCAGTATTATGACCTTCATTGCAGTATTTCACCTTTATCATGCCCGTTACTACTTTATTAAAAGAAAACTGACCCAGTGAAATATTTATATTTTCTGTAGTGCTCATCAATGCCGACTCTATGATGCGCCTTTTGATAAAGTGATTCGAACTGAACACAGTTTTGGCTTGGTCGGAATCTAGTGAATGATAAAAACCCCAACATGACAAAAATGACGCTTTTTCGTTTCCAACCCGTATATCTCTCCGGTGTTCGTATATCCTTTTAGATGAATCCCTCCTTGTGTCCTTGACATAGGCTCTCTTGGGGCACTGTTTACATGGGATAGCGTAAACATCAATGCTTTTGCCACTTTTTGGTTGGTTTCTTGACAAAGTTTTCCTCATCGTGCTGGGGTACCTAACTGTCACACCCACACCTTCCTCTTGTTTGAGGCCTTTTAGACTTTTGTTATACAGCAAAACTAAACATTTTTTATGTGTTTTTTTCTACCTTTTTCAAGAAAACAAAACATTTTTCGTTCTGCGGTATAACGAAGGTCTAAAAGGCTTCAAACAAGTGTGTCACGATGAAGGTGTGGGTGTGGCATTTGCGCACCCCAACACGATGAGGAAAACTTTGACAAGAAACCAATCAAAAAGTGGCAAAAGCATTGGTGTTTATGTTATCCCATGTAAACAGTGCCCCAAGAGAGCCTATGTCGACGAGACAAGGAGGGATTCATCAAAAAGGATATACGAACACCGGAGAGACATGCGAGCTGGGAATTAAAAAGTGTCATTTTTGTCATGTTAGCGATTTCCATCACTCATTAAATTTTGACCAGGCCAAAACTGTGTCCAGTTCGAATCACCATATCAAAAGGTGCATCATAAAGTCGGTATTGATCAACACTACAGAAAATACAAACATGTCATCGGGTCAGTTTCTTTCAATAAAGTAGTAGCGGGCATAGTAAAAGCGGAATACTGCAGTGAAGGCTCCGATTAAATCGTTTCATGTGCGTGTGTAAAGAAAAACATGGTCGGTGAATGTGTGTGACAGAACTGATGATGTGTATTTGTAAAACTTTGATAAGGAGCCGAGATGGCTCGAAACAGTTAGTTTTCAATACCTAGTTTGCGACTCCGAAGTGTGGTTTCTCTTCCGATATCGATGCAAAATTAAGTTCATTTGTTGTAATATATATATATATATATATATATATATATATATATATATATATATACATATATATATATATATATATATATATATATATATATACCACTGACCTTCCCCATCGTTCAAGACAGGTAAGCAAACCTATGTGCAACTCTTAGCAAGATTCACCAAATGCAGTGTGATGTGTTGTGTGTGTCAGGTCGCGTCATAGGTAGACGTCAACATGTCAGGTCGCGTCATAGGTAGATGTCATAACGAAATGAAATGCAACATTGTCTGCGCAAGATCTTTTAGTAGTAACAGAGGGCAATTATCGTTCTTCGTCAGAAAAAAAGAAAAATGGCTGTCTGTCATGACCTGCGTTGACTTTGATCCGATAAGGAGCAGGCAGAGTAGATTTAATTATCATGAGGTGTCATTTCAGGTCAGCACTTGACACGGTTAAGAATCCCAGCGAGTAATCACTGCTCTTTGTCAGGAAGAGTAATGCAGCCTTAGCTGGCCTGACCTAGACTGACCTTGACTGGATGAAAAGCAGGTAGTACAAAGCTGATCACCAGAAGTTTTCATGTCTGTCCTTTTTGCCACATGGATCAAAACTGCTGCGAGTAAATATCGATCTTTGGCATGAAAAGTAAAACCAACATTTCGCCTGGCCTAGGTTGACCTTGACCCGGCATTTTCCACATTGTGGCATGCTTCTGATCCAGAAGATCGTGATGCTTCGTTTGATACCCAGTTGAAGACTCCAAGGCCGGTATTGCAGATGGTATGATGTAGGAACTGGTGTCAGTTTTTCCGACGTCGTGTTATGCGTTTTACGTTACCTGTGTCGTCATCAGTCATGTGACCAAAGAAAATATAACATTTTTCGAATCGCAGGACTCACCACTACCGATTGGTGGTAGACTGCTTCAGATCCGACGGTTGGATCCTGAGATAAAAGGGTAGATCAGCCCTTCCCGACACCCCTCCAGACGGTCGCGGGTAGAAAAACACGTCAAGCGGTGTTGGGTTAAAACAACAATTGGTTCAGCAACGGTGTATGCTAGTGTTACAGAAAAAAATGATTGGGTTACGATACAGACAAGCAGGCACGTAGCCCGGATTTTCCTCGGGGGAAAGGCAATTGTCAAATTTTGCCATATACCACTGGCATATGACGAAATTTGTAAGGAAAAGCAGCGATTTTACGCAATTTACCTCGTATTTGACGCACCGGAAAACATATAATGTTGACTTTTGAAACACGTATATGATCACTATTCCGTTTGCGTGAGGAATTACCATATATCTAGCGAGGACCGCATGGCTCAGGGGTGCCATGGCCCCAATGTCCCCTCCCTGGGCTACGTCTCTAAAGACAAGCTTGAAACATGAAAAGGAGTTGTCATGGCAACTTGTACCATGTGCAGCGCAAAATTATTTCCTCGGGGTGTCTGCGGCTTCCTTGGCAGCTTTTGGCCAGCCTGGCCGCATCTTGTCGGTGGTGCCTCTGGCCCAATCCAGTGGCTCGCAACCGTTATATGCACATACCCTGACAAGACTGAAAGGTTTTGCAACAAAGGCGCTGATTGGCCGAATGCTGAGGAGCTGGCAGCTCTGCAGGAATGGTAATGAAATGGAAAATTCCACCTCTTTGTGAGCGAGTGTACTCGTATATGGTCTTTGTCACATGAGCAGCCAAGGGGGCCCGGGCCCCTTTAGGCCCGCAGTTTTCGCGAAAACGATTGTACATCGTCTTTCCGGCAGGCGGTTTTCGAATAATTTCGGTTCACACTGAGTTCCGCACTCTCCCCGCCCCTTAAGAAAATCTTGGTTGCGCCCCTGGTCTTAGTTGCTGTGTGGTAACTGTTCGCAGAAGTGTGCAATTATGTTTGAACCATTTGTTTGCTGGTGAGCAGGGCCATGGCTGGCAATCCTGGGGAGGTTAGTGGATCCAAACTCTCTCCCCCCTCACCCTTTCTCGCCCCATTACTCAGGGATTTTTTCCTTGAGGCCTATGACAATGATTGGAAAGCAACGTTCTGAAATTTTATGCGGATCCCCTCCCCAATAATTTTCGTAAATCTCCAGCCATGCGCTGAGCCGTTCCTGCCGTTCAAAACACTGCTGTGCTTCATAAGCCAGAGCTTAGATCGGGTTTCGACCGGAAATATGCAGGGTCGTCTCGTCAGTCGGAAAAAAACGTTGAGCCGTTAGGACGCATATGAGCCAGGCGGGCGAAGGCGTAAATGACGCGGGCTGGATGAGGCGAATTCCAGCTTACGCTACTGCCACAGATCCTAGTTTTTGTTTCAACCTTGTCATTTTCGAAACCTAAAGAAGGTACGTGAGTGGGTCAGGCACGTAGTCAGGATTTCCCTGGGGGGGGGGGCAAATGTTAAATCTTGTCGTATGCCACTGGCATATGAGAAAATTTATAGGAAAGAGCAACAGTTTTATGTTACTGACCTCATATTCATCTCACAGGGAAAACATCTAATGTTTGCTTTTGTATAATATACGAACATACTGTATATGCATGTTTGTAGCATATCGTACACGGTCATTATTCCGTATTCCTGCGAAATCGCTAAATATCTAGTATAGACCGCTTGGCTCGGAGGGCTCGGGGGCCGCGGGGCATGGCCCCCCGGCCCCGCCCTCCTTGGGTACGTCCCTAGGGTAGATATGCAGACTTGGTTTGGTAAAATAGCTTCACAATAAACACCGAGATGCCTGACTTGAGTCAATAAGCAGGGCCATAGAAGTAGGCTGACCTGTAAATAAGCAATTGTTTGTTTGTATTTTTCTTGGGTTCAGGTGTCCAAAGTGTTGTGTCGAGTCGTATGTCTCGTCAGGCGTCAGTCAGTCCTCTGCTGTAAATAAGTGTCAGGTACAACGCAGTGTTATTCGACACTTCTGCGCCACTTAAGCCGCCATGTCTAACAACAAGCAACAACAACAAACAAGGTTCCGTATTTCCTTCATGTCTGAAGGAAGTACGGAACTTCACGGATGAGTACTGGCCAACCTAGCCGGAAATTTGGTAACCTTTCAAATGCCTGCGTAAATGCGGCTCATGTCAACTTTAGAAAGGAAAGATGGAGTGGCGGACGACCGTCACCCGCCCCCGCCGCCGCCGTCCGTGACCGACAGGGCCCGCCTGTCACCGGACACGGCCTGTTGTTTACATAGCAACTATCGGCTGTGTACCATCCCTGACGGACAGCTCGGTGTCGGGGACGACCAGGTGAACTTTACAACGGGTGGGCGGCCGCCGTAAGCCCCCCCCCCCATACCGCGACCCCTCCCTGTCACCGTAGGGGCCAGATGACGTATACTGGTGAACAAGGACATTGCGCATGTGCCGCAAGGTTGGGCTGGAGAAACATTACAGCCATTTTAGCTTTACCGCATGAACAGTTTATACTCAATTCGAATTTACAGTAGTTCCTACTCAATAAGTTTTTCAGCACACGTTGTTGGATTCAGCTAACATGCTGAAAATGGCATTAAATGTGCCTGCAAGCGTTCCGCAGCATCGTCAGTTACATCAGCCTTGAAACAAAATCCGAACTGAGGCGAAAAACGAGACAAAAAAGCTAAACCCGATGCCTTCTTAGGGCGTTTCGCTACTTCAGGTCAAAAGAGCTTGAAACCGGCGCTGACTAATAATCAGTGCCAGATTAAACTTCTGTTTTTTACCAAGTAGTTAGTGACTGGCATTTCGCCACTCCGAGCAAAAAAAAAAAAAAATGACCATGGTGTTTCGCCGCTTCGGGTTACAGAGGTCATTCCCCTGTCTTTCCAAGATCATATGGTCCGATTTAGACGATTCAAAAAAGAATCGATTGGCCGTCACCCTGAGACTCCTGATATGCGTCATCGGTTGACTTCAGGATCGCGTATGACGTCACAGGCCAGGTCAGTGCCAGAACTGTGGTCATTATTTGTTAATATCTGTAGGACTCGAGATTAATAAGGCGAGAATGATCGCTTTTTGTTGTTAGTGGCACCAAATGGACTCAGTTTACATGACAGACAATTTTTTTCCATAGGTGACCAAAGGTCAGCCTAAGTTACAAGCTTTAATTGGGCCATGGCCTGGCCTGTGATATTTCGCACGTTTTGAATGTAGCATTTCACGAGAAATTAAAAACCGCATTTCTTATATTTTCCATCCGTAATGCTCCAGTTGTTACTACTAAATTTGTCTCGGAGAAGAAGCTAAATTGACACTGCACAAAGCTAGCTCTTGATCGTCGCTGACTTCACTCGAAGTTATCCATATGACGTGTGCGACCTGCTACCTTGTGTTATCCCTCATAAGCTTCTTGCAAACCTGTCAAAAGCTTTACCAGCCTCGCGCTTTCAGTATGGAAAAGGAATCGCACTCAAGCATGTTGCACCGGGAAACGTACAAGCGTTTTGCTCCAAAAACAGGAACCAACTAGGGCTCGCCGTTTCAGCTCCATTGAGCAAGGATTCTGCGCCGCCCTACACTTCGTAGTTTGCAGTCATACCAATGTCCAGTCGCTGATCCATGAATCTAATGACAGTTCCTGAGAAATAATAGTAGAACATGTTCTGCTGTACACTCCTGCGCACGGCGGGTGTCATGCGCACTGCACAGTGTATTCCATGTCAATGCCTTTACAGTTTCCTATTTTGACGATAGGCCTAAATCAGGCTCTCGGTCTGATGCTAAAAATAAACGCGCTGCATAGGTCCAGTTTGTTCTTTAACCACACTGAACAAGACACATGCTGTCTTCTGTTGAAAATGCATGATGCTGAACGAGAGGACGTTCAGTTTTCCTGGAGGCGATAACCATTTTTACCCTTTCTGACCTTGGGTTGCACCGACCCCCGCCATTGAGAGATGGCAGCCGATGACGTCACAGCGGCGGATTTGGATTTCGAGGTAGTCTAGCGGTTAGCATTAAAGTATGATGAGCGGAAACTCGAATTCAGTTCTCGTCGACGTCGGCATTTCGTTCAATCGTCACTTTTCTCAAACGTGCACTATATATATGTATATATATATATATATATGTATATATATATACGTATATATACACATATAGAGGGCGAGAGGGTGTCCTTTAGATATAGAGAGAGAGAGAGAGAACAACCTACGTGCTTTGAAAGGACATGTGTAAATTCAGGCATTGACGTCATATATATATATATATATATATATATATATATATATATATATATATATATATGTCCTTTCACACATGTACATGTCACATGTCCTTACACATGTCCTTTCAAAGGACGAAGGTTGTTCTTCATAACCTGCCAAAGGAATTTGTCTTTTTTTTTTATTTCCCACCTTGAGTGATTTGAACTGTCCAGGTCAAAGCGTGGATTCACGTTTCCGGTGTAAATTTTCACTAGCACCTCGGAAATGGATTTTGTTTCTTTGCATCTAAGCACCTAGCCTGTCAGAGGCGTATATCCGTCACAAAAAAGCATTATTAGCGGCTGGCGCTGTGTATCGGAATCAACGGCGTAGGCACCGTTCGGTCGTCAACTACCCTAGAGTTCCAGAACGTTCATGATTTGAAGAACCCCACTCGCTAGAGCGACCAAAGAGCTAACAAAGATAAACTGCAGCATTTTTGACTGTCAGGAATAAATGTAACGATTCAGTTATAAGCGAAATGTCGATTTAACCCGGCCCTGATTGGGGCATTTTGCCACCCTCCATTGAGCGTGGGGTGGGGGGGGAGTGTTCAACACCTCCTTCTCTGCCCTCTAAAATCAATTGCAAGATTCCTCTGATTCAAACGCGAATTGAGAGCGCCGAGCCGTAAAGTGCTGCGACATATGCATTTTTTTATTTTTGGGCCACTGATGACGTCACGGATTGGGTCAGACACCCAAAAGTGACCCTTTTGTCCAGAGGTGCCTAATCGCAACGAAAAGCAGACTGAGACGGAAGTCCGTTTGACAATAGGACTTGGGCGGCTTGTTGCCATATTCTAAGTGCCACCCGACTCAAGATCATTAAAGGACAAGGTCACAGACCGGGCCAAATTTCATGTCCATAATAACGGATCATGTAAGGCATGTTTCCTGGCCCGTTTGACACGGAAATTTTGCAAAAGGCATTAATTCGAAGACAAGTAAAGTTTTAAAATGCCCCCAGTTACCGTGCACATGCAGAAATGCAAAATTTGTAGTTTTAATTTCAGGGTATCATGAGCACGCTGGTGACCTCCATCTGGCGCCTGAGGATTACTCTGCTAGTCACTTTGGCTCAATTTGCATATTTTCACCGAATGTTACACAACGTTGCCGAGACCGATATCTCCACACGGGTCATCCAGAACGTACATATTTGATCTAGGATGACCTAGCACGTGGTTAGGGATAATCCATGTTGATTTTCATGTCATGCTGATATAAAATGCAAGTAGGGGCGTCGACTTCTGTAAATGATTGGGGGCTGCGACCCGAGGGCCCGACGACATAACGTCCCCCGAAATGTGGGTTTCTCAGCGGATTTAGCCCTCTTTATTTTGACCAGCAAAAACTTCTAAGCTTTTTTGTTACCATTTATCAAGGAGAAAATGTATTTACTTCCATGAACATACATACATATATGTGTGGGTATATATGTATATATATACATATATATATATATATATATATATATATATATATATATATATATAATGGATAGATACATCGCTTTAGACTTTAACTCTTTATTTGCTGTCTATCTCCTATGTATTGTGGCCGTTCTTTTCGTTATTATTACTCACTTCCCTTTAAAGCCGACAGAAAATATTGGGTAAGGGGGCAAACCAACATTGATGCCCAATCAACATTGGGTGAGCCAGGGCCCTCTCAAAAGAATATAAATCGACACCCCCTGAATGTAAGCCACCGTCACCATGCACTGTACAAGAGCTCACAATCAAGCGGAGAAGTAAAATTGAACATGGAATCACAAAACATGGTTGTCTTTCATGACGTCATTAACGCATCGCCTAGGATGATCTCGTTTCCAAATCTTTGTCAGTACGTGTAGTTAATGTAAGAAATTTTCTTCCTGAAGTTCCTGAAAAAATTACTGAAGTTTCAGTGCGCTGCAATGAGTCATTTGGGAAAAGAAACGCGCGGGAGGGGATTAAACGCCCCGTTCCGGTCATTTGCGACTAACATGGAATTAATAATTAAGCAGCGTCTGGGCAACAGCGGCCAGTAGCTTACATGGCGTATGCGTTAATAAAAAAATTAAATGTTTAAGAGCATTATAAAATTAATAACAATCCTGGCCTTGTACACCGTTGGAAGGTCAGAAACACTCAGTTAAGGACTGCAGCATTTGGGATTTCGGAAACAATATAAAATATGAAGAAGCAGGTACTGTTAAGTGCATCATATCATATACGGTGTGATACAGCCTCAGTGCCTACGTGTGAAGCTATCCATTGCCTACTGGACGAAGCACCTGCACTTCCTTTTTCGCGTCTCTTTGTCGCTCGTACCAAATCCTTACGCTGATTCTGCAAATTCCAATAAATGTACGTAAATCTGCGTATGACACACGGGACGCTCAATATCTTGTAGAATGCCTCCCAAATATTACTGGTTTTAGACAATGTATATATTCATTTAATGAACGACCTTCAGTGCACCAGGAGACACTGTATGGTTATAAGTGGTGGACCAAAAGTATGCAGTATATGCAATATATAAAAGCAATTAAAAGTGTAAAAGTGCACAAGACCCAGGACGGTCAAATTCCTTTCCATCGTTTGAGATATATGCGTGCACTAGCAGTGAGCTTGTCCCTACAGTTTAACTCCGCGAGGCAGGACCTCCAGTCTCGGCGACAGGTACTCGCAGATCAGCTTCTGGAGCAGTTTCTTGACGTTGTCTTCCATCGGCTGTTCGGTCTTCTTGCACCGCTTTGGAGTCTGCTCGCTGGCTGACGTCCAGGAATGGTGCCCCACGCAGTACGAAACGAAGTGGCCCGGTAACCCTCTGAGCATTAACACCAAGTGAATCTTGGGTAGGTTGATGGTGATCCTGGTGCCTGACGACAAGACGTGCAGGCGGCCGTTGGCAACTCTCAGATGCAGGTTGGTGAAGAGGCTGCGGGATGGTCGCACCACGGTGATCCTGGGTCTCGCCTTCGCATTCAAATACAAGTTACTGCCGAAAAATTCGGTGCAGTGCCTGACCTTCACGGAGCCGGTACCGACCAGGTCTTCGAAACGCACAGACTTCGACTTCTTCGAAGACTTTCTTCGAGGTCTTCGAAACGCACTGAAATGAGAGTTCCTGAGTTCATCAATTCGGTGTTCAACGCCTTGATGTTTTACTTCGATAGACCATGAATCTGCAGGTTGGTGACCCACCACTGGATGGTTCTGTTGCCAGACATGTCGTCCAGCTGCATCGGATCGTATTGTTTCTTCAGGGAAGATCGGGCCTTTTCCAGTACGGTCTTCATGCATTTCCTTAGCTTTTGGAGGTTGTTCAGGTTGCAGGGAAGCCGCTTTGTCCTGTTCAGAGCCAGGGCAGCACGGTGGCAGCACAAAGGAGCAGCCGCAACACCGTCATGAGCCGGCGCGGCAACGAACTGTGGATTTGGTTCTGCGTCTACAGACGCTATCGCCAGCGTTTTTTGGACGTGGAATGTTGTTTGTTTGGAGTTTACCCCGTCGAACCTGCATGAAGCTGTTTTTGAAAAAGTCATGCATGTATTTGGTCCAGTGTGCTTTTTCAGACGTGTCGCATTCATATGCGCGAGAGCTGTCAAAATTTAAGGAAGCCCGCCAGTCGTCGCGTTGTAAATTGAACACGCAGATAAGCAGACGTGTACACAAATTAGTGACTGCTATATACTCATTATTGACGAAACGGCCAGTGGTCACAGGGTCCAAAGTACAGAAGAGAACAATATGTAAGTAACTGTGGGTGGCCTTAAACGCCTGTTTGAGCAAACTAGAACGAGATCTGTCACCGTTATGTTTGAACCACGCACAGAGGAATCCAGCTGTTTTAATACAACAATTCCCGACTGTGTTTTCTGCACTGTATGTGACATATACATCACGGTGGGCTTCTGACACTTATCCACTGAGTAGAAAGTTTAAGGACGAAGCCATTTGTATAAACTGTGCCCATGTGTAAACTTGCATGGACACACAAAGCAGTATTGAAAGACGTCTGGCCTCATAATAAAGTGTGAAAGCACTAACAAGGATACCTCATCCAGTGGAGACGGAACGTATGAGTATGGGTGTGCAGTGCCCCGTCCCTTAACCCTATTCAAGGAGTGCTAGACGGTATGGCCGCTTCCCGGCAGGGGGATCCCCCCCCCCCCCCCCCCTGAGATCTCGAGAACCACACGTCTGATGTCATTGCAACAAACGGCAATCGATTTGCCATGACGTAAACCACATTCTCATGAAAGGTTTTCATAATTTTGGAAGGCGTGGATACAGGACGGGGCAAAAAAGTCGAAATGGGGATATTTTTCGGCTTGTTATAACTTCCTTGTTTATGGCCCGATTTTGATGAAATTGGCATGAATGGAGAGATTATGCTTGGAACTTTTACCACTGGTCCATACATTTCAAATTTTGGGAAAATTCATAAGGGTTTCGAAAAGAGGAGGATTAGTTTTTCAAAAACTGAATTAACAAAGAAGTTAAAAACAGTTTTGGCTTTTACTACCCATGTTATGCTGAAGAATACAATCGTATTACAGTATTTGCATAATGTTGGCATAGGCGGTGCCAGGGACGTGAAAAAGGGGAACTGCCATGGTCACATGTTCTTCAGATCGACGTACGATCTTTGACCTTAAATGACCTTCAGTGACTTTTGAGAAACTTGGAATGATCTCGTGTGCATTTAGTGTTATCTGAAAACTTTTCCAGTCATTTGAATTCACTATTTCTAAAATTCTATTTCACGGCTGTAGTGATATGGGGCACGCCCACTGACGTTTTAGGTCATAGGTCCGTGACCCGACCTGATATCAAGCTGAAATTGGTACACAAGTACAGGACACGATATTATGTCATACATATTTCGAGTTTATCATTTGAAAAAATAGCGCCAAAATTATTACTTTAAAACAAAATTTTGACTTTTGACCTTGATCTCTCTTTTTGAAGTGACATCGGATAAACAAAATCGTTATTGTATGTTGCCCGACTACTTACCTATACATCCATGTAAAGTTTTAAGTTCTATCTCAAAAACGCCATTTTTGGCATTCATTTTCCTTTTAACCTCAACAGGGCCAAAAATGATCTGAGGTGCCTATTACAAACTTTTACCAAAAATTTGCCTGGCTCCACCCCATGAGCAAAATGGAATTACTAAATTCTGTCACAGTACGTAGAAATAATACCTAGGAAAATTTACCAAGTTTCGTGAAGCTACGTCAAGAACCCTGGAATTGGCAAGCAAAAAACCGAGATGGGACGGATTCCCCCCCCCCTGCCGGGGAGAGGGTTAAATACTAAAAATTTTATGAACCAAAGGAAAAGAAAAATGCCAGACTTTATTACAGCCAGACTACGTTAATTGTTATGGAAAAATTTTACGGAAAGACCCCTGAATCTGAACGTCACACAGGACGGCCATTTTTTTCTTCCTGAACCAACCCGATTCGGAAATGACGGGGAAAAAGTAACTATGCCGCCAAATCCTGAAAGCTGTTCACATTTTTCTCCAGCCAAATAAACCTTTAAACAAAAAGAAAGATTAACAAAAAGTCAGGAATGCGCAATGACACCAGTAAAACAACTTAACCCGCCCCCGACGGGGGGCGGCGGTCGACCGCCCCCTGATGTTTTTTCTGGGATTGCGAGAGAACGAACAAACACAGCGCCACGAAACGTCATGCACGTTTTGCTTGACCATTTTTAAGCCTTGTGTCAAAGTTTTGACCTTAGGTTAAGTAAGATGTCTGACCTACGTCAGGTCAAACGGACCTATGTTCATAATAGTTTAGCGCCTTGTAACATTTTTGCAAAACAAGATATCGCAATAACACTTTAAGGAATTAGTCATCTTTCATAGGTGCAACAAATCTGCTATCTCAGATTTTTCGGAGTTTCGGGGCCATTGACCTAAGGTCAAGCCATTTTTAAGACATGTCGTATCTTCGAAAATCGTGGAATTTTTCATAACATTTTTAGCGTGGAGTCAAGCAGACATCTGGTTACCGTCATTGGGCAAAGTATCAATGACTTCCAGCCATTGACCTGAGGGCAGGCCACGAATAACTGCAGTGAGCCAAAATGTACCACCGTCAATATCAGCGATGAATTGCTCAGAATGTGTAGAAAATAGCAGAATTGGCTTCCACAGACGTAAGTAACACCAACAACCTCAAAAAGTGCTAAGAAATTGCGCGTTTTGAAAATAAACAGGCCTTGGCGAACAAAGCTCCGCCAATTGTGTAGATTGGTAAGTAATGAATTTTTCCGAAATTTAAGCATGAGAAACCATCGCAAAAACCAAGAAGATCAATAAAATTAACATGGATAGGGTTATGTTGCGAAATTAAAGGAACGCTAAAATTAGTCCCCGTTAATTTCTTACTGCGCACGGCTGCGACGCCCAGCCGACAACCGACATGAAAATGGCCGTTGTCTGTAACGTTTCAACGTTTCGGCGTATATATTGAACACATCTGAAAAATTAGACGTGTATCGGCATCTGCGGACCTTTAATTGTGCGTTGGTGCATTTACCTATGCGTAATTAGTCACAGCCCTTGAGATTCAGGCCGTTTCTCGGCCTCGTGCAGTCGGCCATGAGAAAACATATATACGACGTAAATTGTTTACATATTATCTAAAACTAAAAATGAGGCCAGTTTTGAGCTCTAATTGTCACAAGCTTTCTAGCGGTGTGCTTATTTTTTATTCTTTCTACGCGCTGTGACAAAATTTCACAATTCTACTTTGCTGAGGAGCGGAGCCAGGCAACGTTTTTGGGGGTACCTCAGGCCATTTTTGGCCATGTTGAGGGTAAAAGGAAAATGTCTGCCAAAAACAGACTTTTTAAGATAGAACTTAAAACTTTGTATGGATGTATAGCTGTATAGTTGGGCAATGTGCATACAAAATTTTATTCATCTGAGGTCACTTTGCAAGGTCAAACGAAGGTCAAAGTTCAAAATTTGTTTTTTTGCAATAATTTCAGCGTCGTTTTTTCAAACGCCAAACCCGGAATATATATTACGTAGAAGGGTGCCCTCTATTTGTGTACCAAGTTTCAGCTTGATGTCAGGTCGGGTCACGGAGCTATGACCTAAAATGTCAGTGCGCGTACCCTGTATCGCAATAGCCATAAAATGAATTTTTTTGAAATAGAGCGAATTCAAATGATTGAAAACGTTTACAGATAATGTCAAATGCACATGAGATCATTTCAAGTGACCCCAAGGTCACTGAAGGTCATTTAAGGTCAAAGGTCACAAGTTGATCTGAAGAACGTGTGACCATGACAGTTCCCCCTTTTTCATGTCCCTGGCACCACCTATGCTAACATTATACAAACGTTGTAATGTGATTTGTACTTCTTTAGCATAGCATGACTAGCAGAAGCCAAAAAAGTGTTTTTACCTTTTTTGTTCATTCAGTTATTAGAAAACTAATCCTCCTATTTTTGAAACCCTGTGAACGCCCATGAATTTTCTCAAAATTTCAGATTTGTGGACCCATGGTAAAAGCCCTATCCATAATCTCTCGATTCATGCCAGTTTCATTGAAATCGGTCGATAAACAACGGAGTTATAAGAAGTCCAAAAGTACCCCCCATTTCGACATTTTTGCCCCCCTGCAACCATAAATTTCGAAATTTTGAAAATTTCTTTTTATAAAAATGTAGTTCACGTCACGGCAAATCGATTGCCGTTTGTTGCGATGAAATCGGACGACTAGTTCTCTTGATCTCGGGGAGGGCCGAATCCGCCCCCCTACCGGGAATCGACCATACCGTCTAGCCCTTCGGGAATAGGGTTAAATATTCTCCAGAAGTGAACAATGATGCGAGTTTCAAGTCTATTTGTCCCAAGCATTCCGTTGTGTGCTGATTTGTATCGTGCGACCACCCGTTCGCGAGTTGGGGGGGGGGGGTTGCAACAGTCCTCCCCCGGTCGGACGTTCATAACGCCGAGTGTCAGTAGGGCGCGGTTTCAGGAAATCAAGACTGTTTCCGAATGTCACTGATCTAATGTAACAAGGGATGAGAAGTTGCAATTTATGACGTCTTCCAATGTCCGAACGTACTGTGTACAAACCGAGGCACAGACTTTCATGACAAGGGCGGCGGAAGTGGGGGAGGGGGCAGAGGGACAGCTGCTCCCCAATTGTGGTAGGTCCGGGGCAAGACTATGTTTCTGCCCCCCCCCCCATTTATGATCTTTGGGGCCTCGTAAGAAATGGAACAGAAAAGGAAATGGGATAAAAGCGACGAACGCGCTAAAAAACAAAAAAGACAGGAAAATACAACTATAGAGGCAAGGAAGTAGGCACATGGTGTGCGTGTTTTTTTCAGGTCTTACTTTGTTAGGGGCCTCAGCATTCTTCTGATAGCGGCCCGAACAGGCTGGACCAAAAACTGGCCAGAGACAGCGAACTTACAATTTTTAAGGGACCTCGCGGAATGGACCCGGCTGGCCTACCTCGACACACAGTTCGGATCCTGCTAGGTGGTCCGGCTTCCATCCAACAGAGGGCTTCATGTTGATGACATTCGGAGGTGGTCCAGCGACCAGGACTCATGATTTTCAGGGGAACGGGATGGCCTGCGCTGAATCGGGGTTCGAACCTATTAGGGGGCCCCGGCAAAGGTCCGAGAGAGGGCCTCGCACCGATTACACTCAGCGGTGGTCCAGCGACCAGGACCTCACAATTTTCAGGGGCCCCACAAAATTAATGAACCGGGGTGGCTTGCGCTAAACCGGGGTTCGAGCACTGCTATTGCGCCCCGGGCTTAGGTCTGAAAGAGGGCCTCGCACCGGTTATCACTCAAAAACAAAACAGGGCCCGAGAACCTACAGTTTTTTTGAGAGGCCTCATAGAATGGGCCCAGGAGACCTTCGTTAAACTAGTCCGGGTCTCGGAGGGCGCCCCAGCATCCGTCCGTAAGACGGCCTTCGTGAATTGCGCTCAGAAGTGACCCACAGACTGCGAACTTGCAGCTTTTAAGGGAACTCGCGGAATGGACCCGGCAGGCACCTGACAGAGCTCGGACCATGGTAGGGCCACCCGGCTTCCATCCGAAAGCGGAACCGGATTTGTTTGCGTTATCCTCCATTTTTAACATTCCGTTGGTTCATGAAGGCTCCTCCACATAATGGTTCTTAGGGCCCAGTCGGTACAATGTTAGCATATAAAACACATCATTCTGTTATGGCTCGTTATATATTAACGCAAGGGTATTGCGTTCTGCGCTCAGTTGATGAAAGAGTTTTGTTAATTTCTGTATCAAGTCGTAAGATAATTAGACTTGCATTCCGTTGCCACTGCGCCGGTTGTCTCGGTTTCCGAACACCTGCCCGGCTGTGAACGTCAGGAGTTCACGATGGGACCAAGCTGTGCCACACCTGCACGATGCCAGAGTTCGCACAACGCACGACTGAATCGAGGACTTACCCCGCCCGGTCGGGCGGAATACGACTCCCATCAAATGAAACATGGACTTTTCTGGGGATGAGGGCCCTTCGTACGAAAGGGGCCTCTCAAGACAAGGGGCCTCGAAATTTGGCTTTGCCCCCCCCCCCACGATCAAATACGATCCGCCGCCACTGCTTCATGATGAAACAAGGAGACCATCATGATGAAACACACGCACGTCACCACGTCATAAATGTCACGAAGTCACCGCGTCACGTGGCCTCATGCCACCACGGGACTCTACCTACGGCTTAACGCGCGCAGAAAAGCAACTGACCTCGCGTGCCTACGGCTTAAACCCGCGCACCAGAACCTCCAGCCTCGGCGACAGATGTTCGTGGATCATCCTGTGCAGCTGGTTTTTCACGCGACCCTCTATCAAGGTCTTGTTTTCTCCCCACCATTTCGTGGTCAGCTCGGTCGCGTAGGCCTGGGACGGGTTCCCCAGCATCTTGTCAAGGTGGCCCAGAAACCCGTGCAAGTGCGTCTCCACGTGAATCTTGGGCAGGTTGATGGTGATCTTGGTGCCGGACGGCGAGACGTGCAGGCGGCCGTTGGCGACACTCAAATGCAGGTTAGTGAAGAGTCCGCCGGATGGTCGCACCACGGTGATCCTTGGTCTCGCTTTCGCATTTAAACAGAAGTCACTGCCGAAAAATTTGGTGCAGTACCTGACCTTTCCAGAGCCGGTACCCACCAGGCTAGGCCACTCGACTTCGAAACGGACTGACAGGAGAATTCCTGAGTTCATCAATTCGATGTTCAGCTTCTTGATGTTGTACTTCGATAGACCATGAATCTGCAGGTTGGTGACCCACCACTGGATGGTTCTGTTGCCAGACATGTCGTCCAGCTGCATCGGGTCGTACTCTTTCTTCAGGGATGGTCGGGCATTTTCCAGTACGGTTTTCATGCAGCTGCTCAACTCTTGAGGGTTGTTCAGGTTGCAGGGGAAGCCGGCTTGTCCCGCTGAGAGGCAGGCCAGCACGGTGGCAGCACAGAGGAGCTGTCGCAGCATCGTCACGAGCCAGCGCGGCAGCGAGCTGTTTAGGTGCTTCTGTGTCGACGACTCGATCGCCAGCGATGCCGGACGTCGAATGGTGAAGGTTTGCCCCGTCGTACCCTCATGAAGTTGCCCTTGAAAAGTTCATGTAAATGTTTGACCCCGGACGATTTTATGGCATGCGCCACAGTCGTTCGGGCCAGCGTCCTCAGTATTTGCAGAAAATTATGAGTCATTGCACCAGGTCTAAATTAGATACACGTTTTCGTGATTGTCTACGTAAGCTCACCCTCAGCAGAACAAGAGCACAAAGATATGTCGGCCAACTGTGATCAGCTCCAGATGTTTTGCCAGGCAAATGTTGCGTGCGACGGAAGTAGGTCTCTTGTCGTTATCATTATCGTCACGTTTTAATGACATACAAAACAGTCGGTCTACCTCGGTGTGGTCGTCCTGGACCGTTGTCTCTGCACTGTCCGTGGTGCATACATCACGTCATACTTCTGACATTTGCCCATAAAGTGAAAGGTGAAATGGTGATGCCACCGGGGGTGTCTTTGTCGAAGTTTGCCTGGCTGTCGTGATCAACCCCAGGCACGCCCAGTGGTTCCAGAACCCCAATTCTAAAACTAACAAGAAGCCAATTTCAAACGGCAACACCTGTTTTGCTTGCTGTCAAATACCTCCCACGTATTTTTTTGCGAAATTTCAAAACCGATCATGCCAAGATACCACCTACGACTTGCTTAACCCTATTTTCATTCGTTGCATTTCACTTGAAATCCATGCGGTGGGCGGGACGCGGTCCCGTCCTGATAAGGTTTGCCAATGTACTGAGCCAGTTTCGACGAAGTGGGGCTTAACTGAAATCTGGCTATCTAAACGAACTTTTTATATGTGCAAAAATAGCAAAAACGCCAGTGGCACCCTCTGGAGAGCAAAAAAAGGTAAACGGCCGATTTGTCTCCTCTGGCATACGACGCTGCAAGCACCAAGTTTTTACATGTCAACTTTTGACTTGTAGCTGGATTCAGGACACGCTTGGAAGCAATTTTCAAAGTAATGGCTCATTTAGGACTTGATAGGGAACAGCTTTCCATAGAGTATTGGGCTATTTTCCGCTCATTGGACCCGATTGCCTAGGCCAAATTCAATACGTTTTCGTGAGACAATGGTTTCAGTCTACTAGAAACGTCATCATGGTCCAGAAAATCAAATAGGGATAACTGTAACATGTTAAACTGTGTCAGTAATATCTTCAAAATACCAAACCATTACTCTTACGTCCTTGTTTCTCCTTTTTGATTTTCTTGATACGTCATTGCCAGCCGCCTCTCTAAGTAATTTTGACGGAAGGGGGGCAGACTTTTCAACCCCGATTCCGTAGTACGTATCATGTATTACGGTGGCGAAAAATGAAATAAATGAATATTCGCACCGATATTAATGTGGCCCAAGGAGCAATTTTGTTTTTAATTATTTGTTTAGAGTGGTTCGCTACGCAGAACTATCTTTCCCACTTGGAATGCCGTAGAATTTCATAAAATGTTTTGAGACCACGACTGTTGTCCTTATCTGGCATGGCTTGAGGCGTAGCAAATAACCTTTCGAAAATAATTTTTATCCTTTTTGGACTCTTTACTACCCAAGACCAGTTTATAAGACCATCCGACTTGCCTTTATTGCCCACATATTTGGAAACCGTGATGCCACCTTCTTTGACCTCTAGACCCAAAAACCGTAATCCGTATATATACGATAAATATTCATCCAGTCACCATAACATTTGACGAGATCTCGATTGCTGTCGTTCCCATCTCCGTAGCCCTCCTGGTTCTCGAGCTCATGGGGCTCTCTCCTCGCAAGCTAAGGCGATTCGACACAGGTAGGCGTGGGTTAAAGGCATACTTCAACAATGGGGCCCAGCACAGCGCTGTAACACGCGCACTGGAAAGGGGGCACTTTTGTGCTCCCTCCCCCACCCGTTGTTTTTGAAAATCTCGAGAACGGATCGGAGCTGTTCTCAGCTACTTTGTGACATTTATGGCAGTTGAATAACTCGTCGATTGACGCAGAAAATAGGAAATCGGCCGAAATTTTTGAGGTTTGAAGCATTTGATCTCAAGCAGATATAGCAAAAATAACGGTTGTCGCTGACAAATGGGATATTTGCGAAAGGGCGTTCTACGTAATGTTACGTTTGAACATAATCAGCCGACATCATTCGGGCATAAGTGATGGATGCAGCAAGGCAAAAGCCAGGGTCAGCATGGGTCAAGGTCATCAAAGGTGAAGGTCAAACAGCTTGAGCCTGATCCAGATTTGCTTTGCAACATGTCGGTTTGTATGAAATATGCACACAAAGGCCCAAACAAAAACACGTTTGCGCACATTGATATGCTTATATATGTGATGACCAGGGCCAGTGAAGATCAAGATCACCAAAGGACAAGGTCAAATATCTTGCGACCTTGTCCAGATTTGATTTGCAACATGACGATCTGTATTCAATATGCATTCAAAGATCCTGATAAAAACACGCGTGCGTACATTGATAAGCTAATATATACATACATATTATAATATATACATATATACATATTATAATTATTACATATTATACATAAGGGTCAGTGAAGGCCAAGCTCATCAAAGGTCAAGGCTAACTTTTTTGTGACCTGGTTCAGATCTGCTTTGCAGCATGTCGATTTGTATGACATATGCATTCAAAGACTCTAATAAAAGCTCTTTTAACACAGTGATACGCATGTATATATATATATATATATATATATATATATATATGTGTGTGTGTGTGTGTGTGTGTGTGTGTGTGTGTGTGTGTCTGTACATTGGGTTTTATATATTATTATTATTATTACTACTAATATCTGATATAGGTTTCCGTCAAAGACTTCATCACAGGTCAATGACCTTGCTTCACTTCTTTTCGCCTTGCAGAAGTTGGTAAACGCTAAAAGTGATCAAATGTACCGATGTTGGCTATATTCACTGAAAATACGCCAAAAGACGCGTTTAGCGCTCTTTTTTAAACTCAAGTTACACCAGTATCCCGTTGCTCAAAATTTGACCAGTAAAAAAATGAAAAATGGCGTCAAAGGTTAATGATCTGACATGGCCTCCATCCAAAATCCCTAATCAAGACGCCAAATAAATGGAAGTTGTCGCATTCCACGTGTTAACACTCAAGCATGCACTCTTTTCCCGTGTCTTGCCAAAAGTCGTGCGGAATGGCCTGTTCGGGCCGAGAAAGTGTCTAAAATTAGCCTTTTCGACCCAAAATTAGCCTTTTGAAGATATCGACCTAGGGTCATGAAAATTACACACTATGTAAATCTTTATCGCTCCACCTTACCCATAAAACTTCATGTCTCTAACTCTTTCCGTTTCCGAGATCGGAAGGGGGAATTTTCCTGGCCTCCTTCCAGTGCGCGTGTTAACCCTCGCTTGTACAGAGCCTTCAGCATAACGCGGATTTACAAGGGGGGAGGGGTTGGTACGAACCCCCGTCCCCTCCCCGCTCGGCCATTTCCGCATCGTGCGTCCCGGAGCGTCGCGAAAAAAACGGCGTTTTGCGTGGTCTCGCGACTGGTATCTGTTTTTAACCCTATTCCCGGCAGGGGGGCTGAGTCCGTCCCCCTTCGGGATTTTTGCTTGCCATTTCCAGGCTTTTTAAACGCAGCTTTACGAAACTTGATCACTTTCCCTCGCTATTCTTTCTACATGCCGTGACAAAATTTCAAAATTCTATTTTGCTCAGGGGCGGAGCCAAGCAACGTTTTTGGGAGGAACCTCAGGCCATTTTGGCCATGTTGAGGATAAAAGGAAAATGTCTGCCAAAAACAGCATTTTTAAGATAGCACTTAAAATTTTATATGGATGTATAGCTCAATAGTTGGGCAACATGGGGATATAATTTTATTTATCTGAGGCCACTTTATCCTATCAGGTCAGATCAAGGTAAAAAGTCTAAATTTGGTTTTATAGCAACTATTTCGGCACTGCCAAACCCGGAATACATATGTCGCAAAAGATGCCCTCTACTTGTGTACCAAGTTTCAGCTTGATATCAGATCGGGTCACGGAGCTATGACCTAAAATGTTAGTAATCGTACCCTATATCGCAATAGCCATAAAATGAAATTTTTGAAATAGAGTGAATTCAAATGATTAAAAACGTTTTAAGATAGTATTGAATGCACACGAAATCATTCCAAGTAACCCCAAGGTCACTGAAGGTCATTTAAGGTCAAAGGTCACAAGTTGGTCTGAAGAACGTGTGACCATAACAGTATCCCCTTTTTCATGTCCCTGGCACCGCCTATACTAACATTACTCAAACATTATAATGCGATTTTTACTTCTTTAGCATAGCATGACTGGCAGATGCCCAAAAAGTGTTTTTGCCTCTTTTGTTCATTCAGTTGTTAGAAAACTAGTCCTCCTATTTTTGAAACCCTGTGAACGCCCATGAATTTTCTTCAAATTTCAGATTTGTGTACTGATTGTGATTGTTGGTAAAAGCTCTATTGATTATCTCTCGATTCATGCCAGTTTCATTGAAATCGGTCGATAAACAAGGGAGTTATAAAAAGTCAAAAAGTACTTCCCATATTGACATTTCTGCCCCTTGTATCCATACATTTAAAAGTTCTGAACATCTCTTTTTATAAAAAAAATGTAGTTCACGTCACGGCAAATCGATTGCCGTTTGTTGCGATGAAATTGGACGAGTAGTTCTCGAGATCTCAGGGGGGCCGAACCCACCATCCCCCTGCCGGGAATCGACCATACTGTCTAGCCCTCCGGGAATAGGGTTAAGGCCTCAGGTCAGCGGATGGCCTTCCAGGTTGGGTCAAAGGCCAAAAATTGGCAGAGAATAGTACTTTTTCGAGTTTAAGCGCGAATGAACGCCGAAGAATAAATGATGATGAAACGAATCGGATATCATAGTGGTAGTCACTTAATTATCAGTCTATAAGTACACATGATTGTATTTTAGCCATGGAGTCCGATCCAGGTCATGCTACGTCAATTCCTCGTCAAGCGGGGTCGCCCACTTAAATGCTTTCTCGGAGATCCAAAAGCATTTTTAAGATAGATAATAATAGATGTCGGAGACAAATATAGCATCTCAATTAACAAACCCTATTGTAAAATAACAAACATAGGTCATCTTAGGTTATTCAAGGTTATGTGAAGCCAGTGACCTAAAAGGATATCGGATTAGTTAAAATCCTAGCTGAGATGCCTTAAAAGCGTCTTTTAAGTTGACATTCAACAAAAATCTAATTTTAGGCAGGCCGTAATATTGCAGATCCATCATTTCGCGGCCGACGCTGCTCCTCCATCGGAGCAAAAGTCAGGAGTTCGCTGTATTGCACCCACTTTTGATTAAATAAAGAATATATAGCGCCAAATTTATCTCACTCCATTCCTTATACCTCAAGGCAACCTCGAATATGCAGGTTGTTTTGCGATATCTATTCCCTACCGCATTCCTAAAGACAAAAATAACGTATTTCCCGCCGTAGTTCACGACCTCAGTTTACACCCTCAATTTTGGCAGTGAGCACAAACCTATTATACCTACGTATAGTCTTATCGAACATACAGTTTGAAGCCCATTGATATATATATATATATATATATATACATATATTTTCTATATATATATATATATAGAAAATTAATTATAGAATAATAGAATAGAAATAGAAATAGAAAATTATAGAATATTCTATATATATATATATATATATATATATATATATATATATATATATATATATACATATATTTTCTATATATATATATACATTATAGATATCTCCTCGCTTCCTAGAATAACGTATTTCCGCCGTAGTTCACGCCTCGTTTACACCCTTTTGGGTGGCACAACCTTTATCCTACGTATAGTTTATCGACATACGTTTGAGCCTTATATATATATATATATATATATATTATATATATATATATATATATATATATATATATTTATATATATATATATATATATATATATTATATATATATATATATATTATATATATATATATATATATATATATATATATATATATATATATATATATATATATATATATATATATATATATATATATATATATATATATATATTATTGTATTTGTACACTTCAACCGTCTTACAATGAGACAAAACAAAGACCGTTGTAAGCCGGCCGCGCGAAAACGGCTGCATGGTTCCCGTTATGACGCCATAGCTCCTTATCATGGCAACTTAAAAGAAAAAAATTCAGTATAAGATACAAAGAGGATGCCACAGACGGTACATCAAGTTGCAGATGAATCAGGCAGCCCGTTCGGATGTTATCCTCGGAAAACCTTAAGGGTCCGCATCACCCACTTCCCCCCCGTAGCGGCGAGGGTTAAAATATACAAAATGATGACTTATTCCGGATCTGGACGTTCCCCGATCCGTGGCACCGTTAGCTGCGTTAACGCTTTTTGCGCCTGGTGACTGTATGATGTGCAGGTACACACAGACCCGCAAGTTACTGAACAGAAACTTCCCAATTTAAGAGCAAGACAGTAGAGTGTTTGCGTAGTTCAAACATCATCTTTGCAGCTGTAGGCCACCCTGAAGTCGCCTTGTTTCATGGTTGGACTCAAGTCTATGGGCTGGTTTATTCCCCCCCCCCTCCCTCTGACTCAGTCTTCTCTCATTCTCTCATTGCTGGTTTAACTGCACAAAGCGCGATTCTTCATCGTCATTCTTCAACCCGGAGGCATTGAGATCACGAATTCTTCAATCCCAGGCAGGCACCTCTTGTCGCCAATAAAATCAAAAGTTCGGCATGAAGTTCCGCTCGATTTCCGTTCTCGCAAGTTGAGAGCGTGTAGTCGCAAGGCACTGCAGCGAACCAGTCTCTTTCTCACTTACCACGCTTGTCACCCTACTTGCTGTTGCAGGTGGAAGGAAAATGGTGCTGGTAAACTACGCAGAAAATGCAATAAAGACGCGAAAACTTTTCAGTTTGCGTTCGTCTTAAATGTGTATTCGCGCTAAACCCAGTGTTTTGTATGCGTTTGTTTATTGTATGTCCGCAGACTTGCGTGTTTTTAGAATTCCATTGCTCTCAGCTGGGCCATGACGGAGCTGAAATTACCTGAATATGGCTTGAGAACGCTGCTTAGCACCATCCAGCGGTTATTGTACCAGCGTTTTAGTATCAAATTATGAAAAATTTCAGTCGTATTTTTACAAGCTTTAGTATTAATTTAGAAAATTTAACTTTAGATGTACGTTTTTTAGCGGGCATTTCAGCTCCAACAACACCGTTCTATTAGAACTGTGTAATTTCGATGACTTGCTGGTCGAGATACGTTCGTCTGCAGTTCCTTTTGTCCCCAGCGATACATTCATGGTATTTTGGAAAAAATGGTGTTAAAATTTTATGCTTGTCTTGCCGGTGGTGCTCCAGCGATATGAATGGAAAAACCAGACTGAAAGGACAGAAGGGAGGAATCATTCTTTACTCCAGATTACGCGTGACTAGGAATCGAAAAACTGTCAAATCACTGGTATTTTTGGGGGGAGGGAATTTAATGACAGTCAGAGAAAACGCATTTGGTCCACTGATTCAGATGCCTTTTTCGTTCACAAGTGCGTTCCAGAATTCGGTTCACTTTAATAATTTACCACAGACATTGTCAGTGGCCTTTGCTTAAGCGGCGCACAGGTGCTGCATCCCCACCTCAGAATAAAGGAGTTGAAATTCAACATACGTATAACAAAGTCCATTTTATGGCTCTAAAAGATTTCAAACTAAAGACAGTCGTTTTCCTAAAGCCGTCGCATAGTCTAGAGATTTCTTTGTTTCCAACGAAAATTTCTTTGTTTAAAGTTTTATATTTCCTTACAACAACTCTAGTGTTAAAAATCTCCTGCCATAAGGCCCCAGGGCTGAGTGCAATGTTCCAGACAGACACGTCTGTAACGCCCATGGTCATCTCACGTAGACAGTGGAGTTGTTGGCATTCTTTGATACTAATGTGACTCGGTCTTTCCCGTGAAAAAGTCAGTACATGCGGCAGACAATGGAGCTCCATATCCTGTAATTCTTGGGATAGCAAGGTGATGCCTCCAGCCCCGTTGTCCTCACGCCACTGGTTGACGCCCTTCCCTGAATGATGTGGCCGTGTCTTATTGGTTGATATGTCATTTCTGTACCTTCTGGTCCTGATCGTTTCCGTTTGTAAGGAGTATAATTAGCGCATTGTTCGTCGTCATTTATGTTTTTGTGATTTTGAACGCATTGTTGAAGGGTGTCCGTATAGTTTGGGTGCTGCAGTAGGTGTCAGGTGACTGATTTGGTGAACAGAAAATTTGAACTTCGAAGATTTTCTCTTTGGCTGGCTCGCGAGAATGACTGGCACGAGTGAGATCGTCACTAATTAGACTGTCACGCAAACAGATAGAAATCCGTACAGCACGAACGGTCCAGCATTGCTGAAGTGATAAAGTAATGGCAGTCCGCTTTTATTCGCTATATCCTGCGCCTGCATGAATACATGAAGGATCAAGAGAGTGTCGTTTCGCGCTCTCAATGGTACTTCGCGTGCGCGTTACAGTCTGCGACATGACGCATAGACACTGCGCTGAGTGGCACTTTTCACGAATGGGCCTGGTCAGAAATTCAGCGCTCTGTCAGCAGAGGTGTTTTTGGCCAACGGTGATAACGCAGCCTGTAGTCTCATAGTGAATGTTGGCTGGGATATGTCAAGATGTGCGGTGCGAAGAATGTCATGCTGCTGGCAGTGCAGCAAAATGAGGTCATCCTTTTGGAGTCTGACAGCTGGATAGCAGAATTTCTAATGATGTGCCTGTGCAGAATGTCCATGTTCACAACGGATATTTCTATCACTGAAGGGAACACTCGGGCCATAGCTGCCCGTATATCGTCAACCAGCACATCGCCAGCAAACAGCCATGCTCGTATCGCTCATTAGGCATCCTGTGATGTTTTGACTGCAACAGAAAGCGTGTAATCGCACTGAGCTCTTTGATCGGGAGCATGAAGATCTGGTCGTCTCTCACAATGACATCCAGTGTTAAGATGAGTGTGTGGCTGTATAATTCACATATCGTCTATAAATATTTCTTCAGGCAGGCTGTGTCGGTGCATTAGCGTGCCCAAAGACCTCTTCATGTCATTGTCATGCTGTTTTGACTGAGCAATTCCGTCAATGCAAAATACAATAACGACTTGCAATTCAGTCCACAATTAGGCTTAAGTATCCGACATGTAGATCATCATTGTTCATCGCAATGTCGTCGTCATCAAGCCTAATAGCCTCTCATACCCTTGATGTTTCGAATCTTTTCTTCTCGGACACATCGTTTTTCACGCTGCCGGAAGAGCCAGGCCGTACAGAAGTAGCCATACACGAACTGAAGCTCCAGAATGCGCCCGGCGCTTTGCCGCACAACAGGGTCCAACGATGAAGGATCACTGGATGTCTTATACATAAAACAGGCAAATTTGGTGCTCTCTCATTTTAGCTAAGAAACAGAAGGGATGCACCATTGGATTTTCTTCTTTTTGCCATGTTATCACTTCACTACCATACCATCGACCTGGCGGCAAGATAGCCAGAGGCGGAAAATAGTGCCAACACGGCAACGTGCGACGTTAGAAATTTTAGCCGTATGGCCATTCCCCCTGACAGAAACATAGCCCCGGAGACACGGAACGTACGAACTGGTTGTTGAGTCTCAGCTTCAAGTAACCGTGAAAATAAATAAAATTTCTCGAATTCAACGGAATCAGATGAATCGCGACGAAGGACTTCCAACTTACTCCCTGTTCGCCCTATTTGTTCCCGAGAGATTTTGTTAAGCATGAAGTGTTTCCTGCCTGTTGTAAATTGGAAGCAATTGGATGCCTTGACGTTCGGTGTCAAGAACTTCCGTTTCCCCAAAAAAGCGATTTTCCGCCAGTAGAAGCCCATGGTGGTAATCTTTGGAAGTACTTTGCATAAGTATTTTGACCAAAAAAATTACCTGTTATGCTCCTCTTCAGCAGGTGAGCCAAATGACAGCATTTCAATGCAAGGGAAGTGAACTGTAGCATACTGTACTGTGCCACTTTGTATCTGGGTCATGTTTCCAATATTTTCCCTGGAACAGGGCATTTTTTAATTATTTCGCGTTAGACTGGATAATCCACATGCACACAGACAGTGAGGTCACGCTGATGATGCA
This sequence comes from Capitulum mitella, assembly GCA_030062745.1. NCBI lineage: Eukaryota > Metazoa > Arthropoda > Thecostraca > Pollicipedomorpha > Pollicipedidae > Capitulum > Capitulum mitella. The sequence goes on along the minus strand of CP099844.1, from coordinate 11,797,169 downwards.
ATTATTTCCCCTGCCAGAAGTCAAGACGTCACAAATTATTGCAAATCTTGAAAATGAAATGTGCTTTTTAGATGAGATTTCAGAGGGTCCAATTTTTCGGTGGTGGAAATTTCGTCGTGGAAAATTCTGTTGATGGAAATCGCGACCATTTTTTTTTACCTCTGAAGGAATCTCCAAGTAGTTTATCCACTCAGAAAACGAAGGGAATATCAAACTGACAAAAATCCGCTAACTTGACGTCACTTATAGACCACTTAAAGGCAGAAAGTCTGCAATTTGAGTGTTCAGCTAAGAATGGCCATGCTTTCGTGAGAAGAAGACTCTTTCTTCCTGTTTCCTAAGCCCTTCGTTAGTCATACATGCTAATATTGTCAGCAGTCCTATCTTCAGGATAATAGGCGTCAATGGGTTAAGTCTCCTTTTCAGAAGGCCATAAGACGAAAGAATTAATTTATTTTAAAAGAGAGCCGAGTGTCTTTTCATGTACCATATACCATGTAAAGGTTGAATTTTGAATGGGTTGTTTCCAAATTTCATTGATATAATGTAAGAATGGTTGAAACATCACCATTTTTAAATGCCATCTGATGTCCGAGCATGATGCATACAAGCCGCGGCAGAGACTTTAGGATACCACCACGATGAAACACACGCACTTTACCACATCACCAAGTCTCGAAGTTACGCCACGTGACGTTGCCATCGAATTCTACCCACGGCTTAACGTGCGCAGAAAGGCAGCTGACCTGGCGTGCCTACGGCTTAAACCCGCGCATCTGAGCCTCCAGCCTCGGCGACAGGTGTTCGTAGATCATCCTGTGCAGCTGGCTTTTCAAGCGGTCCTCCACCACGGACTTGTTTTCACCCCACCATTTCGTAGTCAGCTGGGTGGCGTAGTACTGAGTCGGGTTCCCTAGACGCTTGTCGATGTTGCCCAGAAACCCGTGTAAATTCGTCGCCACGTGTATCTTGGGCAGGTCGATGGTGACCTTGGTGCCGGACGGCGAGACACGCAAGCGGCCGTTGACGACACTGAGATTCAGGTTAGTGAAGAGGCTGCCGGACGGTTTTACCAAGGTGATTCTGGGACTCGCCTTCACACTCAAACAGAAGTTACTACCGAAAAGTTTGAAGCAGTAGCTGACCTTACCGAAAGCGGTACCAAGCAGGTTCGGCCACTCGACTTCGAAATGCACCGACAAGTGAGCTCCTCCGCTCAGGACTGCGATGTTCAACTTCTTAACCACGTACTTGGATAGGTCGTGTATCTGTATGTTGGTGACCCACCACTGGAACCTTCCCCCTTTGCCAGACATGTCGTCCAGCCGCATCGGATCGTACTGTTTCTTCAGGGAAGGCCGGGCCGTTTCCAATGCGTTCTTCACGCAGTTGCTCAGCTCTTGGGGGTAGTTCAGGTTGCAGGGGACGTCGGCATGTCCTGTTGAAAAGCATGCAAGCACGGTGGCAGCACAGAGGAGCTGTCGCAGCATTGTCACGAGTCAGCGCGGCAGCGAACTGTTGAGTTGCTTGTGTCGACGGACGCTATCGCCAGCGTTGCCGGACGTCGAATGATGGAGGTTTGCTCCATCGGGCCCACATGAAGTTGTTTTTTGAAAAGGTCATGCAGATGTTTGGCCCGGGGCGGTTTTTATGACATGTGTGACAGCCATTCGGGCCAGCGTCCTCGCCTTTTTCAGAAAATTTTATACCATTTCGCCGGGTCCAAATCAGACATACGTTTTGGTAATTGCCTACCTAAGCTGACCATCAGTATAAGATACACGAGCCAACTGATACACTAGCCAACGGTAATTGGCTCCAGACGGAACTAAACGTCTTACTGTTGTCATGATCACCATTTGTAACATCCACAAAGCAGTTAGTCTGCCTCGGTGTGGCAATTCTGGACCGTCGTCCCTGCACTGTTCGTGGTGCATGCGTCACGTCATACTCCTGACATTGTCCCGTGAAGTTAAAGGTGAAAGGGTGATGCCACGTAATGTGTCTTTAGCCCTGTTCACAACGCACAACTTGGATTTCGTCACCTATGTAACTAACAGACGCGATGCCCGGAATGTCTTGCAGAGAAATGAAGAAAGGGGATAAAACACTCGATATTGACAGTTGCACATGGTCAGCTGTTAAATTATGAATAAATTTAGGTCTTCCAGCACGACTAGTACCGAAAACTTGTTTGCATCCACTTTCCCAGCAAACTCTGGCTACTTTCGCCCCTCCGTAATGCTCCTCGCTGAAGTCTGTTAGGTCGGGCCAACTGCTAATTGATCACCCAGATAACTAAAATATTTCATTCGATCACGGATGAAACGAAGGAAAACCTGTCAGCATAGTCTTTGCGGGAACCTTGGTGCATGGACAGACAGGTACACTTAACCCGCTCGCGACTGTGGGTCGGCAGCGATCACGCCCGACGGGGGGCCGTTGGCCGCCCCTTCTAACTTACGAACGGTTGGTCGCACGATAAAAATAAGCATACCGTTAGAAAGCTCGTAACAAGCAGAGCTCGAAACTGGTCTCACTGTTAGTTCTGGATAATATGTAAGCCATTTGCAACATACATATGTTTTCTCATAGCCGACTGCTTAAGACAGAGAAGCGACCTGAATCTCAAGGGCCGTGACTAATAACGCATAGGTAAAGGCGCCAACGCACAGGTAAAGGTCCGCAGATGCTGATACACATCTAATTTCTCAGATTTATTCAATATGTACGCCGAAAGGTTCAGCTAAAGGCACGGCAATTTTCACGCCGGTTGTCGGCGGCGCCGCAGCCGTATGCAGAAAGAAATTAATGGGAACTAGTTTAAGCGTTCCTTTATTTTCGCAGCATTAGTCTATCCATGTACATTTGATTGATCTTGGTGGTTCCTGTGATGGTTTGTCATGATAAAATTTCGGAAAAACTCATTTGTTACCAATCTACACAATCGGCGGAGCTTTATTCGCGAGAGTCTGTTTATTTCCAAAATTATGCAATTTTCTAGACTTGTTGAGGTTTCTAGTATTACTTGCGTCTGTGCAAGCTAGTTGTGCCATTTTCTACTCATTCTGAGTAATTCATCCCTGATTTTGATGGTGGTACATTTTGGCTTACAACAGTTATTTGTAACTTAACCTCAGGTCAATGGCTGGGAGTTATTGATACCTTGCCCAATGACGGTAACTAGATGTCTGCTTCACTCCACACTAAAAATGTTATGAAAAATTCCGTCAGTTTCCGAAGAAAACGGCGACATATGTTAAAAATGGGCTCGACCTTAGGTCAATGACCCAGAAAATTCCGAAAAATCTGAGATAGCAGATTTGTTGCATCTGTCAAGATGTCCAGTTCCTGAAAGTATTATTGTGATATCTTGTTTTCGGAAAAAAATTACAGGGCGCTGAACTTTTTTGGACATAGGTCCGTTTTGCCTGACCTAGGTCAGACACCTGACCTGATCTGGGGTCAGAACTCTGACACAAGGTGTAAAAATGACCATACAAAAGGTACACGAGGCTCTGTGGCGTTGTGCTTATTCGTTCTCTCGCAATCCTAAAAAAAAACATCGGAGGGCGGTCAACCGCCCCCCCCCCAGTCGGGGGCAGGTTAATGAAGATTACCATCAGTACCTGGGTGCAGATATCTTGGATTACAATAACCTACTTCTTACTTGTCAGACGGCTCTCCGAAAGAGGTTGGTTGGTTGATTTTAAGCGCATAGCTACATGGGTTCAAGTCCGTGTCTTGAGACAAGCCTTGTTTCTTGCGAGGAATCAGTCAGTAGTCCGCCTCCGAAAGAGTTTGTTTATGGGTTAGGACGCAGCCTTTTGGGCTCAGATGTCTAAAGTCTGGTGTCGAGTCCTTTGTCTCGTCAGTCGTCAGTCAGTCGTCTGTCTCCGAAGAGTTCGTTTGTTTGTTTGTTTGTTGTGAGTTAGGACGCACGGGGTCTTGGGCTCAAGAGTTCGTGTCTTAAATTAAGTTCCGTATCTCGTCGGGCGTTAGCCGTCTGCCAGTCTCCGAAGAGGTCGTGAATACTGTGTAACAAAAACGCCGCAAAAGCGCAAAAATAACGTTCAGTCAGCGGACATAAGGAGCAGTTGATTTCGAGATGAATCGTCCCTTATATTATAAACTGATGCCAAAAGATGTTACGGTGGACGTAGTTGACACACAGCTTATTTCAAGCATTCCAGCTTGAGGCTATGATGGGTTTAGTTTAGTCGAGTATTTTGTTTTAGTGAATCATGGCAAAAGTTTGCGTTCGCCAGTGGTGAACGCAAACTTTTGCCATGATTAGCCTCAAGCTGAGATGCTTGAAATAAGTTGTGTGTCAACTACGCCCACCGTAACGTCTTTTGGCATCGGTTTTGCGGACATTCATAGTGAATCACCACGAATGTCAAAATGATAATAATCTGCGCCTCTAAATTACGCAGTCATCACTACCACCAAGAATCGTTGGAATATTGCATAGTGGTAAGAATGTTGCAAGCAAAAATCTTGCAAGATTCGGCTCATACAATTTTGTCGGCACTTCTTTTCCGAGTTCTGCTTTTTATACCTTATATTACACTCTAATTTGTCTTACATCACAAACAATCACAGCTGGAGACCATCCAGTAGGACCTAGAAGAAACGACCAACTGGTTACCTAGGTGATTCACTGTGCGCGTCTGAAGAGGGCTCTTGTCAAAGTCTGCCTGATTTTTGTGATCAACCCAAGGCACCTCCGGTGGTTCTCGAACTCCAGTTCTCAAATAAAAGAGATGTAAATGTTACGCTTTAAACCCTGTATTCCTTGCTCTAAAACTTCCCACACTGTTGGCAAAATTTCATGATCGATTACCCGAAGCCACTGACTCTGACTGACTAGACTGAGTAAGACTGACTGACTGACTCTACGATCTGTTTAAACCTTTTTTCATGTGGTGGATTTCGTTTGAAATCCATGCGGGGGAGGGGGCGACGATTCAGTTCCGTCTCTCTTAGATCTCACGATGTACTAGACCAAAAAGTTAGTGGTCTGAACTAACTTCTTTTATGTGCAAATAAAGCAAAAGCGCCTTTGATGCCTTCTCGAAAACAAAACATGGGATAAACGGTCGACTTTCCTCCTCCGCATACAACGCAGCAGCCACCAAGTCTGAATATCATATCAGCTTTTCGCCTTTAGTCTCAAGATATGCCATGCATTTTCCATAAATGTCGTTACTGGGTTGAACTCAGTGATGTAAAACCTGGTTCCGCCCTTGACTCTTATGTATGTTCCCACTACTGTCTATATTCTTCGTATCTTTCAAATGGCATCTAAAAACGTTTGTTTATCTAGCCATGCTCTGTTTCAGCACAAAAAATTCATTGACACCTTACGTCATGGTACATCCCATGCTGTTTCCTATATCCACCCTTGGCAGTTTCAAAATATTTTTTAGACACTGGCTGGTTAATCATGAAAGTGTCATTTATGGAAATCTCAGTGTTGCTAGATATTTTCACAGCACAGATATCTAAACGAGCATGCAGCTGGAACGCCCGCTAAATGGCCTGACAAGCCCCACCCCCCAAAAATCGTGGCCTGAAGTCGTTCCTGTTCCTTCGAGTACATCCAAATCTCTGATTAAGGTATGAAAAATAGGTCGGAAAAGTCACAACATTTTGGCGCGATGGGGCAAACGGTTTGGTGTTGGCGCCATGAACATCGATGGAGAGCAGCATCCCCGTCCCCTGCAAGACAATAAGGTTAAGGAAGGTATGTGAAAAACTTTGTGTGTGCGTCAGATGTGGTCAGATATGGAAAACGCCAACCGCGAATTAAATCAGCAGTGGCTTTCAACGAAACGTAAATACTCATGATCGGAAACCCCAGTGGCACAATGGATGGTCAGTCCTGTTGAACAAGAGAATCCTGTTGTTCAGCCATGCTGAAGAGAATTACGCTGACAGGCTGCCAGTGGTTTTCTACGGAACGTAAACACTCATATTCGGAAACCCCAGTGACATAACAAGAGGTCAGTCCGAGTGAGACCCTGTTGTTCGGCCATGCTACAGGGAATTACGCTTTCTAATTAATAATTCAAATAGACTGTCTGTTCGCGAACGACGATTAAGCTGAGGCCAGGGGAACCCTCATGCGAGACACAATGGCCGTTTTCATGATGGTTAATTTCGGATGGTACTGCCGGTAAATTCCTCAGGGACCTAATTGACGTCTCTGGGGAACTTTTTTGCCGTCTCAGGAGCCCTCTGAAAGTTACAAAAGACCTTTTGGCGATTCCATGGTCCCTGTGCTGTGTCATGGACCCTACGGACATCTCCAGTGGTCTCCATGGCTGTGTCAGGGGTATTCCGCTGTAACATGGGTTATATCTGGCAATCTTAAAGCCCCTCTAGCCGTATCAGAGGCCTTTGCTAGCGCTTCAGGAGCCTTGCTGGCAGTATCAGGGAAACATTTTCTGTGCCAGAAGCTCGCCTAACACACTCGGGGACAGAGCGCAACCAGCCAAGAATTTCGGGGGGAGGGGCTCTCGCCCAGCGGTGGGCGACCTCACTTCATGTGGGGCCCCTGGAAAAAACTGACGTAAGATTTCACAAGAGGCTCGCAGAGGAGTATAGCCTGCCCAAAATTTCTGGGGTAGGGGTGCGTGACCTACGGTGAGCCGTATCCTATGAGTGGGCCCCTTAATAAAAATAGTCAGTGAAAATTTAACGACAGTGGACGATTCCGTTGCTGAACTGCATTAGTTGCAACCAGCTAGCTCTTATCTGATTGTCAATGATCGCGCCAAAAACAATTTTTTACTAGTGGCCTCCGCAGACGTCAGGGGGCTCTTCTGGAAGCCTCCAAGGGGTCCTCTACACACCAGGGGGCCTCTTCACAGGCTAGCAAGGGCCCCGAAGGCTGGCAGAGGCCCACAGGCCGACAGGGAGCCCTGCAGGCCGGCAGGTGGTCCCTACAGGCCTGTTGGGGCCCAAAGAGCCGCAGGAGGCCCCCTATAGGTCGACGGGGGAGTCGTGCAGGCCGCCAGGGGCCCCTGCAGGCCGGCAGAGGGACCCCTGTAGGCCAGCAAGAGCCGTAGAGACTGGCAGGCAGCCCTACAGGTTGACAGGGCCCCCTACAGGCTGGCAAGAGGCCCGCACAGACTGACAGGGGGCACTGCGGACCGGCAGGGGGTCCCTACAGGCCATTAGGGGCACTCTATGGGCTTGGATCTCTCTATGTTCCCTACAGGCTATTAGGGGCCCCTATGGGCTTGGATCTCTCTAAGTTTTGCTGTGTTGGAGTCCCTCTTGCGGTCCCGGGGACCTTTGGAGAGTTCCAGGGGTCGTTTTATCCATCTTAGCGGCCATTTTGCCATCCGGGATCTCATTAGCCTTACCGGAGGCACTCTGACTGCATCAGGAACCTTCAGCTTTTTACACAGGTCCGTGAGATCCATTCGGGACCCCTATGCTATTTCAGAGGCCCATATGCCGTCCTTGGGACTCAGTCCTCATCTTGGTCGTGTCAGTGGCCCTATGATCCTTCTGGCGGTCTCAGGGGCAATCTGCAGTGTTGGGGCCCTGTTGTGGTCTCAGGGTGCATTTGGGACCCTCAGGGCCCTTCTACGCATCTCAGGGGTCACCTAACCCTCCCAGAGGCCCCTTGGCTGTATCAAGAACCCGTCACGTTTTCACTTAGACCCTCTGAAGCTCATACGGGGCTCCTCCGGGGCCTCTTTTGAGTCTGAGAGGGGCCCCTTTGGGGCCGACCCGAGAGGGGCCCTTTCTCAGTCCTCAGGCCCCTTTTCAGCTTGGCGCCCCCTTTGGATGCGCGTCTGGCCAGAGTCGCGGAGCGTCCAAAGAATCTTTGTCTTGCTGATCTGAGCAGAGTTAGCAGGTCTCCACACATCTCACACGTGGAGACATCTGCTGTGTTTCTCAGTCAGAATGTGTGTGTGCTGTAGGTATGGCCGATGCGGAGACGGGTCAGAGTTGTTTGTTCCTTTCTAGCCTTCCGGAGAAAGGATGCCCAGTTCCGTATCTTAGGTTTGATGGCATTCAACTTATTCCTACTGCTCTCATTATCCAACCTCCTTTGCCGCTCAGCTAGCATGTAGCGTTTTGTGAGAGCATAAAAGCCACTGGTGGGGACATGAATCATGTTATCAGGCGGAAGCAGTGTCGCGGCCCTCGCTGCCTGGTCGGCGGATTCATTACCAGTCAGGCCAACGTGACCTGGGATCCAGACCAAAGTGACCTGTTTCCTGACTGCTTTCGGAGATCTGACACATTCCAGGATCGGCTGCGTTACAGGTGTATCCGAGGGAAAAGAGTTCTGGACAGATAAAATGGAACTAAGAGAATCGGTAAATATAGTCGATGACGACAGTCCCAAGTGCAAAATGCAGTCACGACAGCTTAGAATATCGTACAGTTCAGATGTGAAAACAAATGCAACCGGAGACATTGCTACCTGTCCAGAGCACTGCGACAATATGTAGGTGGAACCAGTGCCTTGAGACGTCTTTGACCCGTCTGTACCGAAGAAGGTCAGTCCGCTGTGAGTGCTCGATATTAGCTTCTGAGCTTCCTGTCTCAATTCAATAGCCGAAGTAGAGCTCTTGAGAACCGAGTCGGCGACATGCCGCGAGGCGGAACGACTATCATCCACGGTTCAGTGGGCGAGGTTAGGTCTGTGTGTCTGGACGCTCAATGGCGTCCGAGGCTGTATTGTTTCACATCCACCCGAGCATCCTCCAGCCACTCGCTCGCCCGAACACGGGGTGGCCGCGTCTGTACCCTCGTCCCCGGCGAAAATATCCGGATCAGATCCCCAGAGGAGACCTGATCAAACGCAGGGTGCGACCTGAACTGACGAGCTCTCATCGCGCGCCGCACGGCCAGCATCCTTCGTCTCAGACTCAGACGAGGCTCGCTCCCGTCGACTGTCAGGCTTGGTGTGGGAGACATGCAGAAAGCACCTGTGGCAGTACGAATACTATGGTTGTGTAAGCTGCCGAGAAGCTTTTTGTCTGACTCCGGACGGGCGTAACGCATGAGTAGTCCCTCTTCGACCATATAAGCGCGCGGTACAGCATCAGCATCGTCCTTCGGTCTCCCCCATACGTCATACGTGACATCACTTTCAGCATGTCCATGGTTTTAAAGCACTTGATGCGAAGGCTTTTCAGATGGTCCCGGTATGAAAGCCGACGGTCAAGGACGACCGTCGGCTTTGGCTCCGCCGCCGGTGCAATGCTATTGCGCAGCATCACTTGAGGGCCAGTGCAGGTATATTGTTGCAAAAGTGCATGCATACCGTCTTGAACGTGGAAAATGTAAGACTATACATTGAGCTCCATTTGGCCTCCTTGTCCATACAGAGCTGGATCTTGCGGCCCGCTGAGGTTGACGTGGATGCGGTCACTCCGATGGCAAAGTCGTGGACGAAACTGCTGCCGATGTAGTCCGGCAGCAGTTTTCCTATGTCGTTAACCGTTACAGCAAAGGGCGCCACGCTCAGGATTCCACTCTGCGCAACACTGTTTTCCTGTGAAAAATGTCCCGAGTGCTTGCTACCCAGTCGAATCTTAAAGGAACGGTCATGGAGAAAGTTAGTTAAAACACAACCCATCTGGCCACGCACACCGGATATGTGCAGCTTCGTCAACAGGTCGTGTCGCCATGTCCTGTCAAATATCCCTTGGATGTCGAAAAACGCAGCTTAAACGTATTGTTTCTGTTTAAAGGAGCGCCTGACTGCCCCGTCAAGGATGACCAGGTCCACTGTGCATCAGTTTTTCCTGAAACTACACTGTGTGTTAGACAGTGAACCTTCTGATTCTAAGAACCACATCAACCTGGTGCTTCTTATTTTTTCCAGAACCTCACACATGCACGATTTGGGCGAGACGGGTCTGTAGTGCAGGGGATCCGAACCCTCCTTGTCCGGCTCTGAAATTGGCACAATGACAGACTCTCTCCACCGTGTCGGAAAAGAGTCGGTTTTCCATATAAAGTTGAAAATATCCAATTGCGACTACAGGAAAGTTGCTGAAAGATGTTTTAACATGTCATTGGTAATGTCATCGGATCCTGGAACAACGTTTCTGGCGTTTCCAATGGCCGCCGTTGATTCGTCCATGGGAAACCTGACATAAGTTTCGCTATTGTTCGATTCAAAGCTCACCGACGTTGTTCATAAAAACTAGTAGCGTACGAATGACGTACATAATGAGCCCAGCTTGGACCGCACAGAAAATGTACGGCCGCAAATGTTGGCTACCTCCAACGTGTTCGTGGCCGGGCATCTGCCCGCCATACGTTTAATGCGGCTCTACACCTGTGTCAAGGGTGTACAACGGTTGATGCCGGTAACGTAGGCTTGCCACGATTCCCGCTTTGCGTCCTATACGGTCTTTCCAGCTTGTGCCCAAGTGCATTTAAACAATATAAAGTTTCGTGTCGTCGGAGAAGGGTGGAATCTCCTAAATACCCTCTTTTTACGCGCAACAGCGGCCTTGCACTGTGCACTTCACCGCGGCAGTGGCGTTCGACGGGGCCCGGTGGACGTGCGAGATATTGCGGTTCTGGCTGCGGAAAGTATCGTTAAATTCACTTCTCCTATCAGTGATGTGGTCGTGTCTCTGACACGCCCGTGGGGTGTACGTCGACATTGCACTGAGCAGTGAATGTCGGCCAGTCAGTTCGGCAGTGGTCCCGTCGAGCCGGCCGAGTACCTAGGTGGACCACGTTCAGTTGGAGCAACATGGTCGCTGTTGGAAATTATCGCTTCCACACAGGTCACTGTTTACCTCCCAAGAAATCATGTTAGTAAGAGTCGGTGTGCAAACGGAAGGGTCGAGCGGGCACGTTTTGCCAGACGGAAGCGACATATGCGTTTGAGCACCAATGTTCAGCACACAAAAACTGTTGTATTAAGGAGAGACTCGAGCCTTCTTCCCCGTGGGTTGTGTGGTCACCAACCCCAAAACGAGTTGTGCGCGTTGAAATCGCCGAACATCACGAACAGAGACGGTAGCTGGTCAATAAGCATGCAAGCTGCGCGTCAAGTAGGTTCACAGCAAGCGGAAGGTAAATCAGACAGACTGGGACGAACGACACTGAAGTCTATAGTCTCCGCGACCGCCTGTAGCTCAGTTCGGAGCGCCACTTTTGTGCATGGCGAGCTGTGGTGAGCTAGGACAACGACGCCACCATGTGCCACTGTGTCAGAATTGACGTCAGTTTAAAACATGAAACGTTTCACAGTCTGCTTCGCCTCCGGGGAGAGTTTGGTCTCCTGCAGACAGACTGTGGCGGTGCTCGTATAGAACAGCAGACGTTGCAGGTCAGTCTCATTGGCTCTAAAACCTCCTTAAAGTTCGTCGTACTGATTCCTCGCGTAAAAGTTCCGCTAGGGCAAAAGTTCGTTTAGGACAAACGTTCGCCGTGCAAAAGTCCGCCGTGAAAAAGTTCATCTAAGGCAAAAGCTCTCTAGGGCAAAGGCTGGTGTGGGAAGTTCCTCTCGCAAAATTCATCTAGGACCAAAGTCCGTATAAGGCAAAAGTTTGTCTGGGACAAAAGTCTGTCATGCACAGGTCTGTCCAGAACAAGAAAGAGTTCATCAAGGGCAAAAATTCGTGTAGCAAAAGGTTCTTACTGCAAAAGGTTTGTATGGGAAAGGTTCGTAAGAAAAAGGTTCGTAAGGGGAAACATTTGTAAGGAAAAAGGGTCGTAACCAAAAGTACTTAAACTTAAGGTTCGTATCGGAAAAGAAACGGACCTAAAATAGTAACCCAACCTTACCTAACCTAACCTAACCTAACCTAGCCTAGCCTAATCCAGCCTAACCTTTGCCCTGGACAAACTTTTTCCTCAGACGAACTTCTGTCCTAAACGAATTTCTGCGAGAGGAACTTTTGTCCTGGACGAACTCTTGTCCTGGACGAACTTACGTCCTATACGGACTTTTGCTGGAGGAACTTTTGTTCTAAATACACTTTTGTCCTACACGAACTTCCGCGAAGGAACTTGTTTTGTCCTAGACGAACTTTTTCTGAACGAACGTTGTCCATACCAACTTTTACGAGACGAATTCTTGCCCAAGACGAACTTTTGTCCTCACGAACTATAACCCGACAAACTATTGCCCTACGAACTTTAGTCCGACGAATTCCTGTCCCAAAGCCGATACATTGTGCGCAGTTTGCATGGCCCTAGGTCAATATCTTCAAGGTCAAATGAGGTCGAAAAGTGAAGTTTGGACACTTTTTCGGCAAGTGCAGGCCCTTCCGTGTGAAACGGGACCTGTCGGATGAAACGGGAAGAGAACGCGTTTTAAAGCGTTAAAACGTGGAATACGACAATTTACATTCATTTGACGTCTTGAGTGAATATTTCAGGTCGAGGTCATGCTAGGTCATTGATCTATGGCACCATTTTCATTTTAGTCCTATACATTATTTGCAGATCAGATTTCGAACAACACGACATGTTGGTGTAGTGTGGGTGTAAATAACGGTGCTGAACGTATCACTGAGCGTACTTTCAGTGAAGATGGCCAATATAGTAGGGACAAAACTGGTAGGTAGAGAAGTTGGTAGAGAATCGACAGGACGGCTTAAGCACCAGCATACCGCGTCTTATCCTCATTGCCAGGCAACGCCTTCTGCCGGCAGGCTTTATGCAGGACCTTATTCCAACGCTGCAGGTTCCAAGTCGTCCGGCCAAGTGACGTCGAAACTCACCGACAGCAGAGTGAGTGAGCTCACCTCAATGTCCAGAATGCTGATCTTTGTTCTTGGAAAATTGTGTATCTGCATCTTGACATCTTTACGTCGTCGGAGCAGCAGACAGCAATTATTATTCCTTGTCAGAAAAGGAAAAAATGGCTATTTGTCCTGACCTAGTTTGACCTTGACTCCGCAGAGAGTAAAAAGCGTAGACCTCATTATCCCTGATCATCACGAGAAGCCATTTCAGTTCTGGACTTGACGCGGTTCAGGGTACCAGCGGGTAATTACTGTTCTTTGTCGGGAAGAGTAATGTAGACACGTCTGACCTGACCTTGACTGACTTTGACTGCATGCAAAGCACGCAGTAGAACACCGCTAATCGGATGGTTTCACATCAGTCCTTCTTGTGACGTGGATCACAACGGCTGCGAGCAATTATCGGCCTTTGGCAGGTAAAGTAAGGCCAATATTTTATCTGACCCAGCTTGACATTGGCCCCTACATTTTTTACAATAGGACATCTTCTGATGCAGAAGATTGTGAGTTTTATTTGATACCAGTGGAAGGTTCTTGGAGCATTATTGCCGATGATATGATGTACTACCTGGTGTCATTTTTTTCTGACGTCGTTGTATTAGTTTTACATGACCTCTAACAACAATCAAGTGACGAGAGCTAGAATAGTATTTTCCGAAGCGCAAGATTTGGGGCTATCCATTGGTGGTAGTCCGGTTCAGACATGGCGATGAGATTCTGAAATGACCTGGCGGTGCCCTTTTGAATGCACCCCCCCCCCCCCTCCAGGCGGTCACGGGTATGGAACCACGGCAGGCGGTGCCGGCTCAAGGAGTTAAAGATATTGTTTTCAGATGTCACTCATCTTATGTTACAATAATTCAGAAGTCACAATTTTATGAGGTCTCCTGACGCCCCAGCATAAAGAATGCAAATCGAGGCAGAGACCTCAGAAGACCGCTGCCATAAAAATCATGCATATCCCACGTCACGGAGTCACCGCTTTATGTCACCTGAAGTCACCAATGAAGTCTACGTATACGGCTTAACGCGCGCAAAAAGACAGCTGACCTCGCGAGCCTACGGGTTAACCCCGCGGAGCAGAACCCCCAAGTTAGGCGACAGATGTTTGTAGATCAGCCTGTGCAGCTGGCGTTTAGCGCGGTCCTCCACCACCAGCTTGTTTTTCCTCCACCATTCCCTGGTCAGCTTGGTGGCGTAGACCCTGGTCGGGTTCCCCAGAATCTTGTCTAGGACCTTCAGAAATCCGTACAAGTTCGCCTCGACGTAAATCTTAGGCAGGTTGATGGTGATTTTGGTGCCGGACGGCGAGACGTGCAGGCGGTCGCTGGCGACTCTCAGATGCAGGTTAGTGAACAGGCTGCCGGATGGTCGCACCACGGCGATCCTGGGTCTCGCCTTCGCACTCAAACAGACGTCACTGCCCAAAATTTTGGTGCAGTGCCTGATCTTCCCGGAGCCGGTGCCAACCAGGTTAGGCCAGGTGACTTCGAAACTCACCGACAGGTGTTTTTGTGAGTTCACTTCGATGTTCAGCTTTCTGATGATGTACTTCGACAGGCCATGTATCCGCACGCTGGTAACCCACCACTGGAACTTTCCCTCACTGCCAGACATGTCCTTCAGCCGCAACGGATCGTACTGTTTCCTCAGGGCAGGTCGGCCCCTCTCCAGCACGGTTTTCACGCAGTTGCTCAACTCTCGGTGGTTATTCAGGTTGCAGGGGAAGCCGGCTTGTCCTGTTGAGAGCCAGGCCAACACGGTGGCAGCACAGAGGAACTGTCGCAGCATTGTCACGAGCCAGCGCGGCAGCGAACTGTTGAGTTGCTTCCTTGTCGACGGACGCTATCGCCTGCGTTGCCGGACGTCCAATGGTGGGGGTTGGCCCCATCGGGCCCACATGACGCTGTTTTTGAAAAGGTCATGCAGTTGTTTGGTCCGGGTTGATCTTTACGGTATGTGCCAGAGCCGGTGGGGTCGGAGTTCCCAGCACTTTAGGAAAAGTATACGTCATTGTACCAGGTCTAAATTAGTCACAGATTTTTGCGACTGTCGACGAAGTTTACCATCGGCAGAGCAGAAGCAAAATGATGCGCTAGCGAAATGTGAACGGTTCGAGATATGTTTCAAGAACGTTTCGCATGCAGCGGAGCGAGACCTCTTATCGTTATCATTATTGCCATTTTTAAGATGCTCAAAGCATCATCAGTCTGCCTCGGTGCAGCAGCCTTGGCTCTGCACGTTTTGTGGTGCATGCATCACGACAGACATCCGGCATTTGCTCTTAACGTGATAGGTGAAAGGGCGATGCCACCCGGGGTGTCTTTTTCGTTTTGTGATCAACCCAGGCCGAATCCTAACATCAACCCGAACACCGGCTCTGAAAAAAACAGGTGTAAATATGAAATTGCAAAAGCTGTATTCATTGTTCTAAGATGTCCTACCTTTTTTGTGAAATTTAAAAGTCGATCATCCGAGGACCATGACCCATGATTTGTCTAACCCTGTTTTCAAGCGATGTATTTCGCTTGAAATCCGTGCGGGTGAAATACGATCCCTCCCCTCTCAGATCTCCCGATGTACAGGGCCATTTTCGACGAAACAGGGCTTGACCCTCGCCCGTAGAGGAGGGGGAGGGGGCCGACGCATGTAAACCGGCCGCGTCGGCGCGAGACAACGGCTGATATGGTTGCCATTATTACGTCATAGCTGGCTACCGTGGCTACGCAGAAGAAACATTTTTCATTATGAGATGCTGAATGGATGACCCAGAAGATACACCAAGTTTCCGACGGATCAAACAAACCGTTCGGAAGTTGTCTTCGGAAAACCTCAGGGGAGGAGGTCTTAGTTATGTCTCTGACAGATATATATATAGTTTTGTCTTGATTGATATATATATATATATATATATATATATATATATATATAAATTAGCTCCAAATTGCATGCTTCATAAAACTATACGTAGATTTAATAGGTTTATGCTCAGTGCCGAGATTGTCGAGGGTGTAAACTGAGGTCATGAGTTGCGCCAGAAACACGTTATATTTTCATATAACGTGTTTCTGGTCATGCTAGGTCACATGCATGATGACAATGGGATTGATTTGCATTCGGGGTAAAAGAAGTGGCTGCGGCCGACTTTCCCCATCATTCAAGCCAGACAAGTAAATCTCTATGCACTATCTAGCAAGGTTCTCCAAATGCATCGCGAGGTCATGTCAGGTCACATAGGTAGATGTCAAAATGAAATAAAACACAACATTGGCTGTAGAAGATCGCTCAGTAGCAGCAGCGAACAATTATTGTTGTTAGTCAGAAAATGGAAAATGACTATCTCTCGTAACCTGGCTTGGCCTTGACCCGATAAAGAGCTGGCAGAGCAGACTTAATTATCACGAAAATCATTTCAGTTCTGCATTTGACCCAGTTAAGAATCCTGGGTGGTAATTATCATTGTTTGTCAGGAATAGCAATGCAACCTTATCTGAACTGGCAAAGACTGACCTTGGCTAGATGAAACGCAGATAATGCAAAGCGGACCATAGGAAGGTTTCACTTTCATGCTTTTTGTCACGTAGATCAAAACAGCTGCGAGCAAGTATCGATCTTTGGCATGTGAAGTAAGACCATTATTTCACCTGATCTAGAATGGCCTTGACCTGACATTTTTTAACATTTTGGCATGCATTTGACGCAGAAGATCGTGACCTTTCGTTTGATACCCAATTGAAGACCACTATTGCCGATGATATAATGTACATATTGATGCCAGTTTTTCCAACGTCGTGTTGCTCGTTTTACGCGACCTGTGACGTCATGAGTCACGTAACCAGGGCTAACATGGTATTTTCTGAATCTCAAGATTTAGAACTATCAATTGACAGTAAACCGGTTTAGATCTGACGGTTAAATCCTAAAATAATAGGGGGTGCCCTTTTTGACACCCTCACACGGTCGCAGCTAGAAAAACACGCCAGGCAGTGTCGGATTAATTGAGATGCTACATTTTACTTCAGCACCTATTACTATCTACAGAAATGTTTCTGCAGCTCCGAGAACGCATATAAGCCGACGACTCCGCATGACAAGGATTGACCCAGCATGACCTGGATCGGACTCCATCCAATGATGTGATGTACAGATAGAATAAATGTACAGACAAATAAATTGTACAGATAGATAAAATACAATGATGTGGTGTACAGATAGACACATGGTTGACTGACGAACACAATGATATCTGTTTCGTTTCATAATCACTTATTCTTTGACGTTCATTTGCGTTTGAACTCGAAAAAAGCACCATTTTCTGCCAATTTTTGACCTTTGACCCGACCTGGAGGGTCATCCGTTGACCTGAGACCTTAAATTGAGATATCAGTCGCAAGATCTCGTCGCGCGCAACACGTTGCTTTTTTTACGCGATGCTCTAGGACGCTCAGTGTGGAGCTGGTCGATGGGGGATGGTCGCACTACCCCCTCCCTCATACGTTCGCGTTATGCAGAAGGCCTCATACCGGCGTGGGTTAAATGAAAGCTGGTGACCTGAACTGTTCTTTTTTTTCATTTGTGCAAAAGTAACAAAAACGCCAGTCGTGCCTTCAAGGGAGAAAAAAGTGTAAACGGACAATTTTTCTCCTCTATCATACGACGCACCGAGCATTTGGTCTGTATCTCATATCAACGTTTTGCCTTTAGTTAGTATCAAGACATGTTTGGGGTCAATTTTTGAAGCAGTGGCAGATTGAGAGGATGGAAATAGGGGGCAGATATCTTTTGCTTAAAAAGGGTGACGAAAAAGGGAAGCCCTTTGGTGCGGCTGTGCGACCCCTGGAAACCCAATGAAACTCTCTGGACGCTTTCGGACTCGAGACTGCGTGTATGCTGTAAGTGGCAGTTAAGTGTGAAATTGCGAGTGGGGACTCTGAGGGCGATCATCGGCGCAAGAACTTGGATTCTGGCAAAAGCGAGGTTGCCAGCAAGCATATCACGCCAAGAAGAAAAGCATTGCTACATCCTCGGTCTTGTCCGACAACTTCACAAAGCCTACATCAGTCCGTAATGGGATTGTCACTAAGTGTTCGTTGTTTAGGTTTTCCAGAGCTCACGCCTGTGGGAACTAAACCAATTGATTTCTGGCGGAAAAGTGAGATATGTTAGGAAATAGCCACACCCCAGCCTATTTATTTTAGCTTCGCTCTTTGTTCCAAGATGTCTTTTAGACGTAGCATGAGATATGTATTTTATTTTTCCACTACTGATTGAGTCCACCAGTGGGTCAACAAGGCTACAGAGGATTTGGATCTCCGATATCCAGATGTTTACAACTTGGCATCGTAACCTTACATTCACGTGCAGATTTTGTAAAGCAACTTGGAGCTCCAGAGGTTTTCGGCCTCCGATATCCACATGTTTACATGGCATCGCAATCTTATATTCATGTGCAGATTTTGGAAAGGAGCTTGGAGCTAAGCGCAAAATTATACAAAACGGACTATGGAAGGTTTTTCGAGACCGATTCCCATCACTTTATTGCTTGATATTTTGAGGTATGTTTGCAGTCATTCTTGTAGGCTTCAGCTCATTGATGTAGGCCTTAATGCACAAAATGGGGCTGAAACATGTAACTTAACAGTCAAAAACTATTCTGTAAAGGCTCCCGGGCTTACAGCATTATCATGAAAAATATACAGCTTTTTACACCAGGAGAGACCTGCGTTATCACGCGAAAAAAAGCATATATTAACACAGACTCAATGTTTCAGCAACAAGCAAAACATCTTCATGTTTTTGTGTGTGTGTGTGTGTGTGTGTGTAAACTCAAGTCTCCCCGGTATAAAAAGGCTGTATACTTTCATGAACATGCCCGAAACATACATTTCTATCATCTATTCAAACGCAGACTTCTCGTTCCTGTAGTTTCAGTATTCGTTTTTCATTTAGCTCAGTAGTTACGGAAATTCTGATGTCACATTTAAGCCGACGCCATACAAAACAACACAGAATGCCTTTCGTTGTCTTTATTTCATCGATCATCGGTGTATTTGCTATCCACTTCACCCGAGAATACGTTTGCCACGCTTCAGTTCATATGCTGACCAAGCTTTGCAAGCTGGCGATGGTAGAAGGCCGCAGCGTTGCTGTAGCGCCAGCTTATCTTTGCTCAACGGGACCATGTTATAAAGGCTGCAAGACTACCGACCTTCTGACTGTCCTCGATTTCTGTTTCATGGTCCGTAATGAAATTCTTCAGTCTTTCCACTCATGCGTGAAATGCTGCTCAGATGGAGTAGGCGAGCGAAGACACCAAACACACTCATAAAACAGGCGAAAACCGTAGTTTTGCATGTTTGCTTACCTGTTTGAATGCGATTCATAGACAATTCATAAGTTCAGTGGCCATGAAGTGCCAGCTGTCACGGGACAATGGAGCAAAACAGTAAGTGGGACAGGGAACCTGCGCGAGAAACCGGAAAGGGAGACCAGTACAATGTAAACTACATGGGACCGAGACAGGGACAAGGACGTTGACAGAGGACTGTAACGAGAAAACCGGGGGAATGCAATGGGGCGCGTCAGGAGAGCAGGACTGGGTATGGGGTAGGAGGGTTGGGGTGGGGGCGAAGACATCAACTTAAACAACAAACGGAACATGACCAGAAACAGGAGCGAGACAGGAACAGTGACTGAATGTAGCTATTTAGTTGTGCTTTGAATGACAACAGAAAACACCCTACGGAGCCTCATGCAGTGATGGTTCCCCTCTAAACATCGCTGTCATGCCCAAGCACAGGTACGAAGCGACACCCAGGCCTCTGGGATCGACCAGCTGTCATTCACCGCAAACGTCGCATTTAAGCAGTGGGCCGCCGGGGGACCAGCATTCGAAGCAGGGTCGGTCAATCGTGCCAGCGGCCTCCCTCTCTCCGATTCGCCCGGGTGTCGGCGCTCTGCGCAGGTCCCCGTCACCGCGATCGTGAAGCCCGCCATGTTGCGTGTCGTCTGCTGGGCGCTGGCCGCGCTGGCGCTGGTCGCCGGCTGCGCCAGTGGCTGCTTCGTGGACAGCGCCGAGTCTCTGACGGCCTGCGTGCGCAAGATCCTGGAGTCGAGTCGGCCGGCGCTGAAAGCCAAGTTCGACCCGCTGCAGCTGCCGTCCATGTCGGGCGGCGGTAACGTCAACTGGGCTTTGGAGAACATCGAAGTGCACGGCCTCTCCGACTTCAAGATCCAGCGCCTCAGTGTGAAGCCAGAGAGTCTCATCCGCATTGCCATCAACATAGAACTCGCCTGGCCCAGAATAGCTGCCACCATGAACGGCAAGGTCAGCGGCTGCGTGCGATTTTTGTGGATGAAACACTGCGCCACCGTCCGCGCCAAGCCGGAAATTGAGGTCGTCAACCCGTCCGGCAGCGTATCCACCAATCTGGAGCTGTCCGGCGTCGCCGGCCGCCGGACGGTCGCGCCCCGCAAGACAAAGATTACCATCAACCTGCCCGGCATCAAAATCAAGCCCAATATAAAGGGTTTTATCGGGTTCCTCGTCAGGCTGTTCGGCAACCCAACCAGATATGTGAGCCGTTTGGCAGAGAACTTTTGGAAAATGAACAAGGAGAAAGTAGAGACAATTCTCCGCATTCACGTGGATAAACTGATCAACAAACACTTCACAAACAAACTGACGAAAGTATTGAAAGGGCTAAAGGGATGAAAACGAACCGTTTTTGAGCCGACGCGACGAAGGTTCAGTTCAATCTGCTCTGATGGGTGTGAGGAGGGGGAAGAAAACAAACCGTTCTGGGCCGTAGCGACGAAAGTTGAATTCGATTTGCTATGAAGGGTTTCAGGCAGAGGGGCCTCTAACCGGTGCAAGCTCGGCGGAATGTGGCGCTAAGAGGATGGCTTAAGGATGCACCGCATCGGGATTTTCCGTGATCCGGCCGGATACCGGATATGCCGGATCGGGGTGCCGGATATCCGGCCGATATCCGGCCCCCAGACACGTCACGTTTCCGCGTGACAGAAACGATGACCATGTGCGGTGTTATCTTCCTGTTTGGCATACTAATGCCAACGTAGACTTTAATGTCTTGGGGCGCAAAATGTGACTTTTTCAGGGAAAAGCTGGCACTCCAAGAATATTTTTGGGAACTTTCGTTTCGACGTTTTTTGTTGTTTAAAGTTCCAGTGAGTGCTACGGTACGTGGGAAAATGCTCCCCTGAAGAAAGTCCAAAATGGATCCGGTCTAATGTCTGTTGAAGTATATTGTCCCTTAATGAATTTGTGTCAAAGTAAAGGAGAGAGATAAAAATTGTTCGGAAAAACAGAAAGACGATACACCACAAATTGGCTGCTGGTCATATGCTAGCTGTTGCTTCATTGTTTTGAACCTGAGTCCCACCCTTGCAAAATATGTCTCAACCCTCCCGAGCTAACAAGGAAAAGTAGTGCTCCAGACACACCTTGTAATTGTCAGTTACATTGGCAATCCAATATAACAAGGCACGTTGCTCCTGAAACGGTTTTGTAGGCAGACGTAAGACCGTCTCCATCGTGCACCGGGAGGCTAAATATCCAGCAATATCCGGCCGGATCAAAGAAATATCCGGCCGGATACCGGATACCGGATAGGTCTCGAATATCCAGCCGGAGATCCGGCCTGGACCGGAAATCCGGTGCATCCCTAGGATGGCTTGATTTTTCACAACGCCTGTATGTTAACACTCGCACGGATGTTTGATCAAATCTCACGCGCTCGGGCGTGAAAGGGGTCATTTTCACCCCCTATGATCTCCAAAAATAAGGGAACTAGAGACGCGCCAAATTTACCGCTTAGATGCAGCTCTAAAGGAAACGCTCTTGTGTAGCAGTTTCATGTTTTTGATGGTGACACTCAATGTCAAATGAGGTCAAAGTTGATCAGTTTTGGTGCGGCTCACCAGCGTTTCGCTTGTACCGCGAACAGCGTTGCTCACAGCGCCAAAATATATGAGCGGTTTTTGCAGAGCACACAGAGCTGCGATGGTTGATATGTAATTTGAGATGCTTGGATCAGCACACATCTGTATGCTTAAAGTAGTGCTTCAGCTAAACTTCAGCCATGTGGCGATAATTTCAACGAAGTGCGACGAAGTGTCATATGCCTTGTTTTGTGGTTTCTCGTGGCAAATTTTGGTGCTGAATTCGAATTTGGTGCCCAAAAATATCTCGCGGACCACATTCCCACCACCAAAGTCATCCAAGGTCATATGTGGTCAGCCTAAGTCAATGAACTCAAGTGGTCTCGAAAAAGTGAAAATCACAAAAATGTGCTCCACAAAGCCAACTTCCATCATTCGGCGCAGTTTTACCACCACTAAATCAAATAGTTGGCGCTGTTAACTAAAAACTTCGTTGCGTTCTCTGGCTTCCTTAGAACAGTTTACGAGCACGGCAAAGAGTGCCTGACCGAAGGTAAAACCCAGCTGATCCATTTCTCTTTGACACCTATTTACCCCAATGTGCATCAAAGCTCCTCGGTTAGCTTTGGACTCTGAAAACGTTATCAGCGTCAAAAATACCCTGGAACGCAAGTTGTTCCAAAAATGGGGCTACCAAGGTCAATAAAGTTCGTCTTAGGAGGATGACCTCAGATGACCTAGAACAGATCAAAACCATCGAAATGTGTTCGATTCCCCCCGGCAGTGTTCTGTACCATTTAAGCACTGAATTAGGCGCTTAACAACAAACTAGTGGCGTTTCATTGTTAAAACTCTTCAGAAAACGGGAACGCGCAAACACATTTTTGGTCATCTCTCCGTGACCTGACGTGTCTTCGACCTGAAACTGGGACCAGTAGAAGATCGATGTGGCCTTTTACGTATGTTCTGGTTTTTTGGCTGATATGGTTAGAACGGATGTTCTACGTCCGAATTAATTTTGACTTCTTACTTCGACTTGACCTCGTGACCTGATCTCATATGAGCCAAACTATTTTTCTTTTGTCTAATATTGTCTTTTTTTTTTGTTGAAAAAAACTTGTCTTTTTTCAGTTGGTCACCTGTGCGCCCATAAAACATTTCAAACTCTGTCTTTAAAACAATATTTCGTAGCAGAAGTTTGAAGTTTGCCCTAAAAGTGGACATTTCTGAAAGCTATGACGTGATTTTGACCCGCTGTAGTTTGATGATCTTGAAAGGCCTTCATACGTTCAACACCAAAAAATCTTCTGTTCACTTTTGTGAAGTCCTGCCAAGTTTGGTGGCGCTGCGTCGCATTGCTTAGGACCTATAAAAGAAGCACCCCAAGGGGTTCGGGCAGTTGACCAATTTCCTCTTCCCAAGCCGAACGCGTGTTAATAATTCGGGAAGGTCGTGTTTGCGTAGAAGTGATATTTTTCACCAGACCTCAATATTTTGACCCTGACATGCGAAAACCAATAGCGTTTTTTAGACAGAGACGGGAAATATAATATCATTGCTGATTGTCTTTTTCAGACGCAGTGTGCTAGCAAAACAAACAATCAGTTACACTATCGATGAAAACCACAGTTCTGGATGCTTACTCCCTCCCTTTAACGCAATTCCCGGAGGGCAAAGGTAGGCCCGTTCCCGGGGGGGGGGGGGGCCCCCCCCCCCCCCCAAAAAAAAAAAAAAACAAATCCAACCAAAAAAAAAAAGGATCTTTGCCGTGACGCGAACTCATTTTGTAAGAAATTTCAAATTTTGAAATTTGTGATACGGGGGAAAATGTAAATGGGGGGTACTTTTGACTTCCTTACTCCGTTGTTTATGGACCATTTCATGAAACTGGCATCAATGGAATTTGGATAGGGCTTTTACCATGGGTATGCAAATTTGAAATTTTGAGAAATTCATGGTGTTCGTTTCAAAATGGGGATTAGTTTTCCATAACGGAATACAAAGAGGCCAAAACACTTTTTTAGCTTCTGCTAGTCATGTTATGCTAAGAAGTACAAATCGCATTACAATGTTTGTATAATGTTAGCATAGGCGGTGCCAGGGACATAAAAAAGGGGAACTGTCATGGTCAACGTTTCTCGATCAACTTGTGACCTTTGACCTTAATGACCTCCGTGACCTTGGGATCACCTGGATTAATTGTATTAAGATTAAATTCACTCTATTCCAAAAAATTTTTTTTGGTTTTGCGATTTAAGGTAATGTCCCTTAATTTTTTTTTTTAACCCCCTCCCCCCCCCCTTATTTAAAATAAAATTTAATAAAAAAAAAAGGCCCCCCCCCCCCCTTTTTTTTTTTTTTTTTTTTTTTTTTTAAAAAAAAGAAACCAAAAATTTAAAAAAAAAAAAAAATTTTTTTTTTTTTCCCCCCCCCTTATTAAAAAAAAAAAAAAAAAAAAAAAAAAAAAAAAAAAAACAAATATTTTAAATTAATTATTTTTTTTTTTTTTTTAATTTTTTTTTAAAAAAATTTTTTTTTTTTTTTTTTCCCTTTTTTTTCCCTTAACCCCCAAAAAAAAAAAAAAAAAACACCCCAAACCCCCAAACCCCCCCCCCCCCCAAACAAAAAAAAAATTAAAAAATAACTAAAAAAAAAAAAAAAAAAAAAAAAAAAAAAAAAAAAAAAAAAAACTTAAATAAAAACAAAAAAAAGCCAAAAAAAAAAAAAAAAAAAAACAAGGGGGGGGGCCCCCCCCCCGCCGATGTACAAACAACTTTCAGGAGTCTGAGGAAACCTTCATGGGCATTGGCATCCCATGCCTCCCGTATATTTCGAGGGTTAATTTCAGAAATGAAATAATTTAGAAACAAATTGGAGTGGGCTGCCCGCTTCTGCATTGTCTGGAAAACTCCACATCTGTATGGGCGACCATATATCGTCTACATATATGGTTCTATGTTAAGGTAACAAAACCCAGGGGGTGCCCGATCAACGTTATGGGTACCAAAAATCCACAGAACATAGAAAACTACACCCATGGTTAATTTTGTCATCCAGAGCTACAGAGCGGACCTTACCGACGCCCATTCTGTCACGAGCCCCTCTGAACATCGCCTGTCACGCCGAACTCACCAGTCCGAAGCGACAGCGAGACCTTTCGGATCGACGAACTGTCGGGCGCCGCACGAAGCAGGGTCGGTCAATCGTGCCAGCGGCCTCCCTCGCTTCGATTCGCCCGGGTGTCGGCGCCCTGCGCAGGTCCCCGTCACCGCCATCGTGAAGCCCGCCATGTTGCGTGTCGTCTGCTGGGCGCTGGCCGCGCTGGCGCTGGTCGCCGGAGGACGCCAGCGGTTGCTCCCTGGTCAGCGCCGAGTCTCTGACGGCCTGTGTGCGCAAGATCCTGGAGTCGAGTCGGCCGGCGCTGAAAGCCAAGTTCGACCCGCTGCAGCTGCCGTCCATGTCGGGCGGCGGTAACATCAACTGGGCTTTGGAGAACATCGAAGTGCACGGCCTCTCCGACTTCAAGATCCAGCGCCTCAGTGTGAAGCCAGAAAGTTTCAGCCGCATTGCCATCAGTGCCGGTCTTGCCTGGTCCAAAATAGTCGCCAACATGGACGGCAGCGGCAGTGTGTGTGCGTCGATCTTATGGAGGAAGCGCTGCCTCACCGTCCACGCCAAGCCGGAAGTCAAGCTCGTCAACCCATCCGGCAATCTATCCACCAGTCTGGAACTGTCCGTCGTTGACGGCCTCCCGACGGTCGTGCCTCGCAACACCACGATCACCATTAGTCTGCCCAGCATCGACGTCGAGCCGAACATGAAGGGCGTAGTGGGATTCCTCAACAGAGTGATCGGTAACCCGGCCAAAATCCTGGCCGACCTTCTGACGGAGAGCTGGTGGAGCGAGAATAAGGGCGAAAATAGAGAACAAACTTCGCGTCCAGCTGGACAGGCTGATTTCCTACCATGTAACAAAGAGCCTGCCGAAAGTGCTGGAAGGGCTTGGGGGGTAAAATTCGACCGTCCTGAATAATGGCTAGAGTTTAATTCCGTCTCCTCTACATGGTCTCAAGAGGGAAAACTGGTCCTTGCAAAGTTGACGGCATGTGCACTGAAACAGCGTTTTTACTTGCTTCGCGATATATTTTTTTCTGTTCATAGGCCTGAAAGGGGGGTACTCTCCTGGACGTGAAGGGGTCATCAATGCTTGGTGCCTCCCCCCACACTCACATACACGCCTTTGGTGAATTTTCGGTAAGACTGAAGAAATAAAAATCAGGAACGCGTTTCTGTGGTACAATGCAAGTGTTCGAGGATCCAGCGACATACAAAGCCGAGTCGATCAGTACACCGAATGCCGAAAAAGCGTGATGATTACCAAAAGGTAGCTTTTTCGTTGAGGTAACAGTTCTAGAGGCGAGCGTTCACTTTACTTTGCTGGCCAATGAGACAAAACAGCAGCGACTTATTATCATGTTTAAGTCCCGGAGTCTGAGCGGGTATGTCCCAGGAATATGTGTCCGTCCTCCTGTCCTCAGCGTCAAACCCTGGGCGTCCTCGTTTTTTTCACAATTTCGACTTCGTGGCTTCTCGCTTATGGAACTTCGCATATTGCCATTACAGCTTGAGTACTGACTTACGGGAAGGTTCGGCCGAAATCTGGCGGAAACTAAAGGTACTTCCCATAGGAGCCAATATTTCGAGAATTCACATAAATGGTGATTCCCGGGTGAGCGGTGAGACCTCCGATCACATCACACCATGAGTCCCACTATCGGCCGGGCTGACAAGAGGCGACTGACCATGTCTGACCGTGAATCAATACGCATGTCTGAGCGTAATTCTGAAGGCAGTCGCAGACAACGGTGCTATTTGTATCATAACCATTCTAACGTCTGACCTTGTCCGAACGACCTGCTCCAGAGTTCATATTAGGTACATTGTATCGGATCATGCCGGCAGTCTACAGGTTGAGAGGTATGATTCCGACTGGACTCAGCGGTGAATGGCACTCGATTTTTCGTTTCATTTTTGCGAAAATTTTTCGTTCCTGGAATATTCGTGCTCCGCTTCTTACAGCCGCGTGCCTGTTTTCCAAAAATCAAGATCCTCGACTGCTCGGGTCTCACAGCTGGCGTCGCTGGCCCAGGGCACAGCACGGAATTACCGAGACGGACATACAGCGCTCCGGCCCCCGATCAGCCGTACGAAGATGCCTGTGTTTCCTTCAACAACACTCAGATTGTCCTCGACACTTCGTCCTTGGTCACATTTTCACGATCATGGCAAGTCTCCAGACAGCATTTCTGTTGCCTAGTTTACCTGGCTCCACTTTAATTTTTCCTATACCGTGGTTCTGTGGTATGTCATACCGCGCCACACTCTCCGTTTCGCGGTGACTGTCGAAATGGCTTGAAGCGCGGTCAGTGTAACCGCGCGGGTCTGGCCACATTTTCCAAGATTTTGACGCAAGTTTCCTTTCTGCTGAGCCTTTTCCCTGGATACCGATGCTCGCTACCTGAAAATGGCTGGACATCAGCTGGTTTCATGGCAGTCAGGACATCATCAACGTATCGTGCCAAATATATGGCACAGAAGGGCTCTGTCTATCGCGCGTGGCTCCAGATCGCCCATGAAGATGTTGGCCACGGCAGAAGCTACTGAATAACCCATAGGAGCACCGAAGGCCTGCTGGTAGATCTTGCCTCGGAAGGTGCAGAATGTCGTGGTCATCACTAGCTGCAGGGTATCATTGATTTTATCTGGTGTCATTTTGGTCCTTTCTGCCAGCGACTCGTCCTCCTCCAGCAGTTTCTTGACCCACATGATAACTCTTGCTGTCGGGACGCTCGTGACGAGGGCGCTGACGTCGGATGATACGAGAATATATTGCGGAGACGAATGGGTTTGTCGGAGAGTGCTCACCAGCTCTTTGGAGTTCCAGAAGTGTCGGTGGGACTGACTGATGAGAGGTGCGAGCAGTTTTGCGACGTGTTTGGACAGGTTGTAGGTTGATGATCCGACGGCTGATACGATGTGCCGCAGTGGTGAGTTTTGATTATGAATATTCGGAAGCCCGTAAAATCTGGGCAAAATCGACGAACCTTTTGAACCAGGATGGAGTGACCAGGGTAACGTGCTGCTGATGTGATCCTGTTTATTTATTTCCTAGAGCTCTTTGACTGTTTCAGTGTTCACTGAGTTGTTAGAGTCACGTGACACATCCTTGTAGGTTTTTTTTGGCCATCGAGCAGGTGGTGGCACTTCTGCACATAACCCGCCTTGGTTAATATCCATATCTTCCGGTCCTTATTCTCTGGCAGAATAACAGTGTCATCTTTGTCTCGCCAAGACTTGAGACCCAACCATTCGTCTTTGGAGACGTTGTTTTTAGAACATTTGAACGCCAGGACTCGTCCATCAGTCCACTGTGGAGACCGAAGTTGACGGTAAACTGTCTTTCCTAGACATGACTCTGACGAGAACCAAAAATGGACATATCAAAACGGGCGTATGCTACGACCTATACAGTATATACAAGCCCATGGCCTCCAAACGATACCTAACCTTTAACAGCCACCACACAGCTGCCCAGAAACGCACCGTAATCCACAATCCCACCCAACGAGCACTCGCAATATGTGATGAAGTGGACACGTGCAGAGCTGAACTCTATATCAGTGGCATACTACAGACGAATCACTACCCATGTTCTATTGTCGTCAAGGAGATGAACAGAGTCGAGGAGCTACGACACAAGACTTAGACGGCTCCAGCCAACCTCACCTTCTCATGTGGAGAACCAACAAAGTCAGAAAATGGCCTCACCTTATGTTGAAGGCGTGGCCCAGGTCACGAAGAGAGCCAACGGCAAATTCAACATCAAGGCGTACTTTAAGCCACAACATACCATCAGACAAATGATAGTCCACCCCAGGGACAACATACCAAAAGAGGACAAACCTGATGTTGTTTGTCGGATGATGTGCAAGGATTGCTCGGAGGTGTACATCGGAGAGTGTGGTCGGAATCTGGTGGAAAGAAGAAGCATAAGAAACATCTCTCAGAGCACAGCACAGATACACAGATAAGGCCACTGCTGAACACTGCATGAACACTGGACACTCGATCGACTGGTACAACACAGAAACGTAGCATTCGACACCCGTAGTAAACAAAGCAAATCAACGAAGCTGTCTGCATACAGACATAAGAACAAACACTAAACAGGAACGTAGGCAAACATACAATTTTCACTGGCTGGCTCGAACTCCTGAAGACAAAAAAGCGACGCTAGCCACAAATAAGTAGCGAAGTGGTTAAGCCCACATGTTATCATATTTTTATATTGCCACAGTGCTTTCGTATGACCTGTGATGGCTGTTCCCGTTCATCGTGAATTAAATGTTCCCGTTCATCGTGCTCCGTGCCCTTTACCGCCTGACGACGACCCGAGACGGATTTGAAATCGAACGTGAGTAAGCCGTAACCAAGTCGCCTCACAGTTCTATTAAACGTCTAACGAACAGACTGGGATGTTTGAGCCAATTTGTTTATGTTGATGAGGCAAATAATCAGTGTCACGGAGATCCAACTGGTACTTGCAGATACCAGTTAGAGATCAATTGTTTAAAGGCGTTTCTTTGCGGATGAAACCCAGTAGTGCAATTACTACTTCACTATACCCAGTAGTGCAATACGGCAGCTGAAAAAAAACGAAAAAGGACGAAAATGACCGATTTTCACAGCTTACCAAAAACGAAGCATGTCAAAAATCCTTTTGGCCTGTCCTGTAATGCTACTACTTACTTAGAGTCATTGAGTCTTCTTCGCATGCATAGCAATTCGCATGATATGTATATGCATGTAATAAAAACAGACAACAGTACCTGTGAATATAGACCGAAATATTTTCTTACATTTTTTCACTCAAAGCATTCCAAGTATGCTGACTCGAAACCTCTGGGTAACCTCGTAACCTTTTGGGCCAAAAATCACAGGTCACGCTAAGGTCCAATATCATCGATCGCTCCGAACTCCACGCTGGTCAGGGGTCACAGATCGAACACATCCGCCTCAGGCTATCGGTCAACAGTTACCCCTCACACCTGCGGTGCGGACAGGAGGCGAAACCATGGCCTCCACGAAACCCCGTCCCTTGAGACGGGGTCCACTGGCCAGTGGACCCGATCGAATGAATGCAATGGCAGTGCTTGGATCTGGACTGAAGACAGAACCACCATCTTCAGCGGCCCGTAACGTGTGTACATATATATGTATATATGCATGCATGTATGTATATGTGTGTACGTTATGCGTACACACTTCACAGCGGCCGCCGGCCCACGGTTTCAGTGCAGTGTCCGTTCTTCGGACGCGTTAAAGTTCAGCGACTGAAACATCCCTGGCCGGTGGCTGGCCGCTCCCTGAACTCCGTTCCCCAGTCGTGTGCCCCCCGTAAGGGGGAACCGACTGCGGGAGAGCAGGCTCCCTGAACCCGCAGCGGACCGAACGAACGTCACCGTTCCGACCCCGTTCTCTTTGCCTTGACACGTAACATCGTGCAACCCAGTACAAAGCGGTAGTGCTCACCGCAAACGATGCATCCGTGCCATCGTTGCTTGCATGATTGACTCGGCGGCAGGCTCCCCCCATCCCCGAGCAGGGGACGGCGAGGGGCGCGAGCGGCTTGCTGTCGAGGCCCAAACTCGGCGGCTCGTGTTGAAATAGCCCTGCGTTATTTCTTCGTGTGGTATTTCGAGGAGTTGTCAACATTTTCATGTTGGAGCATGGCGGGAATCATGAGGTGGCGAATCTGATCGCAATGCTAGTAAATGCAAGGCAGTGAAATATGGGATAGTGCGTATCATGTTCGGCTCCTTAGGGAATATTCCAAGAATCCAGAGTTTGGAGCACATTGTCAGAGGAAAAATTTAAAACGAGGAACTGGGGCAGTTTCTAAACAGAGGGTGGCCAGGGAGCGCGACCAGTGGTGGGACCACGACGCGCGGGCGAGGTGACACGACTTCCCGAGCTTCATTCAACAAAATGTCTTTTGTACTGATACCGTACCGCCCTGTCCTAACCACATTACGGCCACCTTATTATGCAGCGGATCCATCAAATGAAGCCAGCAAAAGGCAAATAAGCCTTCCAAATGTTCTCATTATTTTTCATTGTTCGTCGACAGTCAAATTCATTGACGCAAATCCTTCCTGTGGGGGTCGAATTTTAAAACAGAACTTAACTTTAATTTCACATGCGTTTAGAAATTCCATTTCAGGGACGTTTCTTGGGCCCGGAAGGCGTGGCATGGCGCTGACGGACTGGACGCCAGACCTCTCGCCGGACCCGGCCCTGGCTGCGGCCGCCCTCTCGTCAGCGGGCCCGGCCGCCGTCAGTATGCCGCCCCAGTGCCGACTATCGGCCTGCGATCGACGGCGCGCGCTGCTCAGTGGTTTCCCTCACTGCCGGCCGAGCGGAAAGGCCTCAGCCCGCGGCCGCGACGCCGGTAATGGGACGGACGCCGGCACGTGTGACGCAGGCCGTGGTGACGAACGCTCGCATAACGGCTGCCGCAGATGACGACGACGGAGCGCTGCTGGCGTCCGTGGCGGAGGTGACCGGGACCGGCGGCTCCCGGCCCGTCCCGCTGGCTGCTCGCGGCGGGCAGGTGGAAGACTCGGAGCGGCCCCACACGGGCCGAGCTCGCAGGCCGGTCGGGCCGCTGAGGTCAGCGGTCGCGGGGACGGCGGGGAGGCCCGGCGCCACGCCGCCGGCCGGAGGCGCCAGACGCCGCCAGACGCCAGCGCCGGTGACGCAAAGCGGCCGCGGCGGTGGCCGCTGGCGGCGATAGCGGCGGCGACGACGGCCGATGGCGGCGATAGCGGCGGCGACGACGGCCGATGTCGGCCGATACGGAGCGGGCGACGCCGCGACCTCGACCCGACACGCGTCCACCAGCGGCCGGCCTGCGGCAGGTGCCTGCCGAGCGGGCCGGCCGCGGTGGGCGTGGCCTCGGGCTTGGCCCCGGTTTCGGGCGTCGTCTCCTCCGGATGGCTGAGGCACCCTGTGATGATGGGCGATTGGACGTGACCTTCTCGTCGATGCGAAACAGCCACAGACGTTTTGGGGCAAGTTCGTCCAGTTGTGTTGACGTTACTGTAGGGCAGGTTCTGAAGTTTGCCTGTCCTTGAATAGGCAACTGTTCTGTGATACCTAAATCATTGTAAGCAACAC
Source organism: Capitulum mitella (assembly GCA_030062745.1). Classification (NCBI taxonomy): domain Eukaryota; kingdom Metazoa; phylum Arthropoda; class Thecostraca; order Pollicipedomorpha; family Pollicipedidae; genus Capitulum; species Capitulum mitella. The sequence goes on along the minus strand of CP099844.1, from coordinate 11,765,274 downwards.
AGAACGGCCCAAATTGTAAAGGTCATTCGGCCTATGGGCACTGCCAGTTCGGTCATGTGTTAACTAGCGCTGTGTAGTGATAAGAGTCGGCATTGTCAGCACAGTGCTGCCCGCTGAAGAATCCGTGAGCATGTTTCCTTAATACATGCCACCCGGAAGAACTGAGGAGTGTCATGCAGCGGGATTCAGTGCTCGGTTTCACGGCTGAGAAAAGTAGAAATGATTGCATCGTATTTCTAGGTAAAGATATGCAGTGGCGTGGCCAGGGGATAAAAGGGTCATGCTCCCCCCCCCCCACGGAGGCCAAGCGGACTCCCCTGGCCAAGAGGGCCCCCTGGGGCCGAAGACCCCGGCATTTTGATAGTGCGGGACGCCCGCAGGACGTCATGCACTGTGCGAACAGATAATTAGAACAAAACAACAATATCTGAAGCATTAAAGAAGGCTTATGAATTTACGAACGTACTCCAAATACGCAGAATGACTGTGCTATGAAGAGAGACCCGTGGTCTGAATAAGCGTTCAGGGACCCCTGGTAGCTTGTAGGGGTTCACTGTTTGTCTGGAGAGCGCCCCATGCCGGCCCATAAAAGGCCGGCATCGGGCGCTCTCCAGAAAGCTACAGATACCCATAAAGGCCTCTGTTGGCGTCTGGAGGGACCTCCTCTCGGTATGTAAGAAGGCTCCTGCTGGCCAATAGAGAGACTCCCCGCCGGTTTGTAAAAGGCCCCGTTGTAGTGTAAAGGGACTCCTGCTTGCCTGAAAAAACGTTCCTCCCGACCTTACAGATACCCCTTGCAGCTGGCGTCGTTTTCGTCATCAGTCGCCGTTTTATGTCATTATATGATTTTAGCCACATGGACCTCATTGCTTACCACGGTCCATATTGGTAATTATGGCCCTACTATATCCAATTCGCCCCCCCCCCCTACCGAATTCTTGGCTACGCCTCTGTTGATATAACGGCTCAAACGGGCAGTTAAACACTGCTTAACAGGGTACAGGAAGCCAGTCGGTGTCGGAAGGTATATGAATGCCGTGGGGCAATGTCCTGGTCGGTACAAACGCAGTGTTGTGCGTGCGTTCGCCAACGAGCTGTACGCAGCTGCTCCAAGCAGCAGGCACTGCAACCGAACTCGAGTCTAATGCCATTAAGTTGTATTGCAAAAATGAAACGCCTTCTGCCTATAAGGTTGATAGGCGCGTGGTCGGCAGCAACGGGGCATGCAGGAACGGTTAACAGAAACCACACAAACTCTTGCGATACATATATATATATATATATATATATATATATATATATATACACTATATATGAAGGCCAAAGGCCTGGACTCGCGAGCAGCAACGGTAGGATTACGTAGGCTGCCCGGCATAGTCCAGGATTAATAATACTTACTATGGCCGGATGGTACAACGCACTCAGCTGCGTTTCCGGATTACGGATCGTCCTGAAATGTTCGTGTGCAGCTAATCATGAGGTAAAGGTTTCACTTCAAGTGCTTACGACGCTCCCTCACAAGCTTTAATTGTGCCGTTGACATGCATGCACACCTAGTGACTTGGTCAAGCATGGGTAGAGTATACACAGAGCTAGTCTGGAAATCCGATCATATCAAAACAACAAAACCTCCCGAATATTTAATCACCGCTCGAACATCGCAGACATTCGTCTGAAGCACGCTTCAGATTTTCATCCAGTGGATTTGTCTTTCATCTCGATTTAATAAAACAATCATTGACGTACTCGAACTGGATTCGAAGTTCTCTCACATTGAGCAGGCGTCCAACATTACGGTTTCGGCACGTGAGGCAGATTTGAAACATGGACCGCAGTTCGGCTGCCAGTACTCTTCAGGCTGATCTGAATGCTACATTGACTCAGATGGCATCTCGCAATCACTATTTTCATTACAGCTACTGAATTCGTGGTGCAAGCTTTCCAGGAACTGAAGAAGAAGATATATTACAGGGACAATGACGCACAACCAGAGGACGGCAATTTCGTGCTTTGGGAAAATTACACTACAGGTAATTTTCCATTGAATTCATGGAAAAATTACACTACAGGTAGCTTCTTCGAATTTGATAATCCCTCAGTGTTCTGAAATGCTAACCAGTATATTAGAGTGATATGTTTGTATGAGTGCCTGTATCCAGTCACGAGTTTTATTTTTTGGCACTTTATTGGAAAATATCAACATTTTTAAGGTTTCAATATACCAGATAGTTGGGTCAAATACTAAAAAGTCAGTCTGGAACAACTTTTGCTCAAAATGGTCTCCCGCAACAATCGTGTACTCAGCGTTTAGTGCGGAAACAAATTTAGAGCACAGTTTTACCTGAATTTTAGCTGAATCTACTTAATTTGAAAGGCACGCCACCCGGCGTGGGCCACCACCCAGGTTTTGCGCGGGGCCCGTTAGACCGCCAAAAGGCGAAAGTAGTTATTTCACGAACCGCAGAGTATGATAACCTTCGGGCGTTACTTTTGAATGACGTACCGAGGGGAAAGGGTATCTGATAAGGCGGCACTGAAAGGCCGTTGGTACGAACAAGTCTTTGTTTTTATCAAGCACGGCGAGTTCGTAGAACAATCTCAAAGCACTCACGGCGTGACACGGCGTGTGGTATTGTTTCCATACTTACGTAGGCGTGAATTGCTCTTGTTCTGCGCAGATCTGAATCGTCATTGTTAGTGCAACCATTGTGTTCACATGTAAGTGATTCACAAAATCTTTTCAGTCTTGAACACAAATCTGCCTTTGGCCTGTCCAGACGACATTGACGAGTTTTTAACACATGCAAATCTCAAGACTTCCGGAGGACAAACACGGTCAATGACGGAGTATGCTAATACTCTTCACTGCCACTGAAAACGAAAGGCAAACAGGCTACAGACACTAACACTTGTCTCGGGGATTCGACGCGCTACGAAACCACGCCAAGTGTAGAGACGTCCCAGAGGACGAATACAAATGGGATTTTCGTAATACATTCCGCAACGGATCAGTTCTCGACCCCACGAAACGTAAGCTGGAGAGCAAGCACACGCGAGGGTATTTCGAGGACTTTCCGCAAAAGCCTGGTCATTTGTGAAGGCAATCTGTTCTGAGTGACCGCAAACAGCCAGAGTTCACGACGCACCGTTGCGCCGCAGGGGAACCACCAAAACGTTCTCGAAATAGTTCCTAATACCACCATAGCCGGAGCTTTGTCGGTTCTGTCCGAGACAATTGATGTCCGTGGTCTGTCCCAGTCCGTTCTTGCTACAAAGGCACTTGGCAAATCATCGCAGATCGCCCATGATCGGCCGCGGATCACTGTTGATTACAACAGAATTATCTCCACAGTCTCGATTTTTAAGCTCACTTTGTCGGTCAAGAATTGCCTCAGGACTCCATGGGTAACCTTCCGAAAGGATCACAAAACAGCACGGCGTCTTCGTAGAGCGTCGAGAAGAATACAACAACGCTCTGTTCCTGTTACGGCCTCCATGCTGCATGCTGCAAACCGTGAATCACATCGGACACCAGAGGCGGAGGCCATGAAGACATCAACTACAGTTGAATATCTAGACCACTGACTATATACCAATAAACACCTTCAGCTTCCAGCGTAAATTGCCATCAAACGTCACAAACCATCACAAATAGCGTCAGCTGCTGCCGAATAACCTTTCACACACCGCCACAGACCACCTCCACTATGAAAGAACATCTGGAACTCCATCAGCCACGACGGCCCAACACAGATTGCCACAGACCACCACAGGCCATCGCGCTTGATCACACACCGGCAGATCACTAACATCCCGTCGGCGATGAGAGTCACTCAGCGCGGACCGGCGACGTCCAGCTCCTTGTCCATTCTACACTTCACGTCCAGACGTACCATCCAAACAGTCTCCGCGGTACGGTAGGGCTGCCGCCGGAGCGCCCCCGGACCGGCTCGAGGCCTTTCCAAGGTCGCCTGGCGCGGTCAACCGCCTGGTCGCTTGACGCGGTCACCCGCCGGGCCACGTGACGCGGCCGGCCCGGGTCGTCTGACGCGGTCAGTCACCGGGTCACCTGACTCGGTCAGTCGCCGGGTCACTTGGCGCGGTTAGCCGCCGGGTCACGTGAGGCGGTCAGCCGTCGGGTCACCTGACGCGGTCAGCCGCCGGGTCACCTGACGCGGTCAGCCGCCGGGTCACTTGACGCGGTTAGCCGCCGGGTCACGTGAGGCGCTCAGCCGCCGGGTCACGCGACGCGGTCGGCCCGGGTCACCTGACGCGGTCAGTCGCCGGGTCAGTGGTGGCCGTCCGCCGGCGGCCGGCCCAGATCGTTACGGCGCTGGTGCGCGGGTGCGCGGCGCGCGGCTCGCGGCCGTCGGCGGCGGCGGCGGCGGCGGCGGCGGCAGTCGGACGCGCGCCAGGCAGCCGGACGGTCGGCCATGTGCCCGGCGCCGTCATGAGCCGCCGCAGCTTCCCGGGCGAGCTGGCCGCGCCGGCCGAGACGCGGCCCCTCAGCGAGAACGGCGCGCCGCCGGCCGTGCTCAGCTCGTGCGTGCAGCACGCGCTCCGCAACGGCAAGGACCAGGTGAGCGTGGAGGTGGTGTCCGTGAAGCGGCGTAGGAGTCGCCGCAAGACAGACGGCGCCGGCGGCCGCGAGAAGTACCTGCTGGCCCTGGTCGGCCTGCTCGCGTTCGCCGCCCTGCTCTTCCTTGTGCTCTACCTGCAGAAGTCGACGTCGATGAGGAGAGGTGAGTCGGGAGCGGTGGTCGGGGATGGGGTGGGGGGGCACGTGCTCGTGCAAGTAGGTTTTTGGGTCATGGAGTTTGTATTGTCGGATGCTACAGCGTGCGATCTGGGGATTGAAGTTGTTTTGACATGGTGTCATAAAAGCCTGAAAGGCAATGCTCACTGTGATATGTCCTAAAATGTAGGCAATGAAGTGCTGACGGGAATGCATGGTCGAAAAGTCCACTTCCTGGAACGAGTGATGTGGGAAATGAGTTTCGATACCTGAAGAAATCCAGTGCGTGATCACATGGAGAGCTGGGAATTTGCAGTTCCCGTCCGTCCGCAGGTGATAAATGTACACTCCCGCTAAAAGCGCCCGGTCGTGCGCCGTGCCGAAGGTTATTCTCTTGTCCTGAATCATATCGCCTGTAATGGGCACAAGCTATTCAGTTACACGTAACATGTACCGAGCACGAGCAGCCGTTACATTCGACTTATCGCACACGTACTTGCTTTGTTTATTTTTTTATGCTCACGACATCTTGTCCCATTCGCCTTCAACAGAACCTATGGGATGCTATTCAGGCTATCGTCATTCGTTTCCCGTCCCAAAAACGTAGACCGGGAAGGCCATAATGATGTGATAGCAAGAAGCCAAACGGAATTCCACCTCAAGTCCCTTTGCACTCTAAGGGAACATGACGGAAATAAGCACTAACTCACAAAACATCATAAATGTTTTCGGGGGACGTGATGCGGTAAACGAACAAAACTATGTTCCATTTTAATGAGTGGCAGTCTTCTTCGTCACGCAGGCTTAAATATGTGTAATTTTCTTGAACTCAGAACGCAGTGTCCTTTATAAATCAACGTTCTTGGTACTGGTTGAATAAATCCTGCGATGGGAACGTTACTAATAGCGTGAGTCTATCAGCCTCGATCTGTGCCTCGTTAACGTCCAATTATTGATGCAAAGACGTTGAACGTTTTGCGAGCCGCTGCTCATTATCCACGCCTTAGATGTCTCATTATCCCCCCATATCCCCTTTTTACTACTTTTCTCTCCCTCCCTCTCTCCCTCTTTCTTCTCTTTCTCCACTCTGCTCGCTTTTCTCATCATCTCGATTAGAACTGTGATACTAGATCTGAGCAAGATACCAAAATATCAGCTGGCAGATATGCAAAGGCGTGACATGGCGGAGAAATGTTTCATTCAAGGAAACGACGTCATAGGAGCGAAGAGAACAAGGGCCGGGCCCAGAGACAGTGAGTTCATACTGCGACTTCGTTTTTGTTTTTGTTTTCGTTTTTTGGTCAGGGACGGCCCGTGGTCTTCTGCTCCTTGCATTCTCATGTTTCGAGCCTTGGAAGGTTAGTTCGGCTCGGGAGGAAGGAACGAGTCTCGGGAGAAAGGTCGGTTCGACTCTCGAATTTTAATATGCGATTTCGTTTTCTTTCCTGTAATCCTACAGCTTAACCATTCGGCATTTTGCCTGAACATCTTCGAAACCTTGAGACGGACGTCATTCTCTTTCCATTTTCTGCCTCTTGACTTTTTAACTTTTGAGATGACGTGGATGCCATGCTTGATGACAAAGACCAGACAGACAGTGCAACAAAACACAAGAGTTCACCGTTGTAGTCTGCTTCTGCATTCTTAATGGATAATTATTTTGGCAGAGATTGTAATATGGTACAGTTTGTTGTAACGTGGTGGCATAGATTTTCTCTTTAAAGACGTATTGGTCCTAGAAATGGTCTTACATAATATGCGTCTTGAATTTGCTGTATTGCCCAGCACTGCGAGTGCTGAACAAAAATGAGAGTAAGAAATGCATGAACTTCTGCATGAATTGCAAGGATTTTCTTCTACTTAAGTTGACTTCGTTATGGATGGTCAAATGTAGCACAAAACTTCTGCGGTCTAGTGGCTTAGTCGAGTTACTGGCGGGCGTTATAGGGGAGTATACACGCACTCCTTGGTTTTAATAGGCAACTCACGGATGTGAAGGATGTGACAGTCGCAAAACTTGCGTGAGTCAATCTGACACAATATCGCTGTCTCGGGAGAAAGGTTGTCATACGTACAGACATTGAAAAATGGTCATGATCATCATAACATAACATCACCTTAAAAAGACACACATTGCAGGGACTTTAAATAGTTTCTGAAGTTTGTAGCGCTCAACGTTAGTCACCTTTCCACACTCCATCTGTTTTGTCACAAAGTTAAGCTCGAGAGTGTTGTCCGCCGTAAATCAAAGAGACGCTGTCCGGCTATTAACTTAAACACTCCAAGCTGTTCGGCTGATGGAGTTTAGCGCGAGATTCTGCAGACACCATCAGCTGCAAACCTCAAGCACAACGAATCACACGCATGGGCTGCAGCGTTCAGGGTTTCAGCCTTGTGCGGCTTGGCCAACGCAGACTGCGCAGACTGCGCAGACAGCACGGGAGGGCCCGTGCTGGGCGTACGTCCTACACTGGCCCAGTATCACGCTCGTAAGTCACACGTTTGGGTATCTTATTTTATGCCCCGCTGGTGGCAGCCACCCAAACTTAGCGCCAGGTTTTTTCTGGTTGAGTTCATACTCAGAAAACATGTGATCGCCACCAAGACCGCATGAGGCAAGAGCTTTGAAACATCGGAGTTTGTAGTGCTTCTTCGTGACCCTACTATAGCTCGTTACCTCACGTTTTCGCGAATAAAGTGTGTTTTTGCGAAACCCGGGCTAGACATTAATATTTCCTGCGCATGATGATTTGAAATGTCGGTTCCTAGATCACCTCATGAGCATAAGGTCATGATAAAGTTGTATCCTGAATCACACAGGCAGTTTTTAGCGATGTCTTGTACTAGATTCTGCTCTTTGAAAGGTACATGCCTTGCAAGATGCTCATCGAACACAATGAATGCGCCGATTTCTGCGTTATATAGGGCGTACTTGGCTCCGGGTAGGAAAACCAATGCTCTTTCGTAAATTTTTTATCAGTTCATCCTTCTTTATATAACATCTTTCAAATTAAAGGTCAGTTCATGATCAGCCCCGGCCTCGTGACCTAGCTTGACCTCGGGTCACGTTTTGCGATAAAAAGAATTCGCGTGACATGAGCTAACGTGATACCACATTTTGCCATTTCGGCGGTTATTATGTTATTTCATGCGCTTTATACAATCCGTACATCACAGCATTTTGGGACTTGTGACGGCACTCTTGACCTTAAGGTCCACGAATCGATCATTTATACAGCCTGTTTATGATGGGCTATCAGTTGCTGTTTTAGCCACCGAAATTTACATCTTGGGTTTTTAGATAACAGACAAGACATGTCCCCAGAAGCTGGATGGTGACGAAATGCCGTGTTCAAGGCGAAACGATTTCTTTTCGCATGTTTCGAATTTACCGAAAGCACCACACCAAATGAGACAGGCTTTCCGTTACACAGCGTACAAGTTGACGTAGTTTTGCACGTTTCGCGCTTTAAGCCTCAAGCATCACTAGATTTACGGCTATCAGTGATAATATGATGCGGAAATGATGTGTCTCTTTCATTAAGGCAGCAAAACCCTGCATAATCTGTAAGAAATTACCAGAAAGAATTATTACGTCGAGATGAAGCGACTTCTTTGACCCCTGGGTAGTTTTGAATGCCGATTATTGACCTATGAAACCTCCAAACGGCCATTATCCCACGACGGCCTCCTTCTCCATTATTCATTAATTGCTTATCGCATAAAGAATCCCAATGTTGGCAGGCGGCATGGGTCGGAAATACCACGAACGTCGCTGGCTAGTTAAACGAGACCAGCGGCTGTGGTCGTGATACCATCTCCGGCCACCCGCCTCACGCTCGTTGCACGCCGCCTCGCGCCATTCGATCGTCGACTTTGGCTTGTTTTTCAGCCAGAAGCTAGGTCACGGTACTGATGCCCACGCGCGAGGCTGCGACACGTAAAGCTGTTTCGGATGCAGGGTGTTAGGAAAGATATCCAAACGGGTGCAATGCGCCGACAGTCGGGAACCTCCACCGTATTGCAACGCTCCTCAACGTGCCACGTAGTCATGACACCAGCCGACTGCGCGATTCGATACCGCGCAACTCGTACGTGGCGGAGGCAGGACGTTTTGGATCCCGGAGAGATCCTGGGAGACGTCCGAAATGTGCTGCTCTAGTGTTCCCGGTGGCGCAATAAGGGGCTGGCTGAAAACGGCCTGTCGCTCGCTAATCGCCGTCCTCGTCACCAGGTCGGATTGGAGGTTAGGCTGGACGCCGAAAAACGGTCCGAAAAATCGGGAACAGTAGTGACCTTTTGACAGTAGTGACGTGGCTCGTACCTGTTAGACGTGACAGGCTGCCCCGGGAATAGGGCGCATGACTGTTTCGTGCCCAGCGTACCGTGATTCACCAAGATCGGTGGCTGATTGTGACGACCACAGTGGTTATTGAGGGACCAGACCCCAAACGTAATGCTAATTGTATCTGATATGCAGCCACTGCCGAAGGGTTTGTGTTTTACACATTTACCGCGTCGATTGCCGGTGGGAAATTCCGAACTTTGTGGAAGCGTCACGTCTATGCCCGCTGTTAGATAAAATACCTGAAATTCCAGATGTATGATTCCCAAAACTATGTGCTTGGCCTGACATTACATTGGAAAAAGTATATCTCCGAAAAGTTCGCTGGGGGGTTTCCTGCATGGAACTTTCCAGTGGTGTTTCAAAAGTTGAGATAGACACTGAATAGTTTAAACATATTTTGGCTACTCAGATATTAATAAATGTTAGTGTTTTTGGACAGAAAATTAAATAAGTGGTAAATGTGGTTTCAGACACTTCCACTATACTCATTGCATGAAGCACTTATTTTATGACGTATAGTGGAAACATAGTCATGTGTGACGAACACATGCCAGTGCACAAAATCATATTTGAAAGCCAGGCGTTTAAGCCACATTTGATTTTTATTTTTTATGGATCCCGTATATTAAATTCTGCGTTGTGAGAAACATTGGAAACTACTTGTGAAGCGCACATTCTTTGTGCTCGAGGTTCTGTAGCAAATAATCTTCTACATGACAAGACCGTCTAAAAGAGAGATATATGAAACATCCCTTCAGAATCTTGACCCAGACCATCCCGTCAATATACATAATTTATATGTAACACTTCGCGTTGTCTGGAATGCTGCCATTGAGCACTTAAATATGCGTGAAGGCTGTTTCTTTGTGTTCTTTACGAAGCATTTACCACATCTCCTGTTGTTCCAGGTCGCCAGAAAATATGCATCACGCCCGAATGCGTATCGACAGGTGAGTCTATGGACTCCTCTCGCCAGTGACATCGCTCAGAGCGTAGTGATGCTTCCTCCAGCCTCGCCGATCCTCGCACCACAGTACAACTGCGTGGCGGTGCGTGGCCGCCGCCGTGACGCCACGGTGACGTCAGCGCGGTGGCGGGCTCGGGCGCGTCCCTGTTGACCGCTCAGGCGGCCGCCGGCCGGTCTGAGTGGATAAATCGGGCTGCCAGCGCCACTTTCGACCCCATTGAGCGGCGCGGACGGCCACTTAGCGCGCCTGTGTACGCCGTCGTCGGCCCGTGTCGTCGCCGGCTTGCCGCCGACGTTGAGCTCGAGACGCAGCTCGAGAGACGGCCTGTGGAGAGGGCACGGTCCGGCAGACGGGGTCGCTGCTTCGGAGGCCGTCGGTTCCGCGGGTAGTTCTCGATGGTGGTAACCGCCCATGCTTTCGGGGCCGGTCGAAGCAAGAGTACGAAGGGCGAGCATGCAGGAGCCCGAGGTCACTTTGCAGTACCGGCTAATGTCTCATTAAAGCCATGCCGTTGAGAGCAGTGTGACGGGAGATTTGCCTTGAAATGATTGCGATTTTCACACCAAAAATTTTCCGCACGTATGTTTTAGTCTGTATATTGCTTTCAGTGTCGTTACTTGAATCGGACATCGCTGGGTATCATTGGCCTTCCGCACGCTGGCTGCGTAGAGTCTACCTTTGATCGGAACCGACGGTATGGGAGTTGCCGCAACAAATGCAGCTATCTGTGCCGCTTGGGCGTGCATCCTGTCACCCGTGTGCTGCGACGGTCAGGCCCGCTGACCCTGTTCGGTGGACAGAGATAGCAGGGAGAACCCTCCTGTCGCCTGTGGGCCGAGCAGCCTCCGCATTTGAAGGCTGCGTAAGAAAACTTCAAATGTTTGGTAATGTGGTTGGAATGGCGTGCCGTTCGTTGCGCGAAATAAGAGCAGATGAAACTGATAACGCTGCAAACTGGAAAAGTAGCTGGTTCAACAGAATTCCATTCGTTGAGGTTGCGGGTGTCCAGTAACAAAATTTGACGTTCTCTAAAGCCCCGAAGTACACATATCGTCGTTTTTACTGCCTCCGAATCAAACTGGTGAAGTTTTGCAGGTACCGGCAACAAATGCATTTGAATAATCGTGAGCGTTGCAAACATACATTACTACCAAAGAGCTGCGAACATGAGCTAAAAGAATGCCGCGTTTGTATTTTGGCGTCATTAGGTACGCAGTGAAACTGCTCTTGTATGCTTCAAAAATCACGAAAGTTGACGATGCTGTTTATATATATATATACACACATATATATATATATATATATATATATATATATATATATATATATATATATATATTACACGCTGCACCGCCCAGATTAATAGACATTGTTCTTGATAGTAGAAGTGTTTCTCATTATATCACTGCATTTGCGTTACATATCATGCAACTTGATTTTCAGTGGAATGATGAATACGTTTTTTGCTCTTAAATGAACCATACATTTTGGATGGCAGAAAAGTAACTTCTTTGCATTAGAAGTCGCCAGGGCAGCGACTATGTTTTTTAACGTAACTGAAAGGATTCTCAACATGTCAGAAGCGGCACCATGTATTTCGCAAACAAACACGTCCAGTCACACCTCTGCGTCCCTGTGCTAATCGCCAAAACTCGTGCAACACGTGTTGGATATGTGGCGCGCAGTTAAAGATAAGACACAACCTGGTCACATTACACATGTATGCACTCTATCATTCTGTTGCCAGCCGACCCGCGGCACGGTTATCAAACATTAAAGCGGCTCAAGACCTGTCATCGCTGGGATGATAGACCTGTGCCGTGGTCCAGCTGAGTTACCGATCGCGGGAGCTCAGTTCTGAGCTCCAGTGACGTGGTTCTTTCTCCCCTAAATCAAAGTCGGCATATTCCAAGCAGAATCTCTTCCCATGCTTCCTACGTTTTCATACGACTGAACGTTCACAGATCATCGATTCCCGTGAGACTTCGACATCACATGCACTGGAATCATTTAGCGAGTAACTTTCTGCCTGGTGCATTCACGTCTGACAGGTTGCAGATGCTTCCTGATACTTTGCATGCCCACTATGATCATAAGCGAATTCCTCAAGCCTGCCTGAAGTTGACTGTAAGCCCTAGCAAACTTTACCTACAAACTATGCGCCAATTCCAACTTTCAACTTGAACTTTAAAAGTAACGTAAACTATTTTCAAACGACGACCTTAACTTTAACCGACGCAACTTTACTACACAAACTTTACGTCCAAACACGTAAGATCCACTCGCGTTTGAACGTCGATAAACGTTAGTTCTTCACGCGGCCATGAGACCGACACACACATGAATTCATTTCGCGTCACTTGTCGACTGCACACCATGACAGTGCAAAGCCGCTGAGTCTTCTGAATCTCGAAACAGCTCCAATAGATTTCGGTACTCCTCGCCACTACATTCATGTAAATGACGTGACGACACGCGAGATGGCTTCCAGATCCCCGTCCGATTTGCATTCACTGATTGCCGTGCAAACGCTGGCGCCCAGCACCGCGCCAGGCGGCTGGAGTACATCTGACCTTTCCGCTCGCGCCGCGATGTCAGGGGCAGTGCGGGCCGGCCGGCGCTGGCCGGCCCGCATTCCCGCGGGTGCGGCCTCCTCTGCCCTCGTCACGCGGCCCCATCTCGGGCGCAATTTGTCGGAACACCGCGTATTCCCCAGTGCGCCGCGGCGGAGGCGCGGCCGGGACCGTGTGCCGGCATTGAGGCCTCTCTGACGCTCCCTGGCAGGCGTCCGAGGAGCCGTGCGAGGAATGTCCGAGGAACCCAGCGAAGACTGTCCGAGGACTTGAGCCGTACTGTCCCGTTACCCGGCTCTCCCCGCCCGAGGGGAGCTGTGATGATGGAGACAGGGGGTCTGGATCTAGCGTTGGGTACCTGCTCGATGCATCTCCCCGGTGCCACTCGTAAATGAATCCCGGATTCGGCGATGATGAGAGCGACAGAGGAGGTGACTTTCTTTGCCGAGGCAAAGGTACCTTCGGAACTATGTCGCTTCGTTTCAAATTGTCTATGACAGCTATGATTCAATTCACCCCGCAACCGCTTGCGCGCAGTCTTTTGTGCCATGCATCGATTGTCAGGAGAGCAACGTTCAGTCTTCAGCGCAACGTGACCAACGTATCGATTTATCGATTTGGTGTCGACCACGGCCAAGGTTTGTGGCACCTTGGTAGCCTGAAGTGTTTTTCGCATCTGGCCCTGTCGCCAGAAAAACCAGGCGCAGGATAATCGCTCCTGCCCCTCCTCAAACTGGCCGTCTGAGCGTGGTACGCCTGGGTATGCCAGATCAAAGATGCCCAAAGCTGCCATGCTTATCCGATCGCCTTCTGTTTCCCATTGTCTAGTGCACGTTGTGCTGGTTAACGTCAGTCGTGCGGCAGGCACGATGGTGTTTCCCGCCGCCACCAAAGTAAAATTTATCATTGGCACGCGGTAATCGCGACGCTATCTGGCATAGCTCCGTCGGCCTTGGCTTCACCCAAGTAAAACAATTCTGCATCGAACTTGAGCGCCCACCATCACTTAGGCATATCAGCCCGCAACTGAGCTGCCGATCAACATACACGATTGAATCGAAATATTGAATTAGCTGAAGCTGAGTCGAATCGGGTCGAACACAAAGCTTCGTCGTCTCACACATAATGTGTGTCGAGCAGTTTATAGCCCAGCGCGTGTCTTCAGTCTGCCAACGATTCCTGAGGATGGCCAGGACTTTCCCAGCACGTGACATCGGCCGTTAGCCGAGCCCTCCGTACTCGCCTATAATCCTGTGTCCAGTTCAACGAGCAAGCCAACCCAAGGCGACGGTTTTCAAACGCCGCAGATTTCCTGAAACTCGTTAACTGCAAACCTTCAGCGTTGAGCGCTTTATCTCGAAATACATGGCGAGTTCATTGTAAATGCCTTGAACTGCCTTGTGTTTTTTTTCGTTTTGTGTTACTGTTTTTGCCTATTGCCTATACTCATTTCATCCATTGCACCAGGGAACTGCGCCCTTTCGTGGTACCATCAATGACTAAAATTTGCACTGACATTCGAACTACTTTTTATTATTCACGTTTACGAATATCATTCGTATGACGTAAATGGCGCACAAGAATCATTTGCACCTCCCTAAAGGCCGGGTTCCTAGTATTTGTCGGAGCACTTTGACGACTAGTTACAGAGCGCGGCGTAGATTGTATCGGCGGCCCAGCTCATGGCTCATTAATCTAAATCTGTTAGTCTGGACGTGCCACACGGCTGGACCATTTTCTCTCTGAGCGTATCTTTATATCTCATAAAGAAACCGGTTTAGAAAACCAGCGCGTACTATCGCACAACGCTTTCCGAAGCTTGCTGATTGAGTATTCATGTCTGTAGATTATACGGCCACGCGGTTCTTCGTTACCACGCGTTGGGAGTTTGTACTCTGGCTGCGCGCACTGAAAAGTTAGCGCGCCTGGTGTATCGAAACGTACCGTGAATCCTACAGCCATGGCGAAAGGAAAAGTATCAAGAAACTCAAGAAATAAGATGAACAAAAGTGAACGTAAGACGGTGTTGCTCCTAATGGTGCGAAGCATAACTTTCTTGCCAGTCTACTCTGGTACTCGCCAATGCGCCTCAACATCTCATCTTCCGGGCGTACTCCGCCACCTTTCAGACGTCCAGTCACAGCAGCTAATTAGATGTTCCCGGAACCCCGCCCGGCCTGGGGACCGCCGGGACGAGCCGATCGATCTCCATCCGTCTCCCCGATGCATGGCTCATGCGGCGCGAGACACGCCTGCAGCGGTGCGGCTCCCACGGCACCGGCCGCTGGTGCCGGGCGGTCCGCCAGCCTCGCACGGGCCTCTGGCCGGCACCGGACGAGACGACGCGGCGGCCGGCGCCTCGAGCCCGGGGTTCAGCAGCCGACCAGCGGATGAAAACGAAGCTGCGGGGAAACCGTTTGGACGGAACGGAGAGGTGGTTTTCTCGAATGTGGAGTACCAGGGAGCTGCTGCAATGCAAAATCACACTGAAAGTGCAGGCATTGGTGGGAGCTAACCGCTACTGACGCGTTTGACGCATTGACAATGTGCTGACTGGCACTGGTGCGTCCTTATTCTGGATGTAATAGTCATACCCAATGATACCCTCTGTGTCGAGTAGTGAAAAGTCAGATGTTGATAAACGGATCACCTGCATCTGACGTTATTTTTCGTCGTTTTGTCGCAAACGATTGCATTTCATTGCCTTTGTCAGAATAGCTATTTTTAGCTTGATCTGAATGGTTGCTGGATGATTTTTTTTTTCGGGATCGGGGGCTGTGAAAAGCATGGTTTATGGCAGAGACTATATCTGGTCATACGATGGAGCAATTCCAGTAATAGCTGATTTTGTGGCGAAAGTTGGAAGTGCCGCCAAACGACCTCGTAGTAGTTAGCATGGCCGTGCATTGGTCAGCCGCCAGCTGATTCGCGGACTGATATCAAGCACTGGGACCACTCAAAACCCGCCTGGGTAGGACGGGAACACTGACGCTCTATTTACTGTTCTACCGACCACGGCAAACCTAATTAACTGCACTTATGCTTATTTAACCTCAAATGGATGGGCTGCTTGCATTTCAGGCGGTGTGTTGCTGCTGGTGCAAAATGTACTCGTGCCGTCGATGATGGTCATGGTGCAAGTAACATTTTCATTTCGTAATTATGTTGGCTACGGCCGTGGCAAAACAAATCATTCTGGTGAAGCAAATTGCTGCTTTTAAAAAATATGTGTATCTGTCCGGCAATTGTTCGCAAAACATTGTCATTAACTCGTAATCGTCATCATCGTCATTCAGCTATTCCGTAAGATTGGGCGAGCGATATTTGAGCGGTGCTATCTAAACCCCAGACATTGCAAACTTCCCCGTCGCCGGTCAGTACCTTCTTGCCGTCGCCGCTGACCGCCCGGAACGCCTCTCCGGCGACGGGGAATCGCGGCAGAGCGTGATGTGGTCCGGCCGCAGTTTACGGTCGGGGGGTCCGGGCCGGACGAGGCGACCTGACGCGGCCGGGTCTGTTGCAGCCGCCTCCCTGCTGGCCGCCATGGACCAGACGGCGGACCCCTGCGAAGATTTCTTCCAGTTCGCCTGCGGCACGTACAACAAGGAGCACGTGATACCGGAGGACCGCAGCAGTATATCCACGTTCGAGGTGCTCGCCGACCACCTCCAGGTCACCATCAAAGGTCGGTCGGCCGCGGCGAGTCTGCGCCGGTGTTGATGACCTGGGTCAGGTCAGCGGAGCTTCAGCTCGGATATATGGCACATGATGAGGCTCCGGCACCGGTCATTTGGCTACAGCGAGACCATTGCGTCTCTCGACAACTTCGTCTTCCATTCTAAATTTCTGCGGCTGTCTTTGCTCATGAGGGCTTTACCTTGGCATGAACCCTCTGTTGCTTTGTCGTGAGGCCAGCCCCTGCGCTAACATTAAAATAGATCCGTTTGCAATGTAAATTCCTTGGTAGCACGCTCTTCCGTTGACGAGCGCACCATATTCTGTTCCTGATTACATTTAGTCTTTTCGGGCACGAATAGCTTGTTCTATGTCATTTGTTCGCGCAGCTTGGTATGGTATCAGCATTAAGACACGAAATTAGGTCGCTCCTCGGCCAGCTGTTTTGCTGGAGGAATTCTGATTGCCTTGGGTAACGCATTAACGTTGTTTTTCCAACAGCTGGCTAGAACAACTCATGTGCGTTTTTGCAATGTATTCACCTTGCACAGCTGAATTACATTCACGAAGCTTTAGTGTCGTGGGTTCGTCTCACCAATCTCTGGCGCGTTATAATCTGGATGACGTTTTATTATTATTTTATTTATTTATTATTATTTTCCCATTAAGGTGTTTTCAAACCGCTGCCGTGCTGTGAATTTTGGGGGGACGTCAAGGATTTAAAGCAATGGATTGCGATCCGCCGCTTAAGGAACCAAATCCTCGTGACATTTTACGTGCCTTGCTCGACATTTGTTCGACATTTGCCGTACCAGCGTAAGTGCTGGACAGGGACCGATTGTGTAGGCACGTGATGTTTGCTAACTGAATTTATCGCCGCCAACAAAAATACAATGGCAATAAGGAGGACCGTCCATACGTCGTTGGAACGACTTGTGTATGGCACTTCCTTAGATGTGGTTGATGCAATCATCGCGTCGTGAAAAATACCGACAACAGTAAACGGCGAAGGTTTCTTTATCCTAACCCTGAAACTTAAATGGACGTACTGTGGTAAAATGAGATGCACGACTTGTGCAGACATCTGAAAACGCAGAGAAGCTTCTTCCTAGTCAACGTTTCGATGAGGTAGATCCCTGAGTTAAATGGTCGAGAAGTGATGGCTGCCCTGGGTCTGTTAAAAGTGAAATGTAAAAGTTTTAAGTTTGATAATGCGATAACTCCGAGCCCGAGTTCACATGCCAGTGCCAGTAAAGAGGTGCCGCTTAGACTTTGCCGATTAGTATTGCTGCTTGTATCGTGTGTGATACGTGATTTCAGAAACTCAGCGTTGGCAAAGATGTGAAGTTGAAGTGAATGGGACTAACTTTGATTGTTCTGATTTCAGGACTTTTGGAGGATCCTTCGAGTGACCCTAACGATAGCAACACAACGAGAAAAGCTAAAATGTTTTATACCGGTTGCATGAATACATGTAAGTATACCAGAATACTTCTTGAAGATCGTTAGAACGTTTTGTTGCTCTTTGCAGCACTCCGTTTCCCCATTTCGTCAAGGGACTAATTACGTCCTCCGAGGTTTTTCTTTTTCTGCCATTTTTGAATGGTTTGACATAGGATCACGAAACTAATTTTTTGTTTTGCGTTCAACGTAATGAATCTGAATTTGTTACTTTATCAGGGATGGATGCAAGAGGGTTATTGGAAGCCATTTTTGGCCGTTTTTGACACCTTTGGAAGCTGCCTTTTCCTATGTGCTGTTTTTGATTTTATGCGAAACAGGTGACGATTTTTTAATATTCCTGTCTATTTCTACCTCTTGACATATGTGTTAAATTTGATGACGACAGTGATGGATGCAGGGAAGTAAAAGCGGGCACTCAAAACTACTTTTGAAAAAAAGATTGTCAACTTTTTAAGACAAAAATGGATATCATAGCAGTTTTTGTGATTTATGCCTCCTTTCACTTATTTTGACACATAGAAGTGTGGAATCCAGGGGAACCAAAGAAGGGCATTCAGTACAGTTGACCATGTTATGAAACCTTGAACATGGCCATAAAATGGGGCCTCAACCCTCAAGTGTGTACAATCAGACGTGAATAACGATTTAGACACTCCCCAAAGGAGCCGAATAGGCCCCCTCTCCTAGCGAACTTTAGCTCTGAAGGAAGGTCTCAGAATAGCGTTAAGGTGCGTCTCACAATGATCGACTAGAAAAGCAAAACGAATAGCGACAGCGGCACCTGCTTTTACAGCTGAGAATGTCGTTCTCGTGGCCTGTGAGCCTCTTGCTGCCAAGGTGCGCAACGTTATCTTTTGGTACACAACTTTTGGTAAACATGGCTGGAAGTCCTGGAGAAAGGGATAGGCATCCCCACTTTCCAAAGATTTTAACATAAGGCCTTTGAAAATGACTGAAAAGAATCGCTCTCAAATCTTAATCAGGACCTCTCTCCAGCAATTCGGAAATCCCCAGCCATGTGTGACAATATGGTTAAAGGAGAATAACCATACGAAGACTACTTTTCTTGACTACCCAATGTTTACGTTCGTTTGGCGATGGTGCAGTTATGCCGTGCAGTCATCACCGATATGTTACCAAAGCAGCGGAGGATTTCTAGTACCCCTTTCACGCACGCTATGGAACCTCAGCATGCAAATTGTGTGGGTGTCGTCACGTGGTGCCAACGCCACATCAGGGTTACTTTACGTGAAGGAAAAGTTCATACGTTAGTGGTCTTAGCACATCTCCCTGTTTATTCCCTGGAAGAGGATGTCACGACATTGACAGCGTCTTTTTCGCTCCGTCATGCTAACGGTTGTTAGACGGCTTTCCCTCTTAAAAGTGTTGTCTACAAAAAAGTAACAAGCGCGTAATTTCCTCCCGTGTCATAACGGAGATGCATGACAACATTATCCGGCGATAAATCAGCTATAACGATAACTAAGAAAGACGACTGGAAGGGAATGCCGTACTGTTGTAAACCGCGACGAAAAGGGGCCGGGATGAAAAAAAATAACCACCTCTTGTGACTGGCCATCCTAATCATAACAACAACGGGAACCATTATCACTAGAGTGCTTTGTAAGCAAGTCGTCGCAGACGTTCATTGCGTAACAACGGAGAAAAAGGCTTGACTGGCCGTCACATTCGTACCTGGCTTCGGCATTAGCTCCTCGAAGCAGACATGTATCTGAGCGGATGGTGCGTCAGGATACCACGAGCAAATCGACACCCCCGGGCGGGCAGTTGTCACCAGTAGTCCGCACCCGTGGGCCGTACTGCCAACTTCTCACCCGTCTGCGGAAAGCTGGAGGCTTCCTTTACAACACCGGCTGTGTGTCCTGTAGCAGATCATGTTGTTAGGAGTCAGTGCGACGGAGCCAGGCTCTGGTCGGTCGCTCGTTACTGGGTGCTTACCGCCGGGCGCTGAACATTCAGCACGATGGGGTCCCCAGGTCATGGGTGTGAGTTCTGGACGCTGCGTGCCGACGCCCGTTTGCGTGGGCTGACCGTCTCGTACGCTGAGTCCGGGTCGGGCGGCCGCTGTGCGCCGTGTGCCGACCGTGGCGCGCTGTGGGCTGACTGCTGTGTGCTGCCGGCCAGTGTTCGTTACCAGTCTGATGCTGTTGGCCGTCGGGTGTGTGCGTTGCTGTCGGAATGCCGGCGGCGTGCTGATGTCTCAGTGACGCTGATCTCCACAGCCGAGTGATGTTTACTGATGCTGCGTTTTTACATGACTATAGTGCTCTGCGGTCCGAGAAACACGGTCGACTTATGTGCTCCGCCGTCTGACCGCTGCGAGCCGTGGTCTGACCGCCGCCTGTGCGGCCCGCCTGCAGCCCAGATCCGGCGCGAGGGCGACCGGCCGCTGCGAGCCGTGCTCGACTCGCTGGGCGGCTGGCCTGTGCTGGACCGCGCCTGGCGGCCGCCCAACGTCAGCCTGGAGCGGATGCTGGGCACCATGCGCGGCCAGTACAACCAGGGCGTCATCTTCGAACAGTGGGTCGGCCCCGACGACCGCGACTCGTCCATCAACATCATTCAGGTGAGGCGCCGGACGGCCGCCCGCCGCGCACCGCCGCCCCCCCCCCTCCACTCCCTACAGCTAACGGGACCATTGATCCGAAATAGCCGAGCTCATTACCGCCGGGCATTTTTTGTGGATGGGAGAACGACCGGCACGTTGTAAGCGTTTTGGTCGCGCTGTCGAGGGGGACGGTGCGTCGTGGCTGTGTGTCGCACCGCGCTGACCATCTCGAGCCGACCTTCCCCCTTGTGTCTACAGCTGACCGCTCGCGCCCCAACCATGCTTCTCTGAAACGCCCCCGAGCCGGGTCCGCCGCGACCGCCGCGCTGTACGGCCCCACCCTGCTGCAGATAGACCAGATGGTGCTGGCGCTCCCGTCCCGGGAGTACTTCCTGAAGGACAGGTACCGGCCCGAGCTGGACGCCTACCGCAAGTTCATGACCGAGGTGGCCGTCCTGATGGGGGCCGAGCCGCTCTACGCCCAGGAGGAAATGCAGCGCGTGCTCCAGTTCGAGATCGCCCTCTCCAATGTACGTACGATCTCCGCGTGCCGACTGCGCACGCACGCAGCTGTACGCATGTCGCGTAACCCGTGTTTTCCACACGGGGAAGTGCAGCTTTGAATCAAGCTTTCATTTCGGGACTGGGTGCAGCAAATCACGTCTGTAGCGCCTGCGGTGTGCACGTGTGTGCACAATGGATTGGAACTACACCATTTTCACCTAAATTCGACAGGGAACGACTGGTTGTGAAACAGCGCCGAAATCAGCTTTTGTAATATCCACATCACTGTTTTTTTTCTAAATCTATGTCCCACGTTTCGAAATTGGACGCCTGAAACAAATTGAATTACTGTTGCCAAAAATATGACACTGGACTCGATTGAAAAAACGCCGAAACGCTCGGATTGTGCCTAAATTGGTCCCTCTGGGTCCACTTTCTGAACACATTTCCCCAATTAGGGCTTTCCTCCCGAATTTAGGTTTAAAATGCGGTCGTTATGGCTTTGTGACAGGTCCTCTTGGATTATTTGGTTCAGAAGGGATTTCACGAATGCCAGGCAGTTGTTAACTGCACACTCGCAAAAATAGCGATCGGGTAAATGAAACGGATGTATGAACAAGTCTTAAGCTGTCCAACTCTTACGTACTCTTTCCTTCTCATTTCATCCTATACCTACATTTTCTTGTCCCTCCTCATTCATTCCCATATCTAGAAATCCACTCATTCGTTACTGCAAAGTCTTGCAGGCCCTAAATTCTCCGCGGCTGAGGCATTTCAGCGTGGCCGCGGGAACGGACACCATCTTCATCATTTCCCCTCTCTGGTTGAACGGCTCCGGCCGTAAAAGCGTCAAGATCCTCAGATCCTGACAAAATGGGCACATAATGGCGCGGCAGGCGGCGGTAAATTCGGAGCTCCGGCGGCTATTACAGCGCACCTGGCGCGGCCGTTTTCGGCCCGGCGACCGAGGCCTCCGCGCGGTCTGGGCGGCGGTAACCAGGTTACCGTGATGAGAAACAGGGGAGGCGGGCCAGACGAAAGTGGATTGCCCCTCCCATCGTCTTGGATAATGAAGCAGGGTCGGCCGCGGGGGACATCCGAGCGAGTCGAGCTCTCTCCGCTGCCTCGCCGCTCGCCACGGAGACCGATCAGAATTGCTTTCATTTCATGATGCTCTGAAGTTCAGGCTCAGTGCAGTACTGCCGCCGCCCGATCACGCACTCCCGTGCTTTAAGCGGGAAGAGACGGATTTTTGGGCGTAGCTGGGTTCTGTTCTTTCCAGTGGGCATTGCACGCTTGAGAATGTTATTTCCGTTGGGTTTCGCGGTATGACGAACCTTTGCACGGGTATGTTCTGATGAGAATGTATGAGGCTCATTTTTCCCTTAGCTGACGTCTTCGGACAGCAAACGCAGCCGTTGTCTTTCAGCCGAGGTCGTCAAAATCTCCGGTAAAGCCAAAACTTTCGCTGGAGCGCATTTCCATAGAGTGCAATAGTCCTGCGGCAGACACTGGCCGGAGTGACACGTCTGCGCGGACTGTTTAACCCCCCGGCACCAGGCCGAGTGCTCCCTCTGGCAGCGGGCAGGAGGACCGTCCGCCGACCCTCCGCGGCCGTCCCGCCGACGGACCGGGTCGCCGACACCGTCGTCCTGGCTCGTGCCGGCGCCGGCGGGGTCGCCGCGGCCGGACGGGAGCGTTCGGCGCCGTCTGAGCCCTCCCGGGGCGCCCGTCTCGGCGCGAGACGAGTGGCCGCCGCCGGCGCCGCAGGTGGCCGCCGCCGACGCGCTCAGGGTGCTAAGCAGCCGAGAAGAGACCCTTCTCCAGCGCTGAGTGCTGTTGCACCCCTCCGGCGGCGACTCAGACCCCCGCGGGCCGGCTCCGGACCGGAACAAAAACACCGCCGGGCGAAAGTGGCGCCATTCAGCCGACTTACGCGGCGCTCACGGCGCGTTCCTGACAACCTGGCATGGGTAGACCTGCACGGCTCCACCGCAGGCGGGTGACAATAGCCAGCGACCCTACGTGACAATGACCCCTCCCTCGTCGACGACGCTGCCATGTGTGCCGGCCGCCGGCGCCGCGGCGTCCAGCATCGAGCGCGGCATTCAGCTGGAGGGCGCAAATTTGTCATCCCCTGCGGTGCTTCTCGGACCGAGGTCGGACTGATGGACAGCGCGCCGCGGGTACCGCAGATCGATGCCTGGCCCCGGTCATCGCGGACGGGCCGCACGGTGGCCGGGGTCTCCGCGGCTGGGGCGGAGTCGGCAGCGGGCGGGACACTGTACACCGTCCCGGGAGATTGTGGTAGGGGATGCTCTGATGTGCGATGGCCGTCGGAATGGTAGTCTGTCGGCCTCTTCCCGGTCTGGCTCCCTCCTGGACTCCAGCCTTTGCGCTTTTTGAAGTACGTCGCGGCCGGTTGTTGTCGGGTCCACCTGAGTCCAGTCTGTCTTACGTCCGTCTGTCCGGTTGTCAGCTGTCTGGTCTGTCTGCTGTTGGGTCCATCTGCTATCCGGTCTGTCTGCTGTCCAGTCTGTTTGCCCTCTGTTTTGTCTGCTGTCCGGTTGTACTCCTGAGCGCTCCTCCTGAAGTGCAGAACACCAGCGTTAACATATGATTGTCGTCTGCCCTCAGGCGTCAGTGCCGGAGGCAGACCGACAGGACACTGGCGCCATCTACTCCCGCATGCCGCTGCACAGCCTGTCCGACTCCGTGGACGGCTTCAAATGGCGCGAGTACCTGCAGACCTTCCTGCACGTGCCTATAAACGGCAACGAGCCGGTGGTGGTCTACTCGATGCCTTACATCCAGGCAGTGGGTCGGATCGTGGCCAACACTGACCGCAGGTGGGACCACAGCGGCAGTGCAGGCGGTGCAGGGAGCGCTGTGCCGGGGGGGGGGGTGTTGCCGGGGGCCAAATGGCGTGACCGGCCGGGGTCGATGGGTGCGTATCCGCGTTTGGCTACGCCACTAGCCGCGTCCGGAACGGCCGGGAACGGCCAGGAACGGCCGGGCGATTGTCGTTATTACCGAGGTCACGGCAGCAGCGGGCAGTTGGGCGGAGGGAAGGAGCTGGAGATGGTCCCACTGCGCGGGACCATGGCCGAAGATGGCTCCACGGTCTGGGATTGTGTCGGTGGCTGGCGATCACTGGGGGCACTGAGATGAATGTGCCCAGTTTAGTACGGGGTGTTGTGTTTTGGGGACAGCTGAATGTGGGGATGAAAAAGAACGGCGGCATTTTCCAGAGTAAAATTTTGACGCCTCATTTTTCCACGTGGTAAGTAAGAGCTTGTCTTGACATTCAGCTGTATTTGAAACCTCGATGTTTTCGTTGCTGAATTGCAAAACTGTGAATTTTTCCAGCGACGAAATTTCACAGGTTCCTTCAAGTGGCTTTCAAGATGGCGTGTTGCAGAGAGGAAACTTTTAAAGTGGGTTGGGAGAGGGGTAACTGCTTTTGCAGTATCTTGTGGACTGTTAAATAACTGTGGGAGCCTACCTTATTTGGTTGCATGCTAAATACATAAATCTTTGTGAGTGCCTACTCAGCCTTTTTGGAGGGCTGGGTGAAGCACCCACAAAAGTATAAAAACTTGCCCCTCTTTTCCAGGGTAATCGTCAACTATGCAATGTGGAAGCTAGTGAAGGACATCATCCAGTACATGATGCCTCCGTACCAGGAGGTCCTTGCCGAATTCAGGAAGGTAGTTTGTCTATGAAATGCACAGAATCTATTGAGACATGTTTAGATGGTTTACGCAAGAAGAATAGACTAGAGAGAATGCTGTAAACAGCCTGCAGACTAAGTTTCAAGAGTAACGTAAAGCGGCCAAGGTGGTGCTCTTTGGCTTACCGCTTCAAAGGAGTGCATTCTGGACGCGAAAAAAAGAATGAAATGCCAGCAGGTGATTGGCACCACCGTTGTTAACTGTCGCTTGGCTGCTACTAATGGTATAGGGCCGTGGTTTTGTGTTGTTTGATCGCAGCGTTCCTTCCTGTATCGTGACGCGCGAGTTGCCGTCGGCTGTTTCAAGCCAAACAACCGGCGGAGGCTGTTTTGATTCACACCGGCGGGCGATCCTGTTCGGAATACGAATGCACGGCCGTTTGATGTCGGCCGCCCGCCGCTGCCAGGTCCTGCTGGGGATTCCGTCCGACAGAAACCGGTGGAACCGCTGCGTTGAGTGGACCAACAAACACTTTGGCATGGCGGTCGGCGCGCTTTTCATAAAGGAAAAGTTCAACCACGAAAGCAAGGTGAGACACGTGCTGATATTGCTTCGAGGAACCGTCGTTTTTTTGCGCGTCGTTTGACAGAGCCGATGGATGCGAGTCTGGCTTTGATTACCATGTCGATTTTTCTGCTTTGATCGATGTTTTGACCCCTGAGTCGATAATTTGTGCCGGAATCAATAGAAGTTACGAGAGCGGCTCGGCGACTTTCTCAAGCATAAAAACCGAGCTTCTTAGCCCTCGCCCGACGAGGAGGGCCGAAGAACCTCCCAAGACATTTTTTAATAGCGCTTTTTCTACCTTATATAACATTCTGAAATTTTCGGTGGCTAAGTTTTACATATTCTTCAGCGCATCTATGCATTTAAGCATTTTCCTGTAAGGTATGTTTCTTGCAACATCTGTTTCGATGTCAATGTCATGTCATATTCCAATTTCGCAAAAGAAGCGAATGATCGAATACAGAACGCCAATGGTAACTTTGTTTGAAAGGCAAAGGTATCTAAGATACCCAAGGAAG
This sequence comes from Capitulum mitella, assembly GCA_030062745.1. Lineage (NCBI taxonomy): Eukaryota > Metazoa > Arthropoda > Thecostraca > Pollicipedomorpha > Pollicipedidae > Capitulum > Capitulum mitella. Next base: position 11,739,679 of record CP099844.1, on the reverse strand, counting down.
TGGAACGTATTCTGAAGCATGAACTTATGATTTATAACTCTGCAACGTGAGCAATTTTTGCATATGTATCATACATATTCTACAACAATTTATATTTCCACGTTACTAGATCTTTCACGTCCTTATACAAAACTGCAGATAGAGATAGCCTGAGGGATATCACAAAAAAATTTAGTTATGCGCTTTAATTCAAGGCCAGGATCGTTCCCGCTAGTCCAAAACAGATGCATGCAGATACTCAATGGAAGCTGCAGTTCTTGCATATGCCGCAGAAAATGCAAATCAGTGATGTACGTCATCATTGTAGGAGCGTTTTCAATCTTGGTAAGGCCAAAGTTATTTTTGCGGAATTTCATTCCGTAAAAGATCGTAGAGCTAATGCTAAAATTATTCCAAGATGGTAAGAGCCGCCGCTAACTTCGTGGAGCTGCTGCCGTAACTGGTGAAGGGGCTGTCGAGCTTGCGCTTACTATGAAGTGTGATTGCCTTTGAGTGACCAAACGTCCGATGAAAATCGTTACTGAAGGTGTAGAGAAAAAACACTCGTTTCGACCATGTGGCCTAAGTTGATCGGTCCAGCTCCACAGCCCTTCGAAAAGTTCTCGAATCCCTCCAGACATGAAAAATGGTAAAGGCCGAGTATTTTGATTTATACTTGTTTTCCCATTTTAACACAGAGAAGACCGAGACATATTCGGATGACTTTTAAGAGCTGTGGAAAGGAACCAACGATTTTAAGTCAGCCCTCTGAAAATTCACAGAAAGTAAATGTTGCTGCGCCTAATCACAAATCAACACGACGGACGCTACTCGGCACAGTTTTCCACTCTATTTATCAGCTTCTGTCGCACACGACGCCCCACTTGCCCCGAGGGCGAGGGGAGCGCGAGGATTGAAGGCCAAAAGTTCCTCCCGCCGGGCGAGGGTGAAAACAGCGACGGTATTCAAAGTTCAGAAAGGGACCTTAATGATGAATCCTAAAATCGCCAGCCTGAGTTTAGTGTGACTGCAAACGTGTCACTGGTCGATGGCGTTATTCGAGCTGACTTCACTCACGTGAACCTGATCGCCTGAATTACTATTGAGCTGAATTACTACATGAGCGATTGCTGATCGTTTGAAATTCGAATGCCGGCTCCCAAATCTAATGCCAGACTACCTTGCCAACAGAGGTCCTTGAGTTATGTTTTGCTACCGATCAAGACGATTCCATTGGTTCGATTTTGAGATTTTTCGCCGGCCTAAAATGGTTCCCTTTGGTCTGTAATATTTTGTTGACATTGGATCGGCATTTCCATCTACGTTAGAGTGGGCGGTTTGCCTGGTGTTCTCTCAATACACCGCGAAAGGCGCGTCTTTTTCCTCGTTTCGTTGCAACAAACAAGCCGTTGCAACAAACAAGCCAGTTTACGCCATTTCAGCCCGTCTTACCTTGTCCGTGTTATTCATTTTTTACTGAATTTTATTCATCATTTTTTATGCGATTTACTGAAGTAAAACGATGAAACTCATTCATAATTTCATTTATCTACTGAAAAACGCTGTAAGTCATGTATCCATGCATTCCATTAAAGCGAATGATTGCCAAATCCTTCTAGCCGGCGGTCGGTGGCCTTGGCTGGACAGCGCGTGCCTTGTCCTCAGCGGACGGCCTTGGAGATGATCCACACCCTGCGCGACGCCTTCATCGAACTGCTGGAGGACAACCAGTGGATGGATGACGCCACCCGAGAGGTGGCCAGAGAAAAGGCCATGGCCATGAACGAGCACATCGGCTACCCGGAGTTCCTGACGCGGCCCGAGGAGCTCGACAAGGAGTTCGAAGGGGTGAGGTCTGCAGCGGAAAAGACGGAGCGTGTCTGGGGGTTCCTTTTGCTCCTAGCGAGTTGAGCCCTCGTTCACGTTGTGCCCCTTGAACTATATTAAGATGCTTAGGAATTCATGTATCATTCAATGGAAGAAGTATGAGTGAGGTCAGAACTGGCTCCCATTTGCTCCGTCTTCTTTTGTTATTCGCGCATCCGACACCTGTTTGAACTACGCTACTTGCATTTTCCTAGTTTCAGTCTGAATATTGTACTCTCAGGTGAACGAACGTACAGGTATGCATACGAGCACACGAACAGTGCATAGAATAACACCGGATAATTAATGCTAGTTGTTAATGGAACATTCATACTTCAACGTGTGCGCCAAAATGCTAGGTCGCCTTAAAGAGTTCTGTCGGATTTTAGCACGCCATTTGCATCATTCTATTTCGGTCTTGTATGTAGTATTGAACCATGTCATCCACAACTGATAGAGCGGCCGGCAGTTCCTCCTCATCAACATTTATGACGAACTGCGGTTTCGCGCCTGTATGAAACACCTCGACTGGAACGCCCAGATAATCGCGCCGTACATCGCGTACCGCTTAGAAGATTTATCGTCTCGGCCGCTTGACCTTCTCCAGTGGTTATTCTTTAATCCAGTTCGCCACCGGGATGCGTGCGACTCGGCGCCCGCGGGAACGTTTGCGTGACGGCCGCGGAGCACGTCGATTCCGACGTTTGTGCCGCGGGTCATCATCGGTATCGACTATCCGCCGGCGGGCGGCGCAGTCTCCAGCGGGGCGTCGGAGGGCCGCAGAGAAGCCGGAACGAGCCCGGCGCGCCCGGCCGGCCCGTAAAACCGAGTTACTACGGCAGCTCGGCCGTCCCCAGGGGAGCGCAAACCACGCGGAGCGCGCCGCCCAAACGTTTCGAATGCCGAGCGAAATCCGAGAGTCATCCGGAGCAGGGGTTTTGTTTTCCGGGGTGCCAGCGTAAATGTTGAGATAAACGGGCGAGAAGGCAAAAGTTGGAAAACGAGGTGACGCCATGACAGCTAGAAATATACCTGCCACACATCGCGAGTCGTGAAATAATGATACATGACAGCAGCCAGTTGGAAGCTCCGAAGAAAAGGTCAAACGATGTAAAACAGGGAAGATAAAGCCGACTTGTCAGATATTTATAGCACGAAGGCAAAGCTGACGGCGGAACAGATGGGATCTATTGGTGTTTTGTGTAAATGTCTTGCATCTTACTTATATAATAACAAAATATGTCTGCTGAAGTTTGCACAAAGCTCTGAAAGCCCCACTCAGCGCAGATGGCTTCTGAAGCGATCCGAGATCCGTTTCGCTAAGAGCCCTTGGTAGAATCCAGACTAAAGTTCAAATCCGGGTGCCACTAAGACCCGGACCAGCCACTCGAGCCCACTGCGGTTCGCCGACGGAACGCAGAAGCCGGCGGCTCGCCCTGGCGCGCCCGGTCCGGGGACGCTGTTGCCAGCGGCGAATGGGGTCGGCTTCTGTGTCGGGCGCGGCTGATTGCCCCGGCCACCCGGATCCAGCGGCGCCGCACAATCACAGCCGGCCGGCGCCGCTCCCGGCCGATAGCCGGTCCCCGGGGACGCCGCCCTGCCCCGCCGAACCGGAAGAAAGGCGCTCCCGCCGCCGATGAATGGGCCGTGGACGAACGGTCTCTCTAGGATTATGAATGCGTGTTTACCGTAGCGCCTGTGTGGATGTGTAACAGCGGTAATCAATAGTGGTTGCCAGGGGGTCCACCAAGCTCCATGCATGTTCCCCGCATTTCGCCGTGTCCTGTGATCCTGGGACTGTAATGGCACACACTTGAGTAGATTTTGTGGCTTCGTTGCGGTACTAAAACTAAACATTTCAAGACGAAAAGGAGTTCTGGGTTGTCCACCACGGCAACTTCCAGGGACATTTTGTTAGCTGTGAGCCTTCTGTTGCCCCCCAGATTGAGGTAAGCGAGGAGTCGTTTCTGTCCAACATATTCCGCATGCTCAAGTACAAGGCGCAAAGAAACATTAAGAAGCTGCGGAAGCCGGTGACGAACAAATGGTCTTCGGAGCCGCCGGTAGTGGTCGTCAACGCCTTCTACAACCCCAACAAGAACGATATCGGTGAGCAACATTGCGGTAACTTTAGATTCCTCTTAGTGATACCCGCGAAAGTCGAGAGACGGTCTCATTTATGCTCCAGCTTAGCGTTGGCGTCCTTGAACGGAGGAACAGATGAGCAAATGAGCAGTGCTTAGTTCCGCGGATAGCAATGCGTCCTTTGGCCATTTTGCTGCTCCCAACCTCATTTTTGTCCAGTCTCCCCTCCTAGTAGCAATGCACCAGAACAGCTCAGTGGCCGTGTTTGCTGATCGTTTGTCTTTATGCGTGGACCGACCGTAATTCATGGTCGAAGGCTCCAGCAAACTTCTTGTTAACATGACGTGCCGAGACATTTTGCATGCTAACAGCGCACAGCACGACATCCGCAAGTCGGTGATCGGCGTGTTCTGTGACGAGCCCGGCCAGCCCTGCCGCGTGCCCGCCGCTCCTTCCCCCTCCCCCACCTCCACCGCTGACATGACCGACTTCACTCACTGCCCCAATACTCTGCCAGTCTGACCAATGTGACGGGCCTCGCCCGCTCTGTTGCCCCGACGTGACCGACGTTGCCTGCCCTGCTCCAGTGTTTCCGGCCGGCATTCTGCAGCCGCTCTTCTACAGCCAGTACTTCCCCAAATCGCTCAACTACGGCGGCATCGGGGTCGTCATCGGGCACGAGATCACGCACGGCTTCGACGACAAAGGTAGCTCCGGCCGGGGATCGCCGCTGGCGGCGGCCGCACGGCGCACGTGAATCAACGCTCAGGGAAGGCGACACTGTCTCCTGGCCGGCACTGTTTGCAAGTCGCGCGCCACGTTGACTCAGGGGCGTTAATGATGCGCGAAGGACGGGAGTGTTGACCGACGGCGCGGCGGCGGGGCCTCGTTGGCCTCGGTCCGGCACGTGGGCGACGTGTCGCGGCACGCCGGCGACACGTGTCGGTCGTGTCACGCACCCACACCCTGTCCGACAGGTCGGCAGTTTGACAAGCACGGCAACCTGAAGCAGTGGTGGGACAACGCCACGATCCAGGCATTCCAGAAGCAGACCGAATGCATCGTGAAGCAGTACTCGTCCTACAAGCTGGAGCAGATCGGCCTCAACGTCAACGGCAAGATGACGCGAGGAGAGAACATCGCCGACAACGGCGGCCTCAAGCAGTCGTTCAGGGTGGGTGAGGTCAAATGGAACGGGCCTTTGTGACGGACACGATCATCCGCGGAATGGTCCTCGTAGTGAACCGTAAGGGGCAGCCACGAGAATTGATTGGGTCAGAAGGGCACTCGGCAGTGTGCGTGTGGTTAATTAAATGATGAAATTGGCTTGTGAGATGTTCTCCAGAATCGAAGAGGCATCTTTCCGGGACGATGCGTTCAGAGAGGTTGCCTTTCAGGGTCGCAGCGTGGCCAATGAGGAGCTGCCCTTTTTGTAGTAATCAGGGATGCAACAATGCAACGATGATGCAGTCTCGGCGGTTGCTCTGTGGGATTTGATGCGGTTGAAGAGAATTTCAAAGAGAAATCAAACCCAGCATTTGCGTAGTAGTGATCCGCAGGATTACTGTCATACGAGAGAAGCGAAGCGCAGCGAAGTACGATAAGAATTACATACTTTATAGCCACGGGTTCTATCTGCATAATAAAGTACAATGATGCAGGTCTTATTGTCCACTGTTGTTCGAAGAAAAGATGACAAGTAGGTGGGGCGCGTTAGGTGGACGTTATAGCGGTTCTTGCGCTCCCATTTTATCGCATAGATACATAGATACATGCAAAGATAGATACACAGATGCGCAACCAGCTGTAGTCCCTTTCCCTGTGTGTCATGCCGTATTCAGCGCGGTCTTTCGTAGCATGTGGACTGCTCCAGGAATAACTATATCTCTGGACCAGGTCCGTGGAGACACCAGCACTGCCTAGAGGTAATGGCATTTACGTGGCAATTGCGTTGTCGTTTCGCCTTAGACGTTTCTGTGAAAACAAAACTTCATATGACGTTAAATTCCATTGTCAATGAAAGCCACGAGCGAGAAACTGGTGCATGATGAATTCTGTCGTTTTTTTATTCTTCGCTCCAAACCGCTTCACGATTTCTCCACAACATCGGATCATTTTTACTTCAGAGCACTCAGTCCTCAGGATGCTTATAGTAATATGAGTATGCGTCTTTAGGAAACACAAATCAGATTTCGCGCAAAGAGATGGGCATTACTGTGGAGATACAGCATACATCACAATCAAAATAGTCCATACTAATCTCATATGACGTTAAATGTCTCGGTCAATGAAAACCATAAGCGAGAAACTAGTACGTGACTAAACTTCAAGCTGCTTCGCGATTTTTCCACAATATCAGATACTTTTTACTTGAGAACACTCAGTCTTACGAATGGTTATGGTAATATGAATATGCGCCCAAACAAAGTATAAATCGGATTTCACGCAAAAACACGGAATGGCTGCGGAGATACGGCATACATCACGATCAAGGGAATCGATGCTGGCCTTTGCAGACGTGCCTGAATGGGAAGCGGATCAGTCGGTAATGAATGGTCCGCCTGATGAGGAGACAGGCCATTAACGGTTCAGTAAGCCCGCATCGTTTGTTGTGTGACCTTAGCATCGTGTGCCGCAGCCTTTGTTTGATTGTTTCGGACTCATTCATCAACCAGGCTCACAAAGCTGTGCAGACAGGCTGCCTGCGGGGCAGGCGGCCTATTCACAGCGCTGAATTCACGGCTGATTTCCAGTAAATCTTGTTGTATGACGTCAACCCTTTCATCTGCGAACATGCTGCTTTTACATCTGGATCAAAACGTTAAGCCCGTTGGCTATCATACGATTTAAGAATTATGGCGCGCGAGGCCGTAGGCCGGGTGACGCCTGTTTCTGCTTGCAAAAGGAAATCACATAAAGAGGTCCTGCCCGCCCGTGACACCATGATAAACACATCGACTATACCGAGTGAGAAGGTTTGTCGCAGTGAACTGATATTATAACCAGCTGAAAATGTGTCGTGGTCAACGCAAAATGGCGCGTACAGATGGCCACGTAGACACGTGCGGACGACCAGTTCGCATGATGAATTGGCCTTAATAACTCCAGTGAAATTAGTATTAACTACATAAATCTCTTTACGAATAAAATGTATCATTACCAAATATTAAAACTGCTTCATAACCCCTGGGCACAGATATGTGAATTTTTCTCGGAAGGTACTTCAGTTTTTTTTTTTTTACAAGGTATACATTTCCATCTTCACTTCGGTAACTTGCAAGCTCCTTTGCTTGCATAACTATTCCGGGAATGATGTTCTACTTTAGACACTTCTTGATAGCAAACGACAGCAAACTACGTCTGGAAGCATGTGACATTTAAATTTGCAAGTCCTTGGGTGCAAAACACTGAAAAACTAGATCAGCAAATTCATTTTTGCTGCGAAACATATGAAAGGTAAATAGGCATGCCAAATACTGTTTTAGAATATCACTGAAAATCTGGAAACAAAGATTCAAAATGACCCCTCGCCATATGCCCTAGTAACTGTCGTCTTGCGATTATAAAAATGACGAACTACGATATTAAACATGGAAATTACGTTTGTGTGTGATGCTGAAATAAACCATAGTAAAATCCCGAGAATGGACTGAATTTGACTGTTAAAAGCCTTGATCTCTGCTTCTCCCGTGGACTTCAGCGACTAGAAAGTGATGTTGGCGAGCACGTTATGGTAGAAATAGTAATATGTGGCAGTCCTAATAACAACATTAGCAGTAATAACGCGGCAGTACGTTTTGTGGAAGCCAAACATACAAGCCACCACGTGTGAAAGCGAAGTGTCCGCGTAGCACATCTAACCCTCACATCGCCTCAGTCGCATGGAAGATGGCGTTCAGGACGGCGTCCGTCTTGACGCCGTCTTGGCTTTTTTGTCTTGATTTTAACCCGTCTGGATCGTGCTCGGCAGGCGTACCGGAAGTGGGTCGAGCGGAACGGCGAAGAGGACCTGCTGCCGGGCCTGAACCTGACGCACGACCAGCTGTTCTTTCTCAACTACGCGCAGATCTGGTGCGGCTCGATGCGACCCGAGGACGCCGAGACCAAGATCATGTCGTCGGTGCACGCCCCGGGCCCGATTCGCATCCTGGGGCCGCTCTCCAACTCGGAGGACTTCGCGCGCTCTTACCGCTGTCCGACCGGCAGCCGCATGAACCCCGAGCACAAGTGCACCGTGTGGTGAGCGCCAGGGCCACGAGGCGGAGGGGCGCAGGACTTTGGTGCGCCCCGCCGGGCCGCGGGAGGCGCAAGGGTGGCGGAGGCGCGCAGGAGCCCGCTGGCATTGTCCGAGTCCCGTCGCCGGTTCCTCGAGATGTTGTGGACTCTGGTGTTACCGCGGTTCAGCGTAAAGTCGCGGAAATGGTGGAGGGTTAGACCACTATGAGCCCGTCGGGCGGCCCGGCCGGGTTCGTCGTCTGCCGTGCCCGGTTCCTCCATGTTCCTAGACCTCTACACAGTGTGCGAATGCCGGGTGCAGACCTATGATGCACACCGGTCTAAGGGAAACCGTGAAGAGTTCAAATCCGTGAGACAATCGCGAATGCAAGACGAGAAAATGTGAGCTGCTGTAACTACCTGTAGCCTCATGAGTGACTGTATTTTTGGCAGCAGTGGCGCCTATATTGTAAGGTGCGTAGATTATTTTTATAGAATAACATCTGAGTCAGAATGCCAAGGCATCTCTGAAACATTCAACCATCAGGACAAGAGGAGGCACCCAATTTCGGTTGGCTTGAATCACGGGTCGTTTTCTATACTTCCTACTTTTGTTTTCTGATATTTAGATATGAAGGCCGTTTCATAGCCGCCTCTTTTTATTTTGTGACATTTGAGTCGACATTTTATTAGGCATTGAACACGAACAGCAACGTTCTGTACGCATTTTGCTATCAGCACGTAACAACACATGTTCCAAATGACGGTAGTTCTCTTTGTTTGGTTTACTTTCACGGCAGTCGAAACGATAGGGCTAACAAAGGGATTCTTCCGTTCCTCTCTCTCTCTCTCTCTCTCTCTCTCTCTCTTGGAACTGAATCGAGAATAATAAAGCCGCTAACCATAATTCTCTAACATCGAGCACTAATGTGTCCAAGCCCGTCATGAAATGCTCCAAACCAAAGTGAGGTATTCCAGAAGCCTGATTCATTCCAAAAATGGAACGAATCTATCACAGATATCGGCAACCATTGCATCTGGATATCTCTGTGAATAGACATGGTCCGTTTATAAGGAAAGCAGTTTTACATGTGCGCGCTACGCATTACGCTACTATTTATCTGCATCGAGTTGCGACCTCTGCAAACTGGGCTGTGTTGATAACACAGATCTTTGTCTCCTCAAAAACATGTCAGCCTGGAAAAAATCGGAAAGTGTCACGTCCCGTAAAAAGGAGGACCGGTATGTTCTGATTAGTGGCCCTAGAACCCATCAGTATAAACTTTCAGTTGTCTCTCTCTAACAGGGAAACCAATGGTGAATCAATCAAGCGCAGGATGTGCCCGAATATTTTCTTATATGTGTGTGGATGATATCGCGTGTAATTTGTTCCTTCGCCTTCGTTCAAGTGTGTTCATTGTGCGTCGGATGTGTCCATGTTGGTTGTAAGTGGAGATGTGTACATGAGTCGCTTCAAGAGCACTGTGCATGACATCATACTTTATTCTTGCACCATTCATTGAGATTTATGTGCTAAGAAATTCAAATGCGTGCACATGAAACGTTCCACGAGCACTATGCAAGCCGTCACATTTATTCTTGCGCTATTCAGTGGCATTAGTGCCATGAATTTGAAGGGCATCGTTCCAGGATAATAAAAATTTGTGCCGCATATTTAGTTCCGGCGTCCAGTTATTCAGATAGTTGACCTTCTCCATAACAGTTGATTTTTTCACGCTTGTCAAGGTCAATAAAGACTTACGTAAAAATACTTTGCATGCATGCGATTATGAGCGATGCCGTATACCGAATGAGGTCTTTTCCAGCAAGCAGAAAAGTAAAACTGAGGGGCGCGGTCTGACTGTTACACTCTTCGGGGCCACTAATTTCACAATCCGTGGTTTGTTTGGCTTCGAATCAAGTAGCTTTCTCTTGAAAATGTTACATATCATAGATATGTATATATATATATATATATATATATATATATATATATATATATATATATATATATGACAGAAAACGCCACAGATATTATCAAGAAATATTTCAATCTGCTCTCGTTCGAAAACGTCAAAGGGCAGCAGAGTGTCTGGCAGGTCAGCTCGTACGTAATAGCACTTCGAGTTCGCAAAACTAGGCAGAAGCAACATATTTGCTTCCCCGAGTACATCACGACCGCACATCGCCTATGCAGTTTTAGAGCCCCTAGACCTTGCCGGCAACCAGCGATAATTTTTTCTAAAATTATCAAAACTGGCTCTGAAATGCTCCTGGTTTTTAGACATTGTATATATTCATTTAATAAGCGGCCTTCGGTATACCAGGAAGCACTGCATTGTTATATAAATCAGCTGCTGTTCAAAAGTATATTAGACTCAACATTTCGGCCGGGGCCATACTGCTAATGATGGCCCCTCCCGAAGCGTTGAGTCCAATATACTTTTCATTTGTTACCTATCTATATAACAATACAGTGTCTCCTGCTATAATGAAGGCCGTTTGTTTACTGGATATATACAATTTTCAAATACAAAGCACTAGTGAAGGTAGAAAACCCATAAATAATGAACATCTTCGACTTTGGGCCCACTTTATTCTGTTGTATGGCATACTTTTGCGTCCGTTTTAGCAAATATCATTTTTGTTGTTCTTACAAATTATTTTTTGTTTTTGCCTATAATGAAAGAATACAGTATGACACCATACTGTATTCTTGTATTGTGCTTGTATGCTTGCAACTTGTAGTAACTCTCATGCGTCATTGAGGTTGAAAATATGCATGGAACTTTCTGAAAACGGCAGTTAAATCCATTGGTGGATCCGTTATGAAAGGGTGGCCGACATGTCCTTTACTTTCCCTCCCCCACCTTTTTTGACGGAAAATGCCGCTTTTGTTTTCGAAATTTTTTTCATATATGCTAATTTTCGAAAATATAGCAATAAAGTATCCGAAATCCAGGAAAACAATCAACGTTTGGATGTAGATTATAATTTACACGGATGAGGATTTGTCTCCTTTCCTTTAGCAAATGGTCTGGATCCCACCTTGTTTAAATTCCATGTTTGCCCACGTGGATCCTTCATCTTTATTTTGCTTCGCGACATAATCAGACATGCCTATTGGTCCCGTGATGCACGTGTAGGTATTCTGAAGTCATAGAACGCTTGGAAAAAGCTCGCGAGTGATGCAGTGCAACACAATCTGAGGCTTTTCTTTCCATGCGAATCCGCAAGCCTGCTGCACAAAAATGAAGATCATAGACTGTCCCCGCTCTTCCTTCGTCTTTGCTTCGTGCAGCAGTGAGGCCAGAGAAAGGTCGTCACTAGCTGTTCCAGAAACGAAATTTCGTTTCACATGAATCTCGACACGCAAGAGAAGATGACATACTCAAGCATAAGCTTCACGCAGTGCTCTTCACACACACTCAAGCCGGCGAAGCGTGTTCATCGAACATCATCGTGTGGCAAGCTCATATCCATATTGCATGGTGGCATCTGGCACCATCTGGCAATGGAAGGACAGGTGAGCCGACCGAACCGAAAAATGGCCTCTGCGATCGACGCCTGGTCGTCAACATCAGTTTCTTCACCATGCTTTCCACCCCTTTCGCGCCACCACCCTCAAGCAGCCACCAGCCAGCTGATGCGATCGCGCTCCTCCATTGTTCGAATGTCCAGGACTCCTCCAGATACAGCAGTCGGCTAGTCAGGTGGTACGGTCAGGTGACGGGGCTCTGAAACAAGGCTTCTAAATAAACGCCTGAGCAATCGGAAGAAAGGATACCTAAGTGTATGACGACAGACTCGCTGACTGCCAGGACTCAGGTGGCTCGAAATTAGACGGGACATACAACGTAAATAACAGCAACAGCAAAAATGACAGAGAATATCCGCATCGTTTTTTTTTTTAAGTTTGGCCACCAAGAAGGGCAACACTGTTTCACCGATATTTTTATTCATTTTGCCGCTGCTCAAAAACAGCCAAACGTCAAGGGTCAAACATGAGGCCGTGGCTAAATCTGACGTTTCGGCATCGGTTGATCTGGAGTTGCGTTTTGCAAAAATATTGCTCATCTTCCAAAATGAGTTCATCTGATGCTACGTTTAGTCAATTTCGACCACTCTCGCGCCGTCAGTCTGTCCTTGACGCGGCCGACAAACACCGTCGTCAAATTTAGGGCTTTGATTTGTCCTGTGGCGTCGTCTGTGATTTTAAGGTCAACAAATGGACAACATCTGCGGCCTCAGGGTGACGGACTACCAACATCCATTCGAAACATCGAAATCGAACCATTGGTTCCCGACGTGGGCAGGTGGGAAGCAAAAATGGTCCTGCGTAACTGGCGACATATGGTCCAGTGCATGCCAGGTGAACGACACCGGTGCGCCAGTGACATTGTTCGCTGCCGTGAATGAGGGGTTCAAAAACGTCCGTACAGCAACAGGTCTAAGAGCGAAATTCGTACGGCTGGAGTACATCATGAGCAAAAAGAAACTTGCAAGATGATGTATTGCATGAAGCTCCATGAAAATGGAATGCAAAAAAATGCAAGAATTCCGCTATACTCTCATAAGAACTCCCTTTTTCTGTGCCCAGTAGCTGAGAAATGTTTAGCTTCTAGAAAGCATAACGGCCGGGTCTGGTCAGGCCGGCGTGGGCTGGCCGCGTAATTTGTGTCTGTTCAAATTACGATTATATTTTTTAAGCAAAATTAAATTTCTTTAGTTGGAGAAACCCACACTCGGCCTACGACCTTAATGAAATGACCGGTCCGAATCTTAAATCGAAAGACTGTCTAGAACATGGCTCATAAAGCATCTTTTTTAATAAAAATGCGGTATGAAAAAAATTCTAGCCTTAAGCCCAAAGTAGCCGCACTCTTGGCAGTAGCGTCGCCTCATATTGAGGACAGCGGGACAAACGACATTTTCTAGTTCTTTCTTTCTATGTGTCGTCATTGGGATGAAGCCAGATTTTGCCGAGCCAAGGGCAGGCACGGATCCAAGGAGGTGATGGGGGCGATCGCCCCCCTCCCGAAGAATGATATGGGGTCCCATGAGGGAAACCCCGAAGTGGCTCATCTCATGCTGGCTCGGAAGGGGCCTTCTCAAACTCAAAAGGGGCTCGAAGGGGCCCGCATGAGCTTCACGGAATCTGTAAAAACGCGACGGGTTCTTGATACAGTCAGGGGGCCTCTGGGAGGGTTAGATGACCCCGGGAGGCTTAGAAGGGCCCAGGGACGCAGCCAGGGGACTCCAGTAAGGGCAGGCCAGGATCCCCCACAATGTCTGAATGGGACCCGCGGCCACCGAGAGTATAAAAAATTACTCTTACAAAAACCGAGCCTATTGCCAAAATGTTTCAAAAACGGTAGGCAACACAAGAAAAAAGATGAAATATATCCATCCAAGCATATCGAGGGAACTCTATCGGCCTGTAAGGGGACCTTGCCGGTCTTTTGGGCCCGCTAACGGTCTGCAGGAACCTCCTGCCGGCCTGTGGGACCCCTGCCAGCCATGAAAGAGCACCGGCTAGTCCTGTGGAGGGGACCCCTGTTGTCCTGTGGGGTCCTTGCCGGCCCACAGGGTCCCCTGCCGGTCGATAGGGGCCCTCTGTCTGCCTGTAGGCTCTATCCCCCTGACGGCATGCAGGGTGCCCTGCTGGCCTGTATGGACCTCCTGCTGGTCTGTAGGGCACCCTGCTAGCTTGTGGGGCCCCTGCCAATCTTTGGAGGGCCCCTGCCGTCCAGGGGGTCCGCGTGAAGTGGGGGAGGGGCGACCGCTGGGCGACGATCTCCGGAATTTTTGCCTGGCTGCACCTCTGGAAGGGTCCGTGAAACTTTCAAAGGGCCCTGAGTTCACAGCAGGGCCTCAACACGGCGGACTGCCCTGAGTCCGCCGGAAGGGCCACAGGGCCCCTGAGACAGCCAAGATGAGGACTGAGTTCATAGGACGGCATAGGAACCCCTGGCATGCCGCAGGAGCCCCGAAAGGGTTCCAGGGGCCTGTATGAAACGCTGAAGGCTCCTGATAGGCCTCCAGAAGGGTTATTGAGACCCTGAGACGCAAGATGGCCCCTAAGATGGATAGAAAGGCCTTGAAACTCTCCAAGGGTCCTTAGGATCGCAAGAGGGGCCTTAACACCACAAAGTGTTTATGAGACCGCTTAAAGCGCCAGAGGGGCCCCTGAGACGGCAAAAATGTTCCACAGAGACGAGAGGGGCACATAAGATAACAGGGGTCCACTGAGACTGCTAGAGAGGGGCCTTTGAGATCGCTCAATAGCAGCCTCTGGCAGGGACCACTGAGATGACCAGAGGGGCCCCTGAAACTACTACGCCTCGAGACGTCTAGACAGTTCCTGAGACAGCCAAAGAACCTAAAGTATTGCCAGAGGCGTCTCTGTCACGGCAGAGACTTATAGAGGGCTCTTGTTACGGCTTAGACGACGGGAAATATTTCCCAGGGACTACAGGAGGGAACCCGAGATGGCTTAAGTGTCCCTGAAACTGCCAGATGGATCCATGACACTTCTCGAAGTGTCCCTGGGAGTGTCAAAGGAGCGCCTGAGACGTCCCGAGGGACGAGTGAAACTGTAAAGGAATCTGAGACCACTAGGGCGCTGACACGGCAGACGATCCGAGACCAAAAAGTTGATAAAAAAGCCTTCATAAGCTACAAGGGTACAGAGGGGCTCCTGGACCAAAACAGACACGACATTTCAAACAGAGGAAGTGATGCAGCCGCCTACAATCCCGCCCTTGTTGTCATATTTCGGCTACTGTATAGGGGAAAAACGCAGAATTTTCCCAAATGAGGTAGAGTGCTTGAATTTTGTCCGTTACCTTCTATGGCAAAAATGCGAAATTGCACCATATATTTCGGCCTGTTCCCGAGCAGATCAACGTTATTTCATTTCTGAGGAGCAAAAAATGGCGGGAGCTGAAAGGGGAGGAGGCCTCGCGCTGACCATGCGCCCCCTCCCCTTGGCACAACCTTGGATCCGCCCCTGGCTAGGGGACAATGGCCCCCACTGCCCGTCCAGTGGTGCCGCCACCTCCAGGTCAAACCCTCTGGTGGACATCATGCATACTTTGTTTCATTTTAACGCATGTGACATCTAGCGGTAGTGTCTAGTAAGTGCAGTAGCCCGTATGCTCTGTAGATAGCAGCTCCAACAGATAGACATCAATGGCGCGCCTGAGACATTATACCCGGAATAAACAGATTTGGATTAGTGTGATGTGTGCCGTTGGGGTGGTGGGTTGTACCGCAACCGATCTGTGCGGATCGATGAAACTGAATCGTTGGTCGTAGCGAGGCATATGAGAGAGGTAACGTTCTGCGAACGCATTATTGATCGTTCAACTATTGATCTTTTGCGCAGGGAACTACAGCGACATATTGGTCATCGTTTTATCTGTTTCAAACCGTCCCTCGGTATTTTTCAGTCAAAGTAGTTCTTGTGCTGGTGTCGTAGTTTGAAGTATTCACTTGATATTTGATTTCTACAGTTTTATACCGGTTCACATTGCTGTTAATGCGAATTTTGTATCATTGATGCTCTTTGTTTAGATATTTCTGTCCGTAGTCATTAATTTAGTTGGTGAAGGAAATAGAAACCATTTTTGTTCAGAAGGTATCTTGCATTACCATTTTGTTCATTTATGTTGTTGTCATGTGCCAAAAGCAATGGAAAGTGTGAGGTTATTATATCATTTGTCTCAACATTTATGTGAAATGTAATGCATATTACACTCATTAAGAATGTTCCTAGCAGTGAGACAAAAAAATGATCAGGATGGAGATTCCCAGCATCATTGAAATATGATTCTTGGTCTGTGATGCATTTTGCAATCCCATTCTGTAACCAGTATGTAGCTATCTGTATCTGTATCTGTCTTTGTAATCTGAAATGTGTATGATGCATTTTGCAGTCTGTAGTCATTTAGCGATGGACACTTAGTCCATTTTGGTTACAACATTCTTTTAGTCAGGTTCTCAGATGTCATAACAAGCCATTGTCATTTCTTCATTGATAGTTAATTGGGGCTGTTCCCTTGATTGTTTTAGCCTTGGAAAGCCAAATGGAAAGCAGTTAGCCTTGTTTCAATTTTTTGATTGAAGAAGGATATGAAGGTGCAGTAGAACCATACTCAAGAATGTTTTGCTTTAATAATGTGCAAGCCTTTTTTAATCTTGTAAGTTTATCTATGGTGCAAGGGTAACTCATCCTTTGTGGGAATGTTTAATGTGAGAGTGTTTTCTTTTGTGTGTTAATTCCTCTTTCATTTTCTTCTTTAGACAAGCAGGGGTTGGTGCATTCACCTCATTAGTCATTATCATTCATCATTATCTCCTACTATAGATGTGAAATGGATTGAGTTGGCTAGCTGACTGTTGCAGATGTTGTTAACAGCCTTTTTAGCATCACCTGCAAAATACCAGTTTTAACTAAAACAGGCTTTATTATGTGCAGAGGTCCAATGCAACACCAATGTATTGCACAGCATACATGAATTTTGTTTTATTCGACCAGAGAAACACAAGTCTGTTCACGTTAGAGTAGCTCCCAGGGTCACAATCCAGTCGGGCTGGGCCCTGTTGCTGGGAGCGGCGGCTGCGAGCGTGGGTCGGATCGGACTTTGACGGCCGGCTCCGGGGCCGGGAGCCCGGAGAGAGGCGCCGTCGGTGCGACGTCCCCGGCCGGCGGCTCTGCTGCTGTGCTGCCTGCCGTCGGCGTCAGGGACGACTCCGGGGCGGCGTGCGCGCTCGGCGGGCCGGACCCCCGGCCGACCGCTCCTGCGGCACGGGACGGCCCCGTCAGTCAGGGGAGCCCGTCACTCGGGCTCGGGGCGACCCCATCAGTCGGGGCGACCCCGCTGGTCGGCGCCGGCGGGGATGCTCGCGCTGCGGCCGAATCCCTTTCACCGGCCGACTGCGGCCCGGCACGGAGCCGGCCGGCCGGGTCACGACCCCCGGCCGGCCCGTCAGCTGACCCGGCAGTCTGGCCGTCCGGCCGGCGGCGCCGTCGTCCGCGTCGTTCGACCCCTGGCCGGCCTGTACGCCGGTAATTGGACGGGTGTGAAGAAATGGCCAGCCTGGCGGCCGGGCCGCGACGACCCCGAGTTTTCCATTGGCGGTTCGCGTACCGGGATGGCGGCTGCAGTCCGTGACCGGGTCGGCCGGCCCTGTGTGACGGCCGGTCGGCCCTGGCCGCCGGGCGCAGCGCGGCGGCGGCCGGCCGTACTCGGCCGTCCGCCGGCCGCCGCCACGGCGGCGGCCGGCGCGCGCAAGCCGCGCGTCCTTCGTCAGCGCGCGCCGAGCGGCCCATTAACCGTGTTAGCCGTGACGCAACGGCCCCGCGGCCATGCGGACTGCCGAGCGGCCGGCCGGCGGCGCCTGCTGGGCCGCACTGGTCCTGTTGGGTTCCGCCCAAGGTGCCTGCTGTGCCGTGCTGGTCCCGGCCTGCAGTCCCTGCCGTGCTGTGCTGGGCGCCGGCGGCCGGCGGCGCTGAGGGACTCGGCAGGAGTTTTTGCTGCTAGGTCGTCGAGATGAGCCGGTGCCGGGCGGTCTGCTGGGCCGGCTTTTTCCTGTTGTTTGTCACGAGGTGACGGAAACCTCTTGTCAGCAGAGGGGCGGGGCAGGGACGGGTGTTTTTCTCGCGCCTCGGGGCCGCAAGGTGCGTATAAGCACGTGTCTGTCCATTTCCATGCATTGTTGAACTCTGCCGACTCACGCAGCGTGACACGGGGAATAGTTACGGTCGGGTTACGGCGGTGTTATCCAGTCAGTGTAAGCACAAGACGAACTCACGGGTGCACCGGCGACTTCTGATGCAGTTTTCCTCGTACCACGCCATAGACCTAATTATCCCGTGACGATACATGGCAGACGGATATTGCGCGACACGCTCCGGGGGGAGGGACATCTGAGCAGGTCTGGCTCCCTGGGCCTCACCGGACGCGCCTGTGTGTCTGTTTGTTATTCGGCCTCGGGCGACGGGACCGCGCCTGGTTTCCCGGTCCAGATCTGACTGGTGGCCTGTCCCACACCGGATACTCCAGTGACCCACACCGTCTTCCGTCACGGTTGACCGGGAACCGTCGGTGCTGTCCGTCGCCGGGATGCCAGCATGGCCCCGTATGGGCGGCCACGTGCCCAGGCGCGCCGTGCGCTCGCGTTATCGGTTGCGGGGCGCACGTGATGGAAATGATGTTTTGGCGTCGCCTGATTGCGAACGGGACTTTCGTTGGTGCTGCTGTTGAGAGCGGGGTTCGTATGAATGCACTTTTTGCGTGACTGGTTTCGTTGTCGTGATGGTTGACGTTGAATGAACTGCTACAGTGCGATAGTTTTCCTAAAAGCATCCGGGTCACGTGGTCTGTGTGTTTTCCGGTTTGTTTTTCGGTATTTTTAGTCCGCAGTTGCAATGGAGTCCCACGAATCTTGCCGCCCCCGCCCTCTCCTCTCGCCTTGAAGTCATATTTTAGTTGCGTAACTTCCGTCATGAGGCCGATGTCTCTACGCCACGAACCCAGAGAACCCGGACAAACTGTATTTTCACACCATCGAGACGCGGTCCGCGTACCGGCCCTGGACGTCCCTCGGGAACGGCCGCTCCTGCCTGTCCACCGGATGCCGGCATGTCTTGGCCGGCCCCTGAGTCACCATCAGCTGCATACCAGATCAGGCAGTTGTTTAGCCGCCCGTTCGGACCCGGTGGATCCCGTGTCGCGTACGAGATATCGGCTATTCTGGGACCGGCCTCGGAGCCCCCGGCAGCCGCGGGCTCCGGCTGACCCGCCAGTGCCGCCGCGTTCTCCGCCGCGGGCGCCGGGCGCGCCGGCTCGGCCAGCGGTCGCCGTGACGTGACGGCCCGGCGTGACCGCGCCGGCGGTCGCGCTGCGTGCCCGGCAGACGCCGGCCGGCGGCGCCTGAGCCGGCTCGGCAGGGCGGGGCCGGCCCGGCGCCGCCCGCGGCCACGGCCCCCGGACGTCCTCTGCTGTGTGCGGCGCAGTCGTCTGCCGGCGGTGTCTGAGGATGGCTCTCGCGGCCGGCCGGACCGATCCGCGGCGGAGAGCGTGAAGCGGCCGATCGCCGGCCCGGTCCCGGCGGGCGCGGAGGCCGTGCGCGCGCTGGAAGTGGGCGCGCGATGGTGACTCGCCGGTGTAGCGTCGTTCGGTGCGAGGCTATGGTCCAGCTGTGCATTGTTGCCGTACCGAGTGGCGCGCCTTGTTTGCACTCTGAATGACGTCTCGGCGCCCGAAACGACATTGTTTGCTGGTGCAAAGGGCGCCAGGAAATTACGTGCTCAACGGCGTTGAGCTGGGCAAAGGCAATATCCCGTACCGCAGGCAAGGCCCAGTCAAAACTATTCCGCTTTTAATATACCATTCCGTTAAAGATGGTTCTGAAAGCATTTGATTTCCCATAGCAGAAGGTCAGAACTGTCTACAACCAGCCCAGAAATGTTCTCAGCATCAGGAAACCAAGCCGTGTTTTTTCAGCGAGGCTTACGTCGCTTCTGCTGGCCCGAGTAACGTTAGGGGGCTTATGGCCGGCGGAAGTAACGTCATGGAGTTCTTGGCCGGCGGAGTTAACGCTACGGAGTTTTAGACAGGCGGAAGAAGCGTGACGGAGTTTAAGACCATCAGAAGTGACATTCTGAGTTTTGAGAAGGCGGAAAAAACGTTACGGAGTTTGTGGCCGGCGAAAGTAGCATTATGGAATTTGCGGCAGGTGGAAGTAACGTTACAGAGTGCTTGACCCGTGGAAGTAACGTTACAGAGTTCGTGGCCAGCTGAAGTAACGCTGCGGAGTCTTTGAGACCGTAGCCATTGGGTATTGTCCCTGTGTGTGGTCCGTTGTTTTGGTGACAGACGCAGCCCTGTCGCGGTTCCTGCCAGCTGGGGATCTGCCGGTTGTTTGATGCGGCCCAGCCCACCCGCAGTGGTTTGTGGTGGTCGGTCTGTTGTCGCCTCCCCCTCCCGATCCCGTAAGGGAGCTAGTTTGATTGGTCCTCAGCTTGCATTCACCAGTTCAGAATTGGCTCCGGCTCTGTTTTGCTGGGTTGCCTACGGGCTCTGCTGCGTATAGTGTCTTCCAAAGTTAACATTTTGGGTACTTCTCAAAGTTCTCGGATCTTAAAACACCTTGCTCTGAGAACGTTTGAATCGGGCGCAATCAATCCGTTTTCTCAGATAAACAAGAGTCCGGCCCCGCACAGCCATCCAACTACGGCATAACAATGATGCTTATTAGTGATTTTCGTGGCTTATTACATCTCACGATAATCAATCTGCTGTTCCTTTTAGAATACCAATGCGATGTTCCCCTCAGTTCAGGTTATATCGGTACAAGTAGATCTGAATGTGCACCTTGTAAACATTAGTCTCACTATGGGCCAATGCACGCATGCCACAGTGGTGACGCAGAAAGGCACACTTTACTTTGATTCTGTTTTCATTTTTTCATTTGATTCTCATCAACCTCAGGTTTTGATGGCCCCGCTGTTTGTAGTTCGGCCGGGGCCCGGGGTCCCGCTGTCCGTAGTGTCGGCCAGGGCCCCGCTGTCCGTAGTGTCGTCCAGAGCCCCGCTGTCCATAGTGTCGGCCGGGCCCCACCGTGCGTAGTGTCGGCTGGGGCCCCGCCGTCCGTAGTGTCGGCCGGGATCCCGCTGTCCGTAGTGTCGGCGGGGGCCCCCGCCGTCTCCGGTGTCGGCCCGGCCGGGCGGCGCGCGCGGCCGCCCGCCTGCCCGGGCCGCCGCCGATCGATCGGTGCCGGGCCCAGTGGTTGTCGGGCCGCCGCCGCCGCCGGCCGCCTCCGGTGCCGCTGTCCGCGACCTGAGGAGCCAGCCCCGCCGAGAGGCCGGCCACCGGCCGCCTGTGAGGTGCGCGTGAACGCGGCGCGGCGCCGCCGGCCGTCCGTCCCCGCTGCTACCCCGAGCGTGGGCCGGAGCCGACCTCTGCCGGCCGCCCGGCCGACCCTGTTGATTCGGCGGAGGCTAGTGCGGTCGGCTGGTCGCTGCTCGGCCGCCATCTGCCCCCGTCCGCACGTGTTGCAGTGGCTCAGGTTAGTGCCGCACTGTCCGGAGCGTTAGCGGAGGAAGGTCGGTGCAGGCCGCACCTCCACTCCCCGATCTGGCTCGCTGTGAGACGTCTGGGACGACGTGCGCGTGACTGTTTGGATATTGAGGGGGAGGTAAGGCAAGGGCCAAACTCAACACCGGACGACGGGCGATATTGCGCCACTGGTTGTCGTCTGTCGTCGAGCCGGCAGACCTGTCGTCGGCTGACCCAGTAAACCGCTGCTGTCAACAGCGCACGTCACGCGCAGCTCGCAGGATTCGTGTGCCGCGTCCGTCCGTGCGATTTTCGCGCCGTCTCGGCTGGGGGTCCGCCCCCCTGTCCCCCCGCGAGCCGCCGTCGTGGCGACTCGCCGGGGCCCAGCAGTCGGGAACCGGACGCCGGCTCGTGTGGGCGGCCCGAGCGACGGCGTCGGGCGGTCGCCTCCCGCCGTCGGCGGCGACGGCGGCGGCGGCGGCGGCGCGCAGCCGCCCTCGCTCGGCTACCTTTGACATTTAGCCGGCGCTGCAGCCGGCTGGCTTGAGGCAGGCCGCCCGGGCGAGCAGTTCGCCCGGTCGCCGCCGCCGCCGCCGCCTCCACTGCCTCCACTGCCTCCACTGCTGGGCATGCCGCTGGCTGTGGAGGGGAGGGTCCTGCACGACAGGTGTGGCATCTGGTCTCTCTCTCTCTCTCTCTCTCTCTCTCTCTCTCTCTCTCTCTCTCTCTCTCTCTCTCTCTCTCTCTCTCTCTCTCTCTCTCTCTCTCTCTCTCTCTCTCTCTCTCTCTCTCTCTCTCTCTCTCTCTCTCTCTCTCTCTGTCTCCTTTCTCCTCTCTCCTCTCTCCTCTCTCCTCTCTCCTCTCTCTGTCTCTGTTCGTTCTTTCTCTCTCTCTCTCGCTGCCTCCCCCGGGGTCCGCTCGTTATCGATCAGCGGCTCAGCGTGGTGTGCGATTTATACGCGGCTTGACCCAGAACGCACAGCCGTGTTGCGCCCAGACGGCCGAGGTCGGAGAAGAGCCAGCTCATCACTGAATCGGCACCGGGGCCGGATCGGCTGCGGGCACCGAGCCGCTCGGGTCACGGACGAAACGAAGGGCGGGCCGGCCCGGAGGCGATCTACAGCCAGTACCTGTGCGGCTGGAGAGACTTTGCCGGGGCCTGAGCCGATTAAAACCTACGATCGGCTGCAGACCGTCAGTTACCAGTCCTCCCATGTCTCGGAGTGGACCAGTTCGCTCCGTGCTGATTTGAGTCTGCTGTTTCTGATGCAGCCGGCGTTTGTCAGCGTGAGACTGTCCGCGGAAGCGGAACGGCCGGTCTGACGCCGCCCTGGCCGCCAGTCGTGCCCGGGCGAGCCTGGCACGCACCGGAGCCGTGCACGGCCGCGGGGAACACCGCGTCCGGACGGCGGGCCGCCGGCCGGCACCAGAAGCCTTTGTCCGGCGGCGCCGGCGGCGGGCCCGGTTCCGGCCTGCATTAGCGCTTGTATGGCCTCGGGCGGTCGTCGGGCCGGGCGCCTGGTGCGGCTCGCATTGTCGCGGGGGGGGGGGAACAGGGAGCATGGACGACGGTCCGACGCTGCATAAGACTGCGCGTGTCACCATGTGACGTAATCGTGGTATCCCCGGCCGTGCACTGGCGCGGCGGCCGGAACAGCAGGCTTCCGGACGGCGCGAGGGCTGGGGACAGTCGGGGACCCGCGGAGTTGGGGATGCTGCAGGCTGCCGGGCGGCTCTGAGAAGGTGGTCTGCGTGTGAGGGAAGGGCCTGCCGGGGCTTTGGAATCGACCGGCCAGCATGAGCGGGCCGAGTGGGGCTTCGCGGCCACAGCGCTGACCCGCCAGCGGGCCGGTCTGCTCGTCTGAGGTGCCGCACAAACTGAGAAGCGCTCTGAGGCGACGTGGCTTCGGACTTCAGCTCGAACCCGTCTGCTTTGAGCGACACGAAGACAGGCATGACACAAGCATGACGCGTTTTCGGAAGAATAATGAACTGCCACGAAACGAACAACGCGTAAACAAACTTCAGAGGAAAATAGAAATTACATGTCGTGTTACGTCAGTTGCCACATATTCAGCTCAGCAGATGCGGTGAACAACGCAATCGTGTCGAACATCGGCCTAGTGCGAAGCCAGGGAGAGCGACCACGTGCGCTCTCAACATTCTTGCCTTCTGGTGGCCTACAGTGCCGCTGACCCCGGCATCCTCCGACGGAGGGGACGCCATGGCCTTGTGTTGCTCGCACTCTGTCCGTGGGACTGACAGGCTATCGTCTGGTGCGCCTCAAGGTCTTCCCCGGGGCTTCGTCGTGCCACAGATCCGGTGGCGGTGCGCTGCCCTGCTGCGTCTCCTGCTCTGCGAGTTTTTTATAAGAACATTTTTCCCACTTATTTAGCATTACAGGTTTAAACCTAGACTAATCCACGGGTGGGTTCAATGTGTTTTTGTTATGTATGGACATTTATTCATGGAAATGCAATCCAAGAACGACTAGAATACAGTCTACCGCACGCGGAGAGAAACGTGCACTACACCGCTGTACTCCGCATTATTCATCATTACAGCTTTTTAAACCATAGGATTACTCTAGATAAGTTCACTCATGTATGTTCACTGCAGGGTCGCACTGTTACGCTTCATCATGGCTGAGCGCGCCCACCAGGAGAGGCCGCCAGGCACCCACCGAGCCCCACACAGCGCCGAATGCCGACTGCCCGCACAATCACGTGTTGTGTCTCTGTCTCGCCATATATTTCATCCTATTAAGCAAATGCCCCGTGCATAGAACAGTGATTCCCCTCTTCTTACTTTGCTTTTCCTGATTATTTTGCGTTATCGCGATAGGCAGTTCTGCCCGTGCATAATTCGCTATTATCTTTCGTATTTTTCAACCGTGACTCCGTTATCCTGTTGCCCTTTCCGAGTTTACAAGTGACTGTGTGTTGTCTAATCAGGAGCATTGTTGTACTCACGACCGGCGACGCCGTAGGAAAGCCTAGTATCACCGATTCTTACGAGGTAAATTCATTAGAAAGCCGAAACTTCCAAGAGCTGCGCCAGTTTTTATCCCAGATTGGTTTTACATCCCCACAAACCCCTCTGCTGTACAAATATCTCTTAGTTGGAATGTATCTGTATATAATTCTGTAATATTAAAGACTCCAGCCGAAGTGAGATATGGTGCACTTATGGGTAATTCGGTATATTTTCTCTCAGCTGCGAAGGTGAATGCTACCGCTGCTGGGACGCGGATTCCCGCAAAATTGTTATATAAATGCTGACTCCTGAAATGAACTGCCGGGACGCATTTTTCGCCCGTTGTCCTGACCATAAATTCTGTTTTGTCTTGCGGGCTTAGCTTACACCTGGGATTCTGTCGAAACTGTTCTTTCCACGTGGCGGGTAATGCTGTCATCGGGCTTTGAACCGTCAAAAAATGCACTCACAGTGGGACATTTATGTCTGATCTGGTTAACATTCATTATATTTCCCCTGTATCTACAGTATTATGAATTCTTTGAACGTCTGCGAGGAACATACGTTTTATAAATGCTGGTTTGCTGTCATTTTCAAACCGTCATTGTGTCAAAGGCTTTGTGCCCTCACGAACTTGATGTCTTGCGCGGCTTTAGCTGGCAGGCGCCCAATCACAGCTTCACCACCGGCTTATCTTGTTTGTTGGATCCGGTAGCGTGATGGGTGATGATGCATGGTGATGGTGCATGCAACGACTGCGGTGACGAGATGCGGATATTTCGATAAAGCATGCCTCCGTGACAGCCCATTCGCCAGCTTGTCCGTTTTAGAGGGTGCGTATCCAGTGCAGGTAGATGAAAATGACATCGTTGCGGGAAATTCCCCGGCGTCGCAGCCTTGTGGACGCGTTGCCGACCGTGACTGCTGTGTTTTAGCCCTCTCACAGTACAGCGGAGTTTGGACGGAACCGCTGGTTCGCGACTACCGCAGAGGGACGCCTTCTCTGTCGTGTTGGCCACCCAAAAAAGACCTCGTGCAGAGACGGCCGGCCGAGGCGCGGTCCCATTACGGTCCATGCAGCACGCCAGGGACGAGATGCGCCGATTTTGAGGCGTCCGGACCCAGGTGAACGAATGTACAACCAGTCGACCTTCCGCTGGGATGCCGGAGATTTAAGCCGGCGAAGCATCAGTAGACGACAGCGTTGCGCAAAGCTTGTTTCTGGCGAGGCTGGCGGGTACGGGACGTTTGTCATCTCGACTGGACGCGGAGCGCTCCAAGGATGACTGCCCGTCGCCGATCAGCGCCCGTGGTCAGGGACGGCCGGCTGTGCGGAGGCCTGATGAACGTTTGGCGCCGCGGGTGGCGCCTGGGTTCGGCTGACCTCTGGTCAGGTCACCGGCCGGCCTGCGGCGCCGGCCGAGCAAGGCACTCGCGGGCCGTGCTGCAGTGTGGTGCTGCCGCTTTCTGGGACGTGCTGATCTTGAGAATGGACGCTGTTTTTTTCTGGGATGTCCGGTGTGCGGCGGCGGTTGCAAAGACGGCTTGTCTGCAGCTTGTTGTGCTGAAGTCAGTTTTGTCATTTCGTCCACGATTTGTCATATTGAGGAAATTTCGTGGCATTGGAATGCATTAACATCGCGATGGCTTCGCCCTTTTTAGGTTACCAGGGAAAACTATCAACCCACATATGTGTTGTAAAAAAGGGATTTTTGCCCGTCCTGATTGGTGCATTTTCCCGCCTGTGTCACATAACTGATACGGTTCGGACTACGTCGCGTTGCAAGTACGGCTCATTCTGTGTTTTATTTCCACTACGATCGGAGTTAAAATTCCACCAGAACGTTCATCTAGATGGTACCCCTTTGACTGCGTACAAGGAAGTTGTAATGACATATAGCGCAAAAAGTGACTGTATAGTACTGTAATCGTAATACACTTCTTTCCGGATCATAGGGTCTTGATTCAACCCCCGTCCTATTCGCCCTTTTTGCGACGGATCCGTGAAACAGCTTGCGTCACAGCCCGCGACTTAGCAGACCCTTCAGTTTCTCTTTTATTTGGTTGTCGGAGTAGTCATTAATCATTGAGCGTTTCAGTCGACGTAAATGTTTCGGCGCTAAATAGCAACGGCATTTCATGGCGTCGTTCTTTGGCCGTAAATGGTTTTAGAACTTGTTGGGAATAAAAGCGCACACTTTGAGCAGTCGTTCCGGCATGTGGGCTCTGTGGCTACGACCGACGCCGGACGCAGCTGTATGCATCAGGCGTGGATCACGCCTGACTTCCCGCTGGTGATCTGTGCGTGGCGACAGCGCCATCTGATGGGCGTAATTCTCGGCCGCGATCGGTCCGATCGGCGCGGCATTTCCGCTGCCAGCGCCGAATATGCCGCCACTGAGCCGGTGTCGGCCGCCGGCCGCCGATCCCATCACCCTGGCAGACTGTGTGGCCGGGCTCGCCGCAAATCTGGTAATGGATGCCCGACGCCTGCTGTCTGAAGCTGGCCTCGTTTTGATGGGTGGTTCCTTCCAACGTGTCAAGCGATGTAATACAGTCAAGCGTGCTTGAAGAATTCACGGCCTATTTCGAAACATGCCGCTCATTTAGTGCGTTTGAGCGACACGGAGAAATCACTGTTTGTCTTTTACCGGAAGCATTCGACAGTGGTTGTGTTCTTAGTTTGTTTGCGTTACAGCCAGTGGGGTTCGTCTGCTCCCATTTCCGGCGTGCTGATTCCGACTGAATTGTTATCTGGCAAGTATTCCTCCGCTGATAACTGGTAATACCCGGAGATGTCATCGGGCCGGAAGGGCCTGTCATTTGTCCCAGATGCGATCACGGGCCGTGGCCCCGCGGGTATCAGTGGCGGCCGCTCCCGCAGCCGGCTGAGGATGATCATCACATGCATTTGCTCGTCCCACTTTGAGGCAGTGGATGGCGTAGTTATGGAAATTGGAAAGACGCTTTTCCAAATCCTCGTGATGCATGAACTCAGAGGGCTGTGTTAATTAAGAAATAATGCTATGATTACTAAAAAAGTGCTGCTGCTTGTTACTGTTAGATTGTAGTGATCATAGTTACGAATGCGACTGCGTCTGCCGACGCTGACTACAAGTTTCCGGCAGCCATGCGGTGGTGCCAAATGGTCGCCAATGTCTGGCGGACATTTCCAGCCGAGGCTGCCTCTTCCGGGTCCCCTGCTATCCCCCCCCCCCGCCCCTGAATGAAAGGTCCCTCTCCCGACTGTACTGCTGAGCGCATATCTGCTGGTCGGGCCCCTTGTCTGATCGACTGCCCCCGTGCCGGGTCCCATTTCTGCCGGACAGCCTGCTATGCGGGATTTCCTCTTCCACTGGGTACGTCCGCTGTTGTCGACATGGACTGCCGGCGGCTTTGAGTGGCTGGGCTGCCGGCGACCGTGAGTGGCTGGGCTGCCGGTGACCGTGAGTGGCTGGGCTGCTGGTGGCCATGAGTGGCTGGGCTGCCGGTGGCCGTGAGTGGCTGGGCTGCCGGTGGCCGGGCGAACGGTGGCCATGAGTGGCTGGGCTGCTGGTGGCCATGAGTGGCTGGGCTGCTGGTGGCCATGAGTGGCTGGGCTGCCGGCGACCGTGAGTGGCTGGGCTGCCGGTGGCTGGGCGAACGGTGGCCATGAGTGGCTGGGCTGCCGGTGGCCGTGAGTGGCTGGGCTGCCGGTGGCTGGGCGAACGGTGGCTGGACTGCCGGTGGCTGGGCGAACGGTGGCTGGGCTGCCGGTGGCCATGAGTGGCTGGGCTGCCGGTGGCCGTGAGTGGCTGGGCTGCCGGTGGCTGGGCGAACGGTGGCTGGGCGGACGGTGGCTGGGCTGTCGGTGGCCGGGCGGTGGCTGGGCTGGTAGTGGCTCGACCACCGTTGGCCGGGCGGGGCGGTTGCAGTATCTGAGCCGCCCAGCGTCGACTCCGCCGCCGCCGCCGTCGGCCGATAAGCCGGCTCGGAGACGGGACTATCTGGCCGGCGCCGGGCCCCTGCCGAGCGGCGCCGGCCGGCCGGCCGACCGGCGGCGCCCGGCCGCCTCTTCCTGGCCGGCGGCCGGCGGAAGGTCATGACCGTCCGTCTGGGCGGTACCGATCGTCTGTGTGAAGTTACAGCCGGCAACTGTGCTCGACTGGGCTCCTGTCGTATTCTCACGCTCTTCCCATCCCCTATCTGTATACGAACTCCGTCATTTTTGGGCGTATTTCTTTTACCTTCCTTCGGTTTTGTCCTTTATGTGCGTAGTAACACCAGGAAAAGGCACGTGTTATACGTGCTCGCACAAATGGTAGTGTGCGTGGTCGGCTCGCTGCGACCGATAATGTTTCCGGGCGGCTGGTAGCTCGGGCTGCTGCGGGGTGTGGCCGGTCCCGCGGCCCCCGGGCCGTGCCAGGTGCCCGCACTAACCGGCCGTCTCCCGCGTGCCCGCAGGCCTAGCGGCAGGGGCGCCGGCTGGGCGTCAGGAGCCTCAGCGCTGCCACCATGCTCATCAAGGAGTACCGGATCCCGCTGCCGCTCACCGTCGACGAGTACCGCATCGCCCAGCTGTACATGATCGCGGTGAGCGGGTCGCGGACGGGGTACCTAGTGGCGGCCGCCTGTGACGTCCCTGCGGGACAGCGGGGGGGGGGGCGTCACAAGTCTGTTGGTGCGTTCTTGTCTGTTTCAGGTGGTTCGGCCAGTGTCGTGTTGTTTCAGGTGCGACGTGGCGTCTAGTCAGGATATTTCATGTGTGGTCGGCCACCGTGAAGAGGACGCGATGGTCCTGTAATCCGCGACAGAGCAGCCGTGTATCAGGCTCGCGGCTCGCTGGCGGGGGACTGCAGCCCGTTCTGTCCCTTGGCGGGAAGCTGCGCAGCTGGGGTGTGACGAAGGCGGATAGACCGGGCGGACAGACCGGTTTTTTGTCAGCGAGCCGTGAACCGGGGAGTCATTGGGATGCGAAGTGCGCACAGTGACTGGTGGAGGCGAACGGCATGAAATCGAGCTCTGAAGCGTCTGTCGATCGCAACGCCTGACGGCTGTCATTGCTGATGGCGTAGGCAGGTGTGGGAACGTGTTGACGTGATCACGTGCCAGGAACGTCCAGCTGAAAAAAAAACACTTAGCAGGCTGAAAACGTTTGTCGTGATTGTGCACAGATCTGAATTTAAAACGGCTGAGGGTTGGATAAGCATTCCATTAAAGCTTGCAAATATATCGTTCTGTCTGGAGATTTTTGTTTGTACAGAGTAGTTTAAAAAACGCGTAGTTTTAATGTGATCCTGCTCTGTTTGAAGTATGCAGAGTTGGCTTTTGTTGTTGATTGTCATGCATGCCGCTGCTTTGACGTACTGAACCTGTAAGCATATTGGTATATGAGCCCGTCCGTTATGCTGTATGTGAACGGCCCAAGGCCTCAATTAGTGACAGGAAGACTAAGTATAAAAAATTTAAGCAATGCTGTTATTGACGTAAGCTTGAAAGAAAGAGGAAGGTGGATGGCGATGACAATTATCTGGCCTTTGCGGCTCTCGTAAATGAAATTAACTGAGAAAGCGGTGGCAGTGCTGCGCTGCACTGTTTACTCGGCGCCAGGGCCGACATAAGCGCTGCGTCTGGTGCAAACGAGGCGGCATTTTCACCGAGAGCCGATTGCCGCCTGTTGGGCCGGATCTGCAGGGCAGGTCGGAGGGCCGCGCCGCCGCGGCGGTTTTTCACCACCGCCGGCTTCGGCCGCGCGATTGTCGCGTTTTTGCGGACTGAGCGCAGCTGGCTGACGTCAGAGATGTGGGCTGTGGGATTAGTGTCCGCGACTGAGGCTGGGGAGGATTCAGTGCGCGATTGCAGGAAAGTGTGTCGTGCACGGTGCTGCGAACTGTGAGCGACAGCGTGGCAGTCTCCCCGTGTAGACAATGATATAGCTGAAGATATAACCTAGACTTGGCAAAACGAGGAGCGGTGAGATGACTGCCCATATTGGCTGTTGCCCCTTATGCGACCCCCACGGGAAACAGGGCCAAGAGTAACCTTGTGATGCATAGAAAGGAGAGGGGGTGGCTTCCTTGATGACTGACCTTGTCAGCCAAAGGAGATGGAAGGTGACTCCTGTGATGACCTGACCTTGACCTTGACCTTGACCTGTGCTTGACCTTGCAGAAGAAGAGCCGCGACGAAACCCACGGCGAGGGAAGCGGAGTGGAGATAATCGTCAACGAGCCGTACGAGGATGGCCCCGGCGGCAGTGGACAGTACACCCACAAAATCTACCACGTCGGCAGCCATTTGCCCGGTACGTGTGGTGGAAACGTCCCGGATCGTCTGCTCTCTGACCATCAGGCTTGCTTGGTTCATGCAAACACGATTGTTGTCATGACTGTGAATTGTGGTAGTCGTGGAGAGTGCTGATGTGAACTTTGGTTCGTACGTTTATGACAACAATAATGCTGACGCGCCGTCGTAACCATTCCGTAAAATGTCACTGAAACATCTTAAAAAGAATACCACGTCGGTTATCGCCGGCCCGTTATACCTGTGAATCGGGAATCATACACGAAAGCCGTCGTGAAGCCCAGCAGAATCGCGGTAGATGCGGCGCGGATTCCTTTTAACCTCTCAGTTTTGGCCTAACCGCGTAGCAGTCATCTGCTCGCCAAGTACACTTTAAGCGCCCAGACTGTGTACCATTGCCACGTTTTTAATCCTAAAACCAAAACAATTCGTAAAATTGTGCATAAGCTGGTACGGGTAAAAAAATGAAGCAGCGTTTTGCGGCAAATTGTCATCGTTTAGCAGAATCATGCATTCATGAAAACGTAAAAATGGACCGACAGCCCGTCTGAGTCTTCAAGACCTATTAATTCCCCATTGTGAAAATTGCGATTTTGAACAACGAGGGCTTTCTAATACTTTTCGTCATTCAATCAGCCGTTTTGGTACATTCTAGCCATTCATTCGGCTTTGAATAGTCCATCGGTAGCCTAGGGCCGTTTCGTTGTCGCGCGCTCACCAGTGTGAACTGAAGATAGCACACTGGCGATCGTCTGTTTCCGTCTCCGTCCCCGTACTGCACTGTACCAAATTTCTCCGGAATATTTGTCTCGGTAGGACGGCGACTTCTTGCGCTGAGTCCATATCGGTCTCTGCGACAAACCTTAGAACATCTCCACGTGTTGCTTCGTTCCGTGCGCCGATAAGCGGAAAGACACCAAGAAGCCTCGGGCGCGTCAAATCCTGACAGGCACGCTGCCGCTAGTCGAACCCTGGTGCGGCTGGTGCGCTGGACGCCCGTGGAACACCGTGCTCCGGGCCGAGATCGTGCTCAGGTCCGCTGTCCTGTTCCCACCGGCACTGAGTACTGTCCTCCAGCCAACAGCTGACTGCCAGCACACGGACCTCCGACTGTTCGCGTGAACGGCGCCCTGCCCGGCGGAGAGCGGGAGAGCTGAGGGAGTCGAGACCAGTTCTGACGGGCTCTGTCCTCGCTCCCGGACCGGAGGCGGCACGCGCCGACACCGGGCGGCCTGCGCGCGCCGGAGCCGCGAGGCCAGTTGCGACACGGAGGACTGCGACGTAATTACGGCCCAGAACCCGTCTAATTGGCCGTGATCGCTGCGAACCTGGCGCTGCGTGGTGTGTGAGAACCGGCGGGGGGGGGACCGGTGTAGAACGATCCTGTTCCCAGCCGTGATAGGATTCAGAACGTGTCCGGGATTGAAGTTCCGCCCCCCCCCCCCTATCCATCCCGCCGTCGGGTATTTATATCGTGTTATCAGGCCTGCGGAGATACGAGCGAAATTAGACCGCACAGGCTCATCCAGATGGGTTTCCTACTCGCGTCGCGACCATCGCGGCCTTTTTGCATCCGGGGGACTAGTTGACGAAGGCGTGGCGTGTTTCAGTAGTAATCACTTGGTTTGTTACATCAGCAGTAAAAGCACAGGTGGCGGTGTCAGCGCCGCTAGATCCGAAACTATTGTGAGCAGCTTCTGACTCGCTGTTCGTTTGGCCGACGTTCCTTGGGAACACCGCCCGGGGGCTCAGACGAACGAGCGGGATCACTCTGTGCCATGTCACAGTGCGCGACCGGCGTATCTGTCGCAGTCCGGAGGCCGCTGCCGTGTCCGTCTGTCTGTCGGAGGCCGGAGCCCAGAGATGGCCACCGTTCCCAGGGATGTTCATTTCCGCCGGCGCCCGAGCGGCCCGACAGCGGACTGGACCTCAGCGGCCCGTCTGATCAGGAGTCCCCGCCGGCCGGGGGGTCTGATCAGACCCTCCGCCGGCCGGGAGGCCTGATCAGACCCTCCGCCGGTCAGGAGGTCTGATCAGACCCTCCGCCGATCAGGAGGTCTGATCAGAACCTCCGCCGGTCAGGAGGTCTGAGCAGGATCCTCCGCCGGTCAGGTCTGATCCGGTCAGGAGGTCTGAGCAGGACCCTCCGCCGGCCAGGGGTCTGATCAGACCCTCCGCCGGTCAGGAGGTCTGAGCAGGATCCTCCGCCGGCCAGGGGTCTGATCAGACCCTCCGCCGGTCAGGAGGTCTGAGCAGGACCCTCCGCCGGCCAGGGGTCTGATCAGACCCTCCGCCGGTCAGGAGGTCTGAGCAGGATCCTCCGCCGGTCAGGAGGTCTGAGCAGGACCCTCTGCCGGTCAGGAGGTCTGAGCATTACCCTCTGCCGGTCAGGAGGTCTGAGCAGGACCCTCTGCCGGTCAGGAGGTCTGAGCAGGACCCTCTGCCGGTCAGGAGGTCTGATCAGACCCTCCGCCGGTCAGGAGGTCTGAGCAGGACCCTCTGCCGGTCAGGAGGTCTGAGCAGGACCCTCCGCCGTTCAGGAAGCCTGAGCAGGACCCTCTGCCGGTCAGGTGGTGCCGCTGCGGTCGTCTGCGCTGCAGCGCCCGGATGCAGGCGGTGATACCGGTGCACGAGTGCAGGGGTGCTGGGCCGACGTCGGAGTCTGTCGGTCCACAGACTGTGCGACATAGGGACATGACGTGTTGTCTTCATGAAAAATGGATGATGCGTGCGACTAAGGCAGCTGATGTGTCCATGATAAGTGAGGCCTCGGCGCTAACAATTCATTTTAGCGGCGGCTGTAGTCGGAAATCTAGGCGCTGAACAGTTTTGCTAATTAACGCCTTTAGGTGCTTGTTCGGCGATAAAACACAGGAAAAATGAGAAACACGCGCATGCTATTTCGGCGTCCACATTTTGCTTGTAAAATATTCACTACTGTTGCACTTTGTGCAAGACTGTGGGATATGAGGACATGACGTGTTGTCTTCATGAAAAATGTATGATGCGTGCGAGTAAGGCAACTGATGTGCCCATGATAAGTGAGGCCTCCGCACCTAACAGTTCATTTTAGCGGCGGTTGTTTTCTGAACTTTAGGCGCTGAACAGTTTTGCTACTTAACGCCGGTAAAATCAGCGATAAAACACAGGAAAAATGAAAAACACGCTCGAGCCATTTCGACGTCCACGTTTAGCTTGTTAAATATTCACTACTACTGCACTTCGTGCAAGATGGGGACGCCATCACTTTCATCACGTCACGAGTTGAGAAGAACCGAAAGCGGCGCGGCGAGCGCGTGGAAACGATGACCGTGCTGCATGCCGCGTCGATAGTCGGTGTATTTTAAACGCTGGGGCATCCCCGCGGACCCCGCCTCGACCGTGTCCGAGTACGCGGGATTCTCAGGCCCGCGCGGCGGGAGGGCCGGTTCGGTCCGGATCCGATCCGCGGGATCCGCCGGGAGCTCCGGATCCGCACGTCCTGCAGGAGGTCGGTGCCCTGTCAGGGCGCGTACCGCCGGGTTATCTGATGGGTTCCGTCTCAGTCCGGAGGACGCGGAGGACGAGGCGGGGGGGCTTCCGGCCGGCAGCGGTGGCTCCGCTTTCTGGGTGGCCTCCGGCGGCTCCCAGCGGTGGTCTGGCTGCAGGCCGGCGGGATGTGGTCGCGGTTCTGCGAACGGCGGGCGGCGTGCATTACGAGGAAAGGGAGATGGCCGACATTGGAATGGCGTCAGCTAATCGGGGACCGTTTTGACCCGCGCCCAGCCGGCACCCTGAAGTGGGCGGCCGGAGCTCAGGGGGCAGGCGTTTTGACCCCCTTCCCCTTTCGCGAACAGACCGTCGAAGAAAAATGCCATCGGAAAGCTCGCCGTTAACAGGTTTCAAAGGACGCAAAAGTTCGGGGAAATTTCGAAAAATAATGCGTCTTTTTGGCGTATACATGTCAGATAGGAGTGTTTAAGGAGAGCTCAGTCTCCATACCTAATAGGCAATTCTGAGAGAGCCAATGGAAAGCTAATAGAATGCTCATTACGGTGACATGTAATTTATAAGATGCATATAATCACGTATCGCGTCAGGTGACCTAACATGTCATTTTTCATTTTGTTACATGTGGTGTTTTACTCGTTGTTGCTGGCGAGTTGTTGTCCTTGTATTCTTCCGAACCGGTAGAAATGATTTGTACTAACGTTCTTCAAATACCGACGGACTAAAAAGCCAATGGCCCAATGTGACCTGACCTGACCTAGCATTCAGCCGTTTTCCTTGCCTTATTTTGTGTCCTGTCGAGGGTCAGTCACTCTACAAAAATAAGGAAAACGGTTGCATTTGGATTCGAACTTCCTGGGCTCCACAACCGTGGTCATTAGGGTGCTGTATAACTACGATCACACGACCTGGCTCGACGTAGGATCTGGACCTGATTAGAAGTACGCTGGGGTTTCTGGGCTGCCAGTGACTCATGAAATAAACCAGGAAGATCAAGCTGGATACTGGATATAAACTCAGCTTTTACCACGGTTACCTCACGTGACTTCAGGCGACCTAAGGTCATTTCGCATCATGATAAAGTCTTGGTGCAATGTTGGAATGCAAAAGCGACTTCAGTGCCTATTTTTACCTTAAGGATCATCAAAACGGGGTTGTACCTGACCTGAACTCATGACCCGTCGTGTGGGTCAACACTGTTTGTCGTGCTTAGTGACTTCCTTGGCCCAGGAATGCATTCGGATTTTACCACGGTGACCCCACATGGCCTCAGATGACCGAAGGTCATTTTACTGCTTGGAAGAGTGGTGATACAATTTGGGACTGCAAAAGCGGCTTAAGTGTCTATTTTTACTTCAAAGGTCACCCAAACGAGATTTTAGACTCCTTTTTGCTAGTTGTCCTGAAATGTGACCTGTGTTGTTTACTTCCTTAGCCCAGGAATGCATTTCAGGCACAAAGAAGCCGAAAACTATTCAAGCTCGTTAGAAGGAGGAAAATATAGTCAAAATTGTCTTGCCCCAGTTCATTGGCCTTAACCTTGATAACAGATACGAGATAGCGCAATGCTTAGGAATGTCCTCGACTGCTGTTCCTGAAAGTTTTAGGTCGACCGATAATAAGGCGTTGTTCGTATAAGACTTTTAAAAAAATCGACGGAAGTTGAAAATGCTACAGGAGAAGCGCCAAGGACAAAATGTACCGAAAATTTCAGCGCCCTGCGCGCGTTGGTTTTTACATCACCAAAGGTCCTTAGGGAGGGGCATCGAAAGGCCCCCCGATGGGCGGGGGTTAAAGCCATTAAGGTATTAGGTTATAAAGGCCATCCTTTTCTGGTTGACCCCGATACTAAGTTGATCCTTTTCTGGAGCTTGCTACAAGTTGTAGACTCACCGCAGTGCGCAGCATTCCTTGTTATCCTTTGTTGGCGTAGAACGTGCACGTGCACAAGCGCTCGAGCTTGCAGGGGCCAGTTATGCTGTTGATGAATTCGGTGCGCCGAATACAGCAGCAGTGCTTCGTTTTCATGTGGTGAACTCGATTGTTCTACAGGCTGGATTGTTCTACATGTACCTCTGGCAGCCTTACGTGTAAGCGATATGCGGGAGTTGCTGCCACCTGCCAGTTTAATGCAGCTTGTCGCGGTTTAGGGATATACTGGCGGGCGGCCTGGAGACATTCTGCTGTCCCAGTGCGTCCGAGACGACCATCGCCCGGTCTGAGCGCACAGATCGTGCCGCTCCCTCCGCCACGCCTGCCAGCCGCGCTGCGTCGCTGCGGACGCGAGCGCGGTCTCGTCAGGCTGCTCCGTGGTCTGGGCCTGCTGCTCCGGCCGCACTCTGTGACGCGTCACGCCGGGCCGCCTCCGTCGGGCAGAGTGACGGACCGGGGGTGGTGCGGGACTCCGCCGTCGTGGTTACTCATCGGACTAGAACCGCCGGTCTGTTCCACTGCTCCTTCTCTCCCTCTCTCTCGGTCGTCTGATAGGTTCAAACGTGGGCGTTTGATGAGTCGGCCAGTGTTCGTCCTCCCGGTGCGCTGCGTAGTCAGAGGTAGTGGTATTAGTGGTAGTTCCGAGGATTGTGGTATTTTCTCTGGCCACGCTTCGGCGGATCGGAAGTTCGGCACTTTTCCTCTGTATGTGCACGATGATAAATGGTATGTTTTTTAACGCGATGATTAGTGGTGCGGTGGCGGCAGAAAAGCTATTCGCGGACAGCGAACAGTGTTTTTTAACCCTATTCCCGGCAGGGGGCGGAATCCGCCCCCCCCTCGGGCTTTTTGTTTGCCAATTCCAGGCTTTTTAACGCAGCTTGACGAAACTTGGTGACTTTTCCTAGCTATTCTTTCTACGTGCTGTGGCAAAATTTCAAAATTTTATTTTGCTGAGGGGCGGAGCCAGGCAACGTTTTTGGGAGGCACCTCACGCCATTTTTGGCCATGTTGAGTGTAAAATGAAAATGTCTGCCAAAAACAGAATTTTAAAGCTAGAACTTAAAACTTTATATGGATGTGTAGCTAAATAGCTGGGCAATGTGCGGATGTAATTTTGTTTATCTGAGGTCATTTTACAAGGCCAGGTCAAGGTCAAAAGTCAAAATTTGTTTTTTTGCTATAATTTGCGCCATTTTTTCAAATGCCAAACCCGGAATATATATGACGTAGAAGGGTGCCCTCTACTTGTGTACCAAGTTTCAGCTTGATATCGGGTCGGGTCACGGAGCTATGACCTAAAATGTCAGTGCGCGTACCCTATATCGCAATAGCCATAAAATGAAATTTTTGAAATACAGTGAATTCAAATGATTGAAAACGTTCACGGATAATATTAAATGCACACGATATCATTCCAAGCGACCCCAAGGTCACTGGAGGTCATTTAAGGTCAAAGGTCACAAGTTGATCTGAGAAACGTGTGACCGTGACAGTTCCCCCTTTTTCATGCCCCTGGCACCGCCTATGCTAACATTATACAAACATTGTAATGCGATTTGTACTTCTTTCGTATAACATGACTAGCAGAAGCCAGAAAAGGATGTTTGCCTATTTTGTTCATTCAGTTGTTAGGAAACTAATCCTCCTATTTTTGAAACCCTGTGAACGCCCATGAATTTTCCAAAAATTTCGGATTTGCGGACCCTTGGTAAAAGCCCTATCCATAATCTCTCGATTCATACCAGTTTCATCGAAATCGGTCCATAAACAACGGAGTTATAAGAAGTCCAAAAGTGCCCCCCCCCCCATTTTGACATTTTTGCCCCCCTGTATCTACAAATTTCAAAATTTTGAAAATTTGTTTTTATAAAAATGTAGTTCACGTCACGGCGAATCGATTGCCGTTTGTTGCGATGAAATCGGACAAGTAGTTCTCGAGATCTCAGGGGGGCCGAATCCGCCCCCCTGCCGGGAATCGACCATACCGTCTAGCCCTCCGGTAATAGGGTTAAGGGGGCGTTGTCAGGTAAAAAACATGGGAGTGTTGTACCGATATTTTTTACCTCAGTATATTCGCAATTGCTCAGTTTAAAGACATGGTTTGTTTTTCATTTACATTGTGGTTTTCCCGGAATTTTCTGTGATTTGCACCAAACGCATAAAAAACAGAGTTGAGTCCCCAGGAGCATTGTCACAATCTTGTTCCATTTAAATACAATCAGAATAAGTTTGCCTGAAAGACCATTACGTCGTTACGCGACTGTGCGCTATTTTGTTGACACGGCACTTCCTAGTCGCATGCGGCCGGTCATTGCATCTGCACTTGTTGACTGGCCCTGTTGGCGCAGGCTGGTTCAAGAGCCTGCTGCCGAAGTCGGCACTGACGGTGGAAGAGGAGGCGTGGAACGCGTATCCGTACACCAAAACGCGCTACACGTGCCCGTTCGTGGAGAAGTTCAGTCTGGAGATCGAGACGTACTACTTCAACGACGGCGGCCACCAGGAGAACGTGTTCCAGCTGAGCAACGCCGAACTGAACGCCCGGCAAGTCGGTGAGTGCCGTGACCGGAAAAGTCCGGCGTTGGAAAATTGCTGACTTTTCTTTTTCCTATAGGGCACAGGAAGTTACGCGTCGCTAAATGCTGCAGCATAGAAATGGTGTTGAGGCACTCTTCGTCCAAACGACATGGCAACCAAAAAAACAAACATGAGGAAGTCAGGAGCTACACAAAATGCCTGACGAAATTAAGGCAACTTTCATTTCTAATAAAAAGATGTGTGTGGTAGACGCGCATAGGCAGGGCATTGTGGACATGTCGGTAGGGATGTATGCGCACTGAAGCGTTGTCGCTTTTCCATTGTTTGGCGCCACGCGGAAAATTTTTGTTTTGGAACGGACTACGAAACCAGTATTCCAACCCTGGTGACGTCGCGCCCGGGTGACGTCACCGAGCGTGCTCTGTGGGACCTTGATATTTCCTGCGGAGTCTGAACCCGCCTAGGAATGTCAGAGCGATGTCGCGACGTTTGAAAGCGTGGGCGGCATGCGCCGGTCCCAGCGGGTTTGGTTCCCGGAAGCTGGATTGTTTCAGCGGACGGGAATAGAACGCTGTCTGCGGAGTGGCGTGGCATGACCAGAGCCACGCCTTTAGAGAGTATCGCCACCGCCGGGCTGGGTCTCGCTGGCGGAAGGGGTGCTTACCTGAGAGCGCACATGGGAGTCGTTGGGGAAGAGGAGTTCTATTCTTGGCAGCTATTGCTCCACCTGAAACAGGGAGGTTGAGCTGGACCGCTGAATTGATGTGCCGTAACCGATGCTAAAACCGCCTCGCGCTCGTTGGCTCATCGCCTTCCTCCTTCGGCGCTTAATTGGTGACCGTTTTAATCCACTTCGCGGTTTAGACTGAATGGTGAAAAATTGGCGTTGAAATCTCAACGTTGTCGTTTTCAGACAGGACGGGATTTATGTGGAGAAATTGTTTTTGAGAACTAGGTTTTATGAATGCTCATTGAGTAAATATGAAAACCGTGCTCCGAAACAGC
Organism: Capitulum mitella; assembly: GCA_030062745.1. Classification (NCBI taxonomy): domain Eukaryota; kingdom Metazoa; phylum Arthropoda; class Thecostraca; order Pollicipedomorpha; family Pollicipedidae; genus Capitulum; species Capitulum mitella. Next base: position 11,700,242 of record CP099844.1, on the reverse strand, counting down.
GCCCGTTTCGGACGCTATTTCCTGAACATACCTCACTCGTCGCGGGAGTACGCACCGACGCGTCACAGAAGCTTGCGCACGAACCCTGTCGTGTTTTCCGTGAGGGGGCGTTTTTGCCGACTGGCAGACGCGTCGGGCGGAACGACCAGTTGCACGTGTCAGGACGTGGACGGGTTAGTGGTGTCTTTTTCAGGCGTCTTTTTCCGGAGTCCGGGGTCCTGGCGCCAGAGTATAGACTTCGCTCAAAGCCGAGAGGCCCCGAAATAGAGCCCAGGTGGCAGCGCTGGATTGCCCCTGAACCAGAGAACGGACCTCGCGTGACAGCTCCGGCACCGTCGGGAACCGAAGGGGACCGCCGGATTTTCCTTTGATGAGCGGCTTACCGTCTTGTTCGTCGTAACGCGGGTGGGTGGACGTTTGGAATATCCAGTGCCGGCATTGTTCTCTGAAGGCCACGGACGTAGCCAGGGAGGCATGAGGCCTTGCTCTCCCCCGAGCCAAGTGGTCTCCATTAGGTGTTTAGCGCTTTGGCATGAATGCGGAATAGTTATCATGTATGTGCTGCAGAAGCAAACGTATGTTTCTCATGTGCATTAAACATGAGGTCAGTGACACAAAATTACTGCTTTTTTATAAATTTCTTCGTATGCCAGTGGTATGTGACAAAATTTGGCATTGCCCCCCCCCCCTCCTCAAGAAAATCCTGGCTACGTGCCTGCGGAAGACTGTACATTATAGACACACATACAAACCAGCTATCCGGTTGGATAATGGAAACATCTGGTTAGTGAAGACGGAATATGTCACCCTCACCCCTACTCCATCTATATACGCTGCAGCTGGAGTGTCCACGCAGCGGTAAAGATCCGTAAAGTTTCGCCGGGAACCAGTCTGCGGTGGGCCAGTGCCGAGCCGTTCCATTAGAATGAAATGACGCACGCGATCAACGTCTTCGTTCCATGGTGAATTCAAGTGTTAAGCTATTTATAAGAAGCTTTATCTTGCGCACAGCGCTGCCTGTTCTTTTCGTGAACACCTCTTCTGGTCATGGGCAACAGCCGGATGCCGACTGCCGGGAATTCTAGATTGTCCAGAAAGCCGGTCCCCTCTCCGCATGGAGAGAACCTATTACGGGACCCGGAGCCGGCAAACGCCCGGATAAGCCGCGGAGATCGTAAGGGGAATTGCCCTGAGACGTTTGCGTGCAGGTAAATCCGCCTGCATTAGCGAGCGCACCGTGGGGCTGCAGAAAAGCCCGGGGCTGACGGCCGGTGCGGCGAACGCGTGCGTCTGAGGCGGCGGCGCGGTGGGATGGTGGCCGCGGCCGAAGCTGCCTGCCGCTGCATCGACGGACGCCGGGCCGGCGGCGCCATGCACAGAGGCCGGGCGATTTGTCATGGGACAATGCGCCGTCGGCCAGGAAATCACCGCCCAGCGCGCGCCATTACCTCGGCCGAGCCGGTCTGTCTGTCTGTCTGTCTGGGGACTACGATTGTCGCTGTCCGCCGGCGCCGTTATCGCATCGAGCAACGGAATGCGATGCACGTCACGCGGCAGCAATCAGTTTTCCGGGGGCCTTTTTCATGAAACCTTTTAGGATGCCGTTTTGCGGTACCATGACATGTGTCTTAATGAAAAAGATGAAATAATTCCGCCCATTGCATGGCATTTTTAAGAAGTACATAGGCAAATTCACGTTTTTGTGTTCTGAACACAAGCGGAATCTTGCCTTATTATCTCAGTAAAGATATGTGATATGACCATGAAACCTGTGCTCGCTCTCATGCCTTTTCGGATCGTATTTCATTCTTTCTTTCTTCGTTCTTCTTTCATTCTTTCATTCTTCGTTTGGGCACCGTTCACCCTCATTATTTCCCTAACCAGTAAATTGGATCTCAATTTCGCCAGCCAAGCTCTCGATTTACCGCCATTGTTCGGGCAAGGCCGGTTCGGTCAACGGTTCACTGTTGTGCAGTTCAGGGTCTACACGCAGGTCGTCCGTCGTCAGAGGCTTGCAGAGCTGCGCTTCTCCGCTGGATCAGCTGACCCTGGGGCGGTCCATGGCCCCGAGCGGCCGCGGACGTCGTGTTCTCCCGGACCGTGTCAGGGTAGGGGGCTCAAACGTGGAGACGGGCGGTACGGCCGGCGGAGAACCGAGGTGGACCCGGGGGGCGGGGTCAGAGAGGTGGCACGTGAGACTGCATCGACCTACGTTCTGCTTTAGGTGCCCCATTTGCCAAACTAATAACGAAATGTTTCAACGGTAAGTTAATTGTCAGTCTAGTGAAATGTGAACAATGCGGTGTCAGCGACGGCGGTAGCGAAGGCTAAAATATCGGCATGCAGTTAAATGCAGTTAAACTTGATGTAAAGACAACACTAGATGTTTTGGCTAAGTGAAGTCATTTTTATGATCAGTCTTTTAAGGTGGCGTCCAGCATATGCAATGTACCTGCTTAACCCAAAGAACTGTGGTGGACCAGTTCTTATGGGGTGCATTAGCTAAGACATTTTGGGATTTTTTGTTGTTTCTACGATTCATTTTTTTAATCCCCTCTCATTAATGGGCAGGCAGGAGTGCCCTTCCATGTCCGTGTGACCCAATTGCGTTAAATAATTACGTGATACATAATCACGTTTACGTTATATTTATTTATTATATATATTTAATAATTACGGGTTACGTTATAAATAATCAAATACTGACCTTTTTCATATGAAACCTGACTTTTTATTGCAGCGTTGTGGTTAATCTAAGTTTCTGGGTCATGGCTGCTTACTCTTCGTCGTTCTGTGGCGTCTCGAGTGAAAAACATTAAAATGTGTCGTCGTTTAGCGGCGCTAGGGAGGTGATGAATGGCTGATTTCGCGGCCTCCGACTCTTGCATTCAAACGCCCATACCGTGTGCACTGAGATGCGTGTGCATCGACTTTCTGTCGTTGCGTTTCTTTCCTTTTTTTGTCTAATCGTGCTGTCTATTTTTGCTCCAGAGTGTGGTCGTTCTGTCCCCAGCAACTCGACACATCGGACCCTGCAGTCGGATCGCAAAAGGTCAACTCAGAGAGGGCAGCTTTTCCGGAACCATTGATCTTAGCGACATGCTTGACAGTTCTGCGGGAATCAGGCCGCCTGGTATCCAAAAATAAGTCGTATTGTCTTTGAGGCCGGGCCACACGCTGGGCGGCGTGGGTGTTTGCCGGAGCCGCCTGGTGGGTCGGGCGAGTTCATTGAATCTCTCTCCTCTCCGGGCAGACCTGATCGACGTGGTGCGGGACCAGCTGGGGGTGGGAGACTACGTGCGGGAGGAGGACCCGCGCTACTACGTCTCGCAGAGGACTGGCCGCGGCCCACTCGGTGATGACTGGATCCAGGAATACTGGAAGGAATGCCAGGTCTGTGGTGTGATCGGTCGAACTTGTCCCGTGAACCGTATCCATTGACCTTGTTTCCTCACTGTGGATGACACCGAGCTTCTCTTCAGAGCGGAAATTTGCTTAGCCATCTCGTGTAATGTGGTCTGTTGTCGCTCTACGGCACGCAGATTTTCGTTGCGTCACGTTCAGAGCGTCTGCGCGCGACGGGCACCGCACACAGCCCCGCTCCCCCACACCCCACCCCGTCCCGTTCCCCGGAACCCGCAACCACTCGAGGCGGCCACTCGACGGCCCGCCCCCACTCGTTCCCCTTCACGTAAATATTATGCCGCCGTCGACGCATCTTCGCGCCGCCGCCGCCGCCGCCGCCGACGCCGCAACAGGGCCGCCCACGGCCGGGCGGCCGGCTCGCCTCGTCTCGACCACGGCCGCGACTCGATCGAAACGGCGCGGCCCCGACGGGACATCGATCCCTTACCTGGCGGCCCCGGCCGTGACGGCGCTGACGAGCCGCCCGCCGTCCCCAGGGCAAGGTGACCCCGCTGCCCAACGGCCGCGCCCTCATGTGCGCCTACAAACTGTGCAAGGTCGAGTTCCGCTACTGGGGCATGCAGAGCAAGATCGAGAAGTTTATCCACGATATAGGTGAGATATCTCATGCGCGTCTCACGGTCTGTGGTCGTGGTCATTTGCATCAAAGAGCGGGTAAAACGTGATTCTCTCTGTTCGGCGAATGCCGTTACGTTGTCTTTAACACCTGGTAAAACGTTTTCTGAGTTCACATAGCATAACGTCGTTCCGAGCAACGGACGGTTTGCGTCACTGAACGTTGACTAGATATGGGAGTGTATAGATGACGTTGAGCTGTGCTCACCAGATACGACGGTGAATCATTAAACACATCCAGTGATGCCCCTGGGCGATACTGCGTATCAGTGCACTGTGTGTGTCGTTGGAATCATGCTGCACGGCACCTACTGGCTGTTCAGTAAACAAGGCGCGTGGCTACGGGCCACGAGCAAGCCAGAACCTTACTTTACCCGGATATTTCAATACGGGATACTGAGCTGTCAGTCTTTGTATCTTTTGGGGGCTGTCCTCCAATGTCTTGTGTAAGGTGGCGACAATATCGTAATATATCACTCGCAGCGCGGTGGCGCCACTGTAGCATGTAGTGATAGACTTTCTCTTGCATACGTCCCGTATGTTCCCTTTAGTGTCCCGCGCATATCTTCAGCTCTGCTCTGTGGTCCGCTGCTGTGTCTGTGTTCCCGCGATGCCGCTGCCGCTACCATAGCCCTACAGCGAGCTGCGTTCAGCTCTGTCCCGCGGCGTCCTGTGTGGAGTACATCTCGGCGTATTGGCGCTCCGGTTCTGTCTCCCCCTCCCCGTGTCGTCCTTGTGCCGTCGACCCGCGCCCGAGCTCTCCGACCGTGTTACGTCCTGACGTCGGACATCAGGGGCGCCTGGTGGTCGGACCTGGTGCCTGGAGACGCCTGACAGTCTGATGTCAAACGTCTGATGCACGCTGTGGAGTTGTGTTATGATCCCTGCTGGCTCTCCTAGGCAGGCATCGGACGGTGTTCTGATCTCCGTTGGCGCTCTTGGGCGGGTGCCTGACGTCATCGATGTGTTAGGATTCCGAGGGCTTACATCTGACGTTTGGTTTGGACTGACAAGATGACGTCTGACGTCCAGTGACGTCTGACGCCCGGCGGTGGACGTCTGACATATGCTGCCCTCGGACTGCGAGGCTGGCTGAAACGTCCTTGCGTCTAACATCTGATTCGTGCCAAATTTTAAGCCGGCGTTCTTCGATTCCGAGCCGGACATGTGACGCCACCCGATCCTGTGACGCCACCTGACGTGGCCGCGACGCTCCGGCAGCGCTGCGCAAGACGATGCTGCGCGCGCACCGGCAGGCCTGGGCCTGGCAGGATGAGTGGCACGGCCTGGCTATCGACGACATCCGGCGCATCGAGCTGGACACGCAGCGGGTGCTGGCGGCCAAGTTCGGCGGCGCGGAGGAGGCCGGCCCGCCGCCGGAGGAGGCGCCGCCGGCCGCCGGCGAGGAGACTGACCGGGGCGCCGAGCCGACCGACGCCGAGGCGCGGCGCAAGGTCTGGTCGCGCAGCAGCTCGCGCCTGACGCTCCACTCGCCTGGTGAGAGGCGGCAGGCAGGGTGAGACGGGGAGGGCGCGGAGCAGGAGGGTGACTGACCGCGGGAAGGGGAGGGAGCAGTGTGCGTGGGGTGGGCTCGAATGGAACGAGGACTGGACGAGCAAGCTTCTACCGTCATCTTAACCAGGTATTACCTGGTTAAGATGACAGTAGCCAAGGGCGCGTCGTTAAAGTAGCCCAGCGGGCCGCACTGAAGCGCCCTCGACATTGTCCAGACGGTGGCGGAGAGTGTTAACACCTGCTTAGTCGGTTTCTGTGGCGTGCATTGTATGTCCACGTCCTTCCGCTTTTCCAGTAGATACGAGGCCCGCTCCCATCGTTCCTCGCGGCGCGACCTCCCGTCTGATTGTAGCCGTTCGGTGGCTGGGCGCTTTGGCGCCCGCCGCAGTCGCTGACGACGTGACGGCTCCGCCTCCGCGCAGGCTCGATCTCCGGTAAGGCCGGCCTGGAGGCCCAGCTGGTCAACTGGCGCATGGAGAGCATCCGGCGCGACTCCGTCAACGGCTCCTCGGACGAGGAGTTCTTCGACTGTGAAGGTGAGCCGCCGGCGCCCGGGCGGCCTCAGTTTGCCTTAGTCGACGGTCGGTTGCTTCGTGTGTGTTAGACGATGGGGCGGTGAGGTGTTTAGGTTAGTGGCAGGACCAGAATAGGTCGGTTTCAGGGCAGATCGGATGTGTTAGCGGCAGGTCCTGGCTTAAAGTGAGTCTGGGGAGGGTTGGCGGTAGTTCTCCCACCTGCACCGGAACTGAAGGTCATGAAAGTCTACTTGGTTCCGCTCTTTGACACGGAAAGTCCAGAAAGTGTCGTGCGCCTCCTCTTTGGTTTGGCCTCTTCTTACGTTCGCTGTCTTCACCGTGCGTTTTCTACAGTGAGAGTGGTAATCGAAGGTTTTACCTCGGCGGACGGCGATTGGATTTCGAGTGCGGACATCGGTGAGCGCGTGTGATGCAGAGTTCGCTTCGTCTAACCCTTTTACCCGCATGAAACGCGGGGCGTTGCCTTTCATGTAGCGAATACCACTACTTTACCGGGAATGTTATGCTGACCTTGCTGATGCTGGCTGCGGGTAATGAGGGCCAGCGTAACAACCTGCCTTGTACCCCAGTCAGAACTGACGACTTCAAGGGCAGGGTCTTTGTGTGTTTTGCGACGATACAAGTCATTTTCTCCCGATAGCGAGTATCGGGGAAGCCGCCGACTGCCTCTCACACCCATGTTTACCGAGGGCGGACGCGGCGTGCCGTCCCCCGGCCGATTCCCGCCGTTCTAACGCCAGCGCGTCGTTTTTAGGCTTTGTCATTCCCACTATCAAGGGTACGTACGCCGAGAGCGGCGGCCGCAGCGCCGTGGCCGGGCCGGCGCCGCGCGCGCCCGGCCAGGCGTAGACGGCCGGCCGCCGCGCCGGCGCCAGCCACGCCGTGAAGCGCGCGCCGGAGACCGAGAGAGTTTAAAGCGGCTGAGCCTGCACCCGCCGCCGCAGCGCGCAGCCTCTGTAGCGGCATGTTCGGCCGCCGTGCCGTCCCCGGCCTGGTCTGCGCGCCGCTGTACAGTCCGAGCGCGGCCGGCCGACCCGCGGTCAGCATGCGATCGCGCCGGGGGAGGGGAGGGGTCTGAGTCGATGCTGGGCGGGTGTGCCGTCCGTGCAGCACCAGCTGGCCGTCTGGCGCCGCCGCCGGGCGCGACCGCCCGCCCCAAGCACTGGCATACAGCCGCGGCTGTCGCGAGCTCACATCGCGCCACGGAATGTTCCTGTGCACCGGTCGCAGCTCGGAATGCATGGCCGTCCGGAGGTAGTCGCCTGGGGTTCGTCGGAGGGCCGGCGAACCGCAGGCCGTGGGGGCGGGGCGGGGCCGTGCCTGACCTGTATCAGCCAGCCACTAACGAGTTTGCCTCGGGATAGTCGCCTTGTAGCACTGCGCCCATAGCACTCGTTAGCGTACTTGTGCACATTGCTCATGCAGCACCACACGGCCTTTTGTCCATTGTCCGCTGCTCCCCATGCCTCTCCGTAAACTGTTGTTCCCTGGACCGGTATACCTGTGCACCCGTACCCTCATGACTGTGTCATTTGTCCCGTGAGCAATGCTTTCGATCCATCTCGTCCTTTTCGTTCCCGTTTTGTCCTCGCGTTACCAGCCCCATGTCCGCTTTCTCGTGTCTTCTCTGGCCTCGCACTGCCCCTCGTCTCATCTTGTACCGTCTTCTGCATTGCAACCTTGTTTCTGCTATGGCCATGTTCTCCGTATCGGCCATTTCCAGGCGTTTACCATAACTCATTTTTCCTTTCTACATCCCCTCTCTGTCCGTATTTTTTGCTCTTACTATTTGTCCCCTCTCTCTTCTCGCTGTATTTCGTCCCTCCTCGTGTCGTTACTCTCTCTTTCCGCGTTCTCCCCCTACCTCTCCATCCGTCTACATTTTCGCCACCTGTTCCTTTTCACCCATGTACTGTACCTCGTCAATCACTTCCATTCGTAATTTCTTTCCATCCTTGTCATCATTCTTTCTTTCGTTCCTGCCTCACCTCCGTCTTCCCGTTCTGCCCGATGAGATCGCACCGTGTCATGCCATGTGGTAACGCTGCGTTGCCGGCGGAAGCGAGTCCTCCGTAGGGCGTGCAAACTCCGGTCCCTCCGTGCCGGGAGGGACCGCTCTATCGCCTGCGATGGCCGTGCGTGCCGGCTCTGACCGCGGCGCCGCCCGCAGAGGAGACGGACGAGCGCTCGTCGCTGGCGCGCTGGAGTAGTCTGGAGCTGCTCTCTCAGGAGGGGGCCGCCGGCTCGGCCCGCGATGGTGAGTGAGGCCGGCCGGACGGCCGCCGCCAGCTCCGGCCGGCCGGCCGCGGCGCGCGGTCGGTCCCGCCTGCCGCCCGCCGGCGGCCGGTGGATGGCGGCACGCGTCTGCTCTCCGCGTGGCCACTCTTTCCTAGTCGCGCATGCACGCAGGCTGCTGTTTGTTGTCGTTGTGTTGCCCGCTCACGTTAGGTGCGTGTCTTGTGTTGTGCTGTTGGTTCCTGGGTGTGTTGAGGCTCACTCGGTTGTTCGTCTGACCACTTCAAACCGTGTTTCACGTTTTTCCGGGCGTACCTTTGTCCGTCTGACGCCCGTGAAGTTAGGGAAGCAGGTAGAAACGGTTCAGTGAAATACTCTGGCTGCGACCCGTCGCTGCCTATTTCAAAAGACTGCAGTCGCCATCCGTTGGTCCTTTGCTGCTGCCTTGCACGTGAGTCTGTACGTCCTCCAGCCTCCTGACCATCGCCGCTTCGGGCCGCCAGGCCTTACGCTATTGTCTCGTTGTTTTGCCGTGGCATTTGCACTGAACATGTACCTAGTGCTTGCTCCCTGATGCCCGAGAATGAGCGTGCCTTGCTTGATCTGCCTCGCCCTGCCTTGCTCACTAACAATCCGCTCCGGCAGATCTAAGTATCCGCCTGATGCCAGAGAACGAGCGTGATTCGTCCAGCCCTGCTTATTAACAGTGCGCTCCGGCGGATCTAAATATCCGTCTGATGTCTGAGAATTATCGTAATCCGCCTCGCCCTGCTCACTAGCAAATCGCCTTAGCGCAGGTTTGCGCTGGCGATGTCTGAGCGTCTTGCTTCATTCTTCTTGTGCCCGCTGTCGGAGTACACCCGGCCGTCGGTTGCCATGGTTGCGCTTTGCGTCTACAGTCAACACTGAAACATGTGGACGGCGCAGCGACACTGGGTGTCGCTGGGGCCGAGCTCTGTGGAGAGGCGGTCAATGACTGTCGGTGGTGTGGTGCACTTCTGGACAGTGCGATGAAATCGATATGCTTTTGAACTGACTGGACGTGGCTGAATGTTTGCGATGTGCGACCCTGCTGCGCGGTGGCTTGGAGCTTTTGACGTGGCTGGTCCTTGCTCCGTGTCAGTGGCGTTGGAACGGTGTGTGTTTCCGTTTTAAACTGTTGTTTGATCTGCAATGATTTGTCGCAGTTATGTTTTTAGGATTCTAATACAGGGTGCCTCTCTTTCTTGATCTCTTCATCGGAACTTAAATCGGAAATGGGTACCCTTCTCACGCAGAACTGTCTCAGAAACATTGCTTGATTCGTGAAGGGAGCTTGTGCATTGCAGATCGCGCAAGGCCGCTGCCGATTTTGACCCCATATGAATCCATTGTTTTAGTCGTCAATGAGCCGCAGCACGCGATCTTCGCAAACCTGTAAGCTTTGCGGTCCCTTTACCTTAAGAGGGAGCCTCTGTGCGTCGGCCACGAAACACTGTCCGTCAGTGGTCCGGGCGGCGGATGTGCTGCAGTCATGTGGAGGCAGGCGCCAGACGCCGGGCTCCGACGAACTGTTCCCGCCGACCGCGGCCGGTCGACGCCAGCCCGGCGCGGCTCCGCACCCTCACGTCCGCGCTCAAACGCTCAGACGCGCCGCTGTAGGTCCGCGCCCGGCGGCGGCCGGCCGGCTTGGCGGCGTGCCGCGCCGTAACCATGACGACCGGCTGTGTCGTTCGGCAGAGGCGGCGCCGCCGCAGCCCAACGGCCGACTGGGCGAGCCGTCGCCGTCCGTGGACCTGTCTGCGAGCGGCCCCCAGCCGCTGTCCGGCACGTGCAGCTGCGAGATCCTGCTGCTGGTGCTGCACTCCGGTAGCGTGCTCGGTGAGTGGGCGGGCGGCGGCGGCGGCGGCCCGGGAGGTTGAGAAGCGGTGGCAGTACTGTCGGTCAGTGGATGAACCGGAGCAGTTGTGCGGGCGAGTAGAAAAGCAGCAGCAGCGTGCCGAGGGAGTAGATTACCTTTACTCTTGGTATTTGTTTATTAAATATAATGCCGACCTTATGTACTTGACAGTGAACAGATGTCAAAACTGACTGAGGCTGATGATGCCGCACGGGTTACCAAGTTTGTGGCCTACAGCCAGGCTTGTTTTGAGGTCGCGGTCCGGTTGCGTGTCCTTGCTATTGATTCGGTGGATGTGGCAACTCGTCCCCTTTCCTCGCGTGCTGGGGGCAGCGTTGTGCTGCGCCAGGGAAGTAGAGATCCCGGCCAGGCACCCGCCTAGTTTTGGGACGAAGGCTCTTAGCTAATTAGATGGTGAAGACTTTGGAGTTCGCGTGATGCACCATGGAATGTTGGTTCGTTCCCTGAGTCGGCTCTGCCACCATCGTGCGCTTCTACTGCTCGTTCGTGGACTACATCGCTTTCGTCATCTCAGTTCCCTATGCTGTGTCTAACTATGGTCACCAGTCACTCCTGTTTCGTTACTTGTTTCCTTCTTAAGTCCGCCTGTCGGCCCCATGCTGTCAGTCGTGGACTCGCTGCTGAGCGCCTGTTTTCTGGCGTTGCGCAGACGCCCAGGTGGACCGGGGCACGAAGCGGTCCGACGTCACCACGTTCCGGGCGTCGGTGGAGGCGATTCTGACGCAGCACTACCCGGCGCTGCTGGGCCGGATCTGCATCCGGCTGGTGCCCTGCCCCACCGTCTGCGCCGAGGCGCTCTCCGTTCTCACCAGGTGAGCGCGCCGCCGGCCGTCCCGCTTCTCGCGAAGAGAACGTCGGCTGGGTCGCTTTAGTTCTCGCCAGGTGTGGATCTGCGAACCACGGATCCATCACTTACGGGGCGTTGCCGCGCACATGGTTGACGGTCACCGGTGATTCGCGTCGTGTTTTGACCGCGCGCCGTGGTCGCGAGAGCGTGGGACCATGACTATCGAAGTCTAGCTTTGTGTGGATCAGGAGTGACTGGCGTTTATGGAGCGCGTGTGTCCGCGGTCAATGTTTGCCTTTCGTAGATCGTTGTGCACATGGCTGGTGTGTGGCATGGTTTCGGTCGCCGTGTTAGGTTCCGAAGGCCATGAATATTAGGGAAATAGATCATTTAGGGACTGATTAATCGTGTTGTTCGAAGTGTTGTAGAAGAAGAAACGATTTTGGTTGTTTCCTCTGTTTTGCCTTTTTTATTATTTTGTAATTGAAATAGAACATGTCTGTCGTCAGATGTGCAGAGTGTGTCGTAAAACAGTCATTGAAAATTCTGATGCGGCGCGATCATCTTTTTCTCTCCAGTTGTCACTTTCTATCCCAGAGGTATGCAGATCATTCACCCGTCACAATGTCATTATCATCTACAGTCGCTGCTTTTTTATCCGAGAGCGCAGAGCGATTCGTGGTGTTTATGCCTGACTGAACGCAAGGTTTTTGCTGATATTGCGTTTTTCCTTCAGTAGATATGAGAATTTGACGTCGTTATTCCGAGGCATCCTACTTGCAGTATTTCGGTACATAACAGGCTGTTCGAATTTTCCTGTATCCGTGTTTTTCAGCACATGATTGGGCTACGGTCTGTGTCAGCACTAGCTAACACCAGCCTTTATCTTTGCCTTTCAGAATCTCGGGAGATGTTCGATCTAGTTTTGCCTCGGTCTTAACTCATTGTTTACCTGTTTCGCGTTAGTAATCTGCTTTGTTTCATTATGTTTCATTTGAAGCTGCTCTTTTTTGTCTTGTTACGAAGCAGAAGAAATGCTTTTTTGCAAGGTGTTTGTATAACTGACCCCTTTTCTGCCGATGAATTCCAGTGGTTTTGTTTTGGTGTACGTCATTTCCCCCTCCCATCGGTTTCAACTTGCATTGTCGTCCAACGGTCATCCCACTCTGCTTCAGTCTCATCTAATGGCCCTTTCCCGGTTCCATTTTCGTGTGATGCCCTCTTCAGCGTGTTTCAGTTGTCCGATGGTTCCTTCCTGCCCTTTCCCACTTTCGGCTGATGACTCTTCACCGGTTTGTTTGAGCCTCAGCCTATCAGTGCCATGTTCAGTATTTTCGTCCGGTCTGACGCGCCCTCCGCTGCGTTCCGGCGCTCCCGCTGTGTTCCCGCCCGGTCTGACGGTCCCGCCCGGCCGTGTTTCAGTCTCAGTCCGTACAGCTTCGCGTCGCCGTCGGCGGGCGGCGCGCCGTCGGGCGACAGTTCGCCGGCGGCCGACCCGCTGCCGGTGGGCGCCGTGCCCCTGCTGGCCGCCGCCGCGCCCGACCACCACGAGAACGTGGCGCGCCTGGCGGCGGAGATGAACCGCGCCTACCACGACTTCGTCCGCTCGCCGGCCGGCCTCGGCTTCCAGGGACAGGTGTCGCTGATCGGTGAGAGGTGGTGCTCATTGCGGTGATCGGTGAGAGGTGGACTCACTGCGCTGATCGGTGAGAGGTGGGGCTCACTGCGCTGATCGGTGAGAGGCGGGCCTTATTGCGCTGATCGGTGAGAGGCGGGCCTTATTGCGCTGATCGGTGAGAGGCGGGCCTTATTGCGCTGACCGGTGAGAGGCCGGGCTCACTGTGGTGATGGCCGAGAGGGCGGGACCCACTGCACGAATCAGTGAGAGGCGGGGTTCACTGTGCTGAACGTTTAGAGGCGGGATTCATTGTTAGAGATAGGCCTCAGCGCTGCACCGTAAGGGTTGGGAGCCAGAAGAGATCAGGAAAGGCTGTAGTCAGAGGGGACGAATTGTTGTCTTGCAACCACACGTGGCCAGTGAATGTGGCTCGGGCAGCAGTCAGGCGGCAGTAAAGAAAAGTCTTATTTTGCGTGTTGAAATGGATGGGACGTCTCACAGACAAGCTCCGTTGACCGGTCCCCGGCTATGTCGTAATGGTCAGTCACACGGCGGCTGCGCTGCGCCGCGTGGTGCCGGCACTGACAGACGACGCCCACCGCCCCCAGCCGACTCGATGGGCTCGGTGCTGGTGTACGACGTCCTGACGGCCGGCGGCGAGGACGACGACCACCTGCCGCCGCCGTCGCCCGGTGTGTACTCCTTCACCCCCGCCCTGCCCAAAGGTAGCGAGCCCCGACTGGCGCCCGCCTCCTTCGCCGCCGACGAGTACGGTAAATATCGAAAACGACCGGCGGCCGGGGCCGCGCGCCGCCGGGCCGGAGCACTGCGGCGTCGGCTGGGCGCACGGCTGTGTGTGCTTTCAATGTGGAGCTGTGCGGCATCCGGCGATGTCGCTGTCCGCGTCGACGCGCGGCTGGCTGTTTTTGTGGCGCGCCTCGTGAGAGCCCACGGTATACGTGTACGACCCACGCCTGCTTAACAATCACCGGTCGATCGTGATGCTTTGGGCTGCTTCTGTGAACGCACCGCTCACAAGTCACTGCACTCACTGTGCGAGAGTTTGGCCACCACGTGGGATAGGTGAAGTGAGTCCGGACTGCGATCTTGATTTGAACGCAGCGTTTTGATGTTTGACAGGCGTAATGTTTTTCGGAAAGCGTGCGCAGGGTGCTGATAAAGGACGCAGTGTACATGATCTCGGATGGCTCTTGCTGGAAAGGCTGACGCTGAGTTCGAAGGCCTCTGCGTTAATAGCCCTGGCTGTGGCGCAGAGTAAATTTTAAAAGCATTGGAGGCTTTTTACATGAAGGCTCTGAATGCCCCCCCCCCCCCACCCTCCTTCCGTAGATGTTATTTGTTCATCTCACATCACGCCGTTGCGTATGTTCGTTTGGAATAGGTCATCATTGTTTCTACTGTAGTTTTGGAACGCGACGTTTTTCGGACATTTGCAGTATTTGAAGCTGTATCGTATAGCACTGCATACTTCAGAACAATGCTGGTTTGAGTTTGTTCATATTGGAAATCATGTACAGATGTCCAGGTGTACGACAAGACAAAGGGCAAATTTCCTAGTCTGTATTTTAATATAGGCATCTAATTATGCCTATATATATTAAATATTATATTAAATTAAATATATACTCGCGCCGGCAGAAGCCGTGCCGGTCGTCGGCACGGCTTATATATTATATTATCGAGTATATATATATCGAGTATATATTAAAAATACTGCCAAGCAGTCACTTGGTCTGCGTGGTATTGCTGTGCCATATGTTTTGCTACTCGTCTAGCGTGCCAAGGATACGCGCTGGATGTTGCCTGGACTTTGGTGGTCAGTGTTAACCTGAAGGTATATGTAGAAACTTCGCTGTATTACACTAATTTACCTGTGTCCACTTTTTTCGTAGAACTTTGCTCATTTCGTTTCCTTCCTAGCATTTATTTAGGATTCAACACGAAAGATATCTGACTGACTCGAAATGGTGCGCCAGATTCTTTTCGTGTTGGTCCTCGTCTTTGAAAGCACTGGTGTTTTGTACCTGTCCTGCATGCTTGTTGCGGTGTTTGTTTTGCATTGCGTTTTGTCGGCGTTTGTTCTCGTCCGTTCCTCCTGAAATGGAATGAGTGTTTGATGAAGAGGTCCAAGTGGCACTGAACGCTCCATTTCGACGTCTGTGCCGACGTTTCGGCCTGGGTGTTCCCGGGGACGCCGTTTACTGGCGGCGGATCGTTACCGCGTTACGACGGGATCGATACTGTCCTCTGTAACGGTCCGCTGGTACCACGGCGTCATAGTTACCTCGACTGTTAACGACACAACGGCTCAGCAGGCATCACATTAGTACTGGATCCCGCTGTGGTGTGGTCGGAACATTGCTTTTGTGGTAATACGGGTCGGCGCACTGGCGTGGGTCCGGCCAAGAGTACCAGAAATTAGCGTACGAGGAGGTTAGACAAAGTGGGCAAGGTGGCGGGGGAGGCCTGAGTATTGTGCATCATGAATACCCACCAGTAGCAGTGCACGTCAGAAGCACTGTTCTTGCCAAAGGCCGTTATGGCGTTGCGATTCAGTGACCGCATTAGCCTTCTCAGTGAATTATGTGTGTCGCTCACGACAGTCATTTTAGTAAGCATCGAGCGCTCTGTTTTCATGTCAGTCGAAGCTTTAGCGAGCCGTGACTGATTCGTGACACTCTCCTGGGACCGCTGCCCCGGCGATACCGCGCCCTGCGCCGTTACACTATATCCCGTACCGTCGACACGCGGCCGCGGCGTGACCCCAGCCCGCCGTGACCCGTCGTGACCTTGGCCGCCCTCAGACTCGGACTGCTCGGCGACGCACGCGAAGGAGCTGCGCCGCTGCAAGTCGGACGTGCCCCGGCCGGCTTCGGACCAGCCGGCCGGCCGCACGCTCTCCGACAGCGAGCCGCTCGGCACGCGCCACCTGTCGCCGCGCCGCACCTCCGGCTCCAGGTCAGAGAGTGTACCGGGCCCGGCCGCCGGGCAGGTGAAGGCGCCGCTGGGACAGGTCGGGATGTGGGATCCGGTAGCTGGTGGCGAGGGCTGCACGCTTCGCTATTAGTGTGCTGTCAGAGGCCGGGTGTTGTTCTGTTACTGGCGCATTTCTTTGCACTTTTGTGCCTTTTCTTACTTTTGTGATGTCCTTATTACTCTTGCGATGTCGGTAGCGTTCACGGTTTTACGTTTCGTTGTCATCTAAACCTTTTCACTCCCTTCGCTTGGCTGTCCCCGCCGGGCTACACACCTGAAACGTCCTGTGCTCCACTGTATCTAGTGTGTTTTTACTGCTGTGTCACCTGCACCCGGTTTATCGCCTTTTGTTTTATCTCACCTCTCCTTATTACTTTGATCCTCGTTTGTACCTGTCCCTCTCGTATGTCGCCTTTGTTCGCCGCGTTATGCTCCCCCTCTTCCTATTCCGTCTCTACTCTGACTGTTTTTCTGCCATTCCCCCTCCCGTCCTTTCCGACTGCTCCTCCCCGTGCATCTTTTCACGCTGCCTCCTGGCGGCTGTAGATCGAGGGCTGTTCTCATCACTACAAGTAAACGTCCAGCGCTTGCTTTGTTCACCCTACACTGCGTCTTCCTTTCGTTCTGTCAGTACCACGTCTTCCCGTCGTTTCACGGTGAACTCTTCCTACTCACACTGGTGTCTCGCTCACCGTTCGCCGACTCCTCCTCTTCACGAGCCGGCCTCGCGCCAGTCTCGCGACGGTCTGGCTGGCGTCTCCTGCCCCCCGGTGACCGTGCGGTGATGCATGCGGCGGCGGTTGCAGTGACGGCCCGTGGCGGCTGGAGTTTGAGGTGGCGGATCTTTTCATGTTCGGCGCTCCGCTCGGCCTGGTGCTGGCTGGCCGCCGGATGTACCTGCCCGAGGAGAACAGAGGTACGCACCGGCGCCGCACCGCC
The DNA here is from genome assembly GCA_030062745.1 of Capitulum mitella. NCBI lineage: Eukaryota > Metazoa > Arthropoda > Thecostraca > Pollicipedomorpha > Pollicipedidae > Capitulum > Capitulum mitella. Next base: position 11,683,674 of record CP099844.1, on the reverse strand, counting down.
GGCCGGCTGGCGACACCGTTAACCGACTGTCTCGCAACAGGACAGATACACCAGTACACTGCCGTGCTGTTCGGGCGCGGGGCGGCGCACTTAGTATGGCCACGATTGCCTGTTTGTTCGATGGTGTTTAAGGCCGCCGGTGCAGTGACGTCCGTTCATCTTTATTTTTGTTTCATTTTTTGAAAGCTTGGAGAAACACCTTAGGGGTCGGTTCCAAGAGTTGCCACGAGAAATAATTTCATTGGGAGACCACTCACCGCCCAGGTACGGCTTGAAACTGGTCGACACAGCGCTTGCCAGTCGTTGAGCCGCCCTTGTCACGCTGACCGGAGCGGGGCCTCCTCCGCAGCGCCGCCGCGGCCCGCCTGCCACAACGTCTACAACCTGTTCCACCCGACCAACCCGGTGGCGTGCCGGCTGGAGCCGCTCATCTGCTCCCGGTTCGCGCTGGTTTCCCCCGTCAACGTGTGCCGCTACCACAAGTACCCGCTGGGGGACGGCCAGCCCGTCCATCTCCGTGAGTGCGGGCGCTGGCCGGCCGGGGAGAACCGTGGGGTCGGGGAGACCGGTCTGCTGTCTGGTGTTAGCGTGCCTGTGTGTCTGGCGGTTTTTTTGTTGGAGGGCTTTTGGATTGCTGGCTGCCTTGTCATTGTTTGTCTTGTCATAAGTTTTTCTCAAGGTGAAACGTTGAGCGTCCAGAGCCAGTGCCAGTTTCATACCCACCAACTTTCTGATCAGTGTCTGACCTTGTTGACCTGGCTTGACCTCGCCCGACCATTGTTTGACGATTCCGCGCCGGCGGGTCCGTAGTGGAGTACATCCAGAGCCAGCCGCAGCTGCTGGCCGACGGCGCCGACGACCGGCACGGCTTCTGCCGGCGCGAGTCGACCGTCTCCGTCATCTCCACCATGTCCGGCATGGACCCGCTGCACCTGCAGACCGTCAACGGCATCGTGCAGCGCTGGTGGGGCAACAAGCGCATCGACTACGCCCTCTACTGCCCCGAGGGCCTGGCCAACTTCCCGGCCCAGGTGCTGCCGCACCTGTTCCACGCCAGCTACTGGGAGAGCCAGGACGCGATCGCCTTCATCCTCCGCAACGTGAGTGGACGTCCCCGGGCTGGCCTGAGGTACCGGGCTGCCGGGGTGGGTTGGGCTGTCTGGCGACGGTTTGCGTTAGGGTCTGATAGTGTGTGACCTCTGCGGGAACCGGCAGCGACTTCACGTGACCAGAGGCCTCTTGCGTTGCCGTGCCTGTGCTCTTGAATGATTTGCGTCTTCTACGAGATGATACTTCTGCGACGTGTTCTTTGGGTGAGCTCGTGTTCTTTACAGGCTAGCCGCATCTCTCTGTGGTCTTGAGACTACGAGATCGGTAGGGTCAGAATGCCAGGGGCCAGCCGTGCTTGCTCCCGTTAACAAGCCTCTCCTCATGCGTTCGTGGGTTGATAGCCAGCACAGCACCTCCGCCAACAGCCACAAACCGCCGGCGCCCGTCCCGGCGCCTGACTGACCGAGCCCGTCCTTTGGCAGCTGCTGGGCGGCGACCAGCACAGCAGCACCGGTGACGGCCGGGACGGCGCCAGCGCGCTCTTCTTCGCGCCCAGCCAGCCGCGCGAGAAGTGGATCCGCAAGCGCACCTCGGTCAAGATCAAGAACGTGACGCCCAACCACCGCGGCAACGACGTGGTGGTGCGGGAGGGCCTGCCGCAGCAGCTGATGGCGCGCTTCACCTACGGCCCGCTCGACATGGTCTCCCTCACCGGCGAAAAGGTGCTGTCTTCGCGCGGGGGAGTGGGTGGTTTGTTTGTGGCTGGTCAAAGCCTGGCCAGCGCCCACTGGGGAGCTCGGTCGGTTCTTCCCGTGGCAGTGAAAACTTGCGTGGTCCTGGTCACCAGAGGCGAGTGAACTGTGGGGAGAGGGAGTGGTCCTTTGGTTACTGCAGGTAATGCGCGGTGTTTTCGCAGTTTTGAGAGGTCTTAGGGTTTCTTCCTCGCTGGATGGAAGGTCCGCCCCGTCCCCCGCGACGGTTACCCGTTCGGTCCTGTCCTGCCGTGAAGTCGCGATGTACCGCACGATGTGCGGTCCACGATCACGCTTCGCTCCTGACCCCCCGTCCGAGGCCGGTTACCCTCGGTCATCTGGCGCTCGACTGTCCGGCGCCGGCCGCAGGTGGACATCTACTACATGGCGGACCCGCCCGGCGGCGACTGGGTCCTGCTGGCCACGGAGGTGTCGGACAAGAGCGGCCGGGTGACGCACACCATCGGGCCTGCGCAGGCGCTCGGCTTCGGCCTCTACCCCATCAAGATGGTGGTCCGGTGAGTCGGCGGCGAAACGGCAGGTGGCGTGGTGGCCCAGAGTTTTCCAGATGTTTTGGCGGCGGAATATGATGGGGGCAGGCAGAATGTGATACGGGCAAAGTGAGCAGTAGCGATGTCTGAGTCGGCCTGAAGGAACTCGTGGGACTAAATTGAATGACAAGATTGAGGACTGTGGTGCAAGCAGGCTTCCTCGCGCCAAGCGACGTTTTCGTGACTCGTGACGTTGGCCGTGTGGCTCAGCCACGGGCCGCTGAAGGACGATGTTATCGTCACGCCGCCCAAAATACCGCGGCCGTCACGGACCCGGTTGCGGAACGATCCGCTGCCCGACTCGGCCGGAGCTGACCGCCGGATACCCGCTGCCGCTCCCGCACGGGCCGCGTCCGCCGCCGCGCCGCTGCGACGTTCCCGCAGCCGGTTCTCTCGGCCTGACCCCCCCCCCGTCCGTCCGGCAGCGGAGACCACACGACCTGCGACTTCCAGCTGTGCGTGGTGCCGCCGCGGACCGAGTGCGTCGTGTTCAGCATCGACGGCTCGTTCACGGCCAGCATGTCGGTGACGGGCCGGGATCCGAAGGTCCGCGCCTCGGCCGTGGACGTGGTCAGGTCAGTGGGACCGGCCGGAGCCTCGGGGCGGACGGTGGTCCTCTGTGGTTTTCGGGTCTGGCCAGGCCGACGGCCTTGAGACGCTGGCTGCTTGATTTAGCCGTCAGCAGTCAGCTAGCTGTGCTTCACCGTGTTATCTACAACTCACCTTTGTCACCGCGAACTTTCCGTGGCAGGCTTCGTTTGACATGTGATGTCGGTTGTCTTTGTGCTTTGACTCGTCGTGACAGTGTGTCGCTTAAGGATCAGTCCTGATCAGTAACAAGCACCGCCGCCGATTGCGTTTCCGGCCAGCGCCTCGGCGCTTCGTGTGACCGCCTGCGCCATCTGTCGGCAGACACTGGCAAGAGCTGGGCTACCTGATCATATACGTGACGGGCCGTCCGGACATGCAGCGGCGCAAGGTGCTCTCTTGGCTGTCGCAGCACAACTTCCCGCACGGCCTGGTCTCTTTCGCCGACGGTCTCACCACAGAGCCGCTCAAACACAAGGCCGACTACCTCCGACAGCTGGTGGAGGTCAGTAGGGTTACAGGTCAGGTGGTGGAGATCAGACAGTCAAGGTCGCAGGCCAGTCGTCTGTGGTGAAGGTCAGTCAAGGCTGCACACAGACTGAAATTGATCTGGATGAGGTATGAGAATGTTGGGTGACAGTCTCAGACCTGTGATATTTTCTCGCGACAGGAAGTGACGAGAATGGGTAGCACCTGTTCTGACAAAAAGGCACTCATTAGAACGACTGATTAATTATTGGGACGCAGGGACGCACCATTACACATTCGAGGTCATTCGGCGCCCAGCACTCATTGGGAGGATAACTTTCGCCAGCATATATTGTTTCGAAGAGATGTCACGTAGAGATGATCTGTCAGCCGCAACCTAAGACCATTTGTTTTCCAATATGCTTGCTTTGGCATGCCATTTATCCTTAACAGCTACGCCTCAGCACGTTCTGCCCTCGTGATTTATTTCCTCCTGACCGCTAAAAGTGCCGCCGTTTCATTTCAGGAGTCCGGCATCATCATCCACGCCGGGTACGGCAGCAGCAAAGACATCAGCATGTACACGAGTGTCGGCCTGAAGCCGGACCAGATCTACATCGTCGGCAAGTACTCCAAGAAGCAGCAAGCCAACTTTCTCACCGACGGTAAGCCTTTCTCTCCGCGAACACCAGTACTCGGTGCTTAGGAGTCGGCCGAGCCATTGAGAGGGGTGCTGGCCATCACCAGACGGAATTTATCGCGGTCGGTAGCTATTCTGGGTGGGCGCTGGTCTGCCCGTGCTGTCGAGGCGGGCTCGAGTCGCCCGGGCGCTCGATATTGGCGGTCGGCTGCCAGTCGGTCGGTCAGCTGCCAGCTGGCAGAATGGGGTCATGTCGGTGACAGAATTGATGCATTGGCATGCCGTGTATTTGACGACACGTTTAATTTTAGCCACAAAGTAGGCCGTCATCAGGCATAACACGATCGTTTGTGAAGTTCGGAATAAATGTGACTAGCTTTGTTTTACACGGACGCTGATCTTGAGGTCTAAACAACATAGCAGAACATTTGGATAAGAACTGTGCATGTGGTGTGCTGCTGAGCCGGCTTAAGTTGTGGCGTCCCATCTCGATGATGTGTTTTGCGTTTCCAGAATGAACCGTCTCCCCATTCATTGCAGTCTATTTGTGCTGCATGGCACGCCAATGGATCCAGGTCTTCGTCCACGTCACGAAGACCTGGATCGTTGTCTCAGGGCACGCCACCGGGTGTACGCCTGAGTGACGGCCATGTCCCCGTGTTTCAGGGTACGTGGCCCACCTGGCCGAGCTGACCAGCGTCGGCGGCAGCCGCGCCGCCAAGGGCAACGCGCGCATGGTGCTGCCGCGCGGCTGTTTCGGCCTCAATCCGGCCCTGACCCGGCGCAGGTCAGTGACCCCGGCCGGCGGCCCTTACTCGAGCCGGAGGGGGAGGCGGTGCTCGGTCTGCCGTCCCTGTCGCGGGGCGCAGGGTCGGCCACCGTCTGGTGGCCCCGGGAGGAGAAATGGACCTCGGCGCGCGGCATGGCGGCGTGGTCGCAGGTCTGGTTCTGGTTCAGACTGCAGATGCAGGGTGTCGTGTCCTAGACCGGACTCTAATTTGTGGCCTGCCCAGAGCTTTGATGCATGTCAGAACAGCAGTCGAAATTTTTATGTTCCCTGCTCGCTATCTAGATATCCAGATGCAGACTAGAGATTTGCCTGGGTGGGGTAGGTCTCCCCCGGTTATGGCTCTGGTTAGATCAGTTTTCCATTATGACCCGGTCGTCTCCATTAATTTCTACATTAGCATGCTGAGTCGGTACAAGGCAGACCGCTGACCGGCACCGTGCATTTTGTCTTGTCCCTCGATCAAGAGCCTGCTTCCACAGCTTGCTTTAGTTGTCGCTGTCCTTGTCGCAGCGTCGCCGTTTTGACGCTGGCCCCTCGGCTGTTGGCGTTCAGTCGTCTGCATGGCGTGCCGCCTGCGTTGTCCGCCTGACTGACCTGACCTTGACCTCGCCGTGACCCGGTGTGTTTCCGCAGGACGCTAGAACACCGACCCACCTGGCCCCTGGGAGAGATAAGCAGAGGACAGCGCGCCCCGCGCTCGCCGCCCCCCACCCACAGGCGCTTCTTTTGGTTGGTTTTGATACGTCACCGCCGTCTGGCTCGTTTTTTCGTGCTTTTGGCACGTGATGCCAGTTATTTGACTTTGTTTTTTAGGTTTCTCAGTGTGCATCAAACCCTTTCCCTTGTTGCGACATCTAGCGCTTTTTGTATGACCTGGTTACATGTTTGTAAATCGAACCGCCGTTGCTTTATAACACTGCGGTGCCTACAGCTTGGAGCCGACTGTGCTGATTGCACTGATGTACAGGCCATTTTAACAGTTCAGCGATGTTGATGCAGCCAACAAACAAACTGGCACATTGTCCATGAAACTACGTATCGAGGATTAGACCTTGGAAATCTTTGGATGTAAGGCTATGTTTCAGGCCAGTCACTCCTGTGTTGTTTAATCTAGAATGAATGCTTAAATTGCCCTTTATATTTACGCTTTATTAGGCACTGTCAGAAACAGTCAGCCACCAAAGTCGAAGTGGGACCAGATCACGCGGCTTTCAGGGAATCAAATCCAGAGCGCCGTTCCGTGTGGACCAGTAGCGACCCGCCCAAATGACTTGCTGACGTACGGCCGGCCCGGCAGGTCGGCCAAACGGGCCACCTCATTCCCGGCCACGTCGGTGGTGAGCTCGCCGCCGGCGCCGCTGCTGCAGCAGCCGTCCGTCGGCGAGGGCCTCTTCAGCCGGCGGAAACTGGCGCCGCGCGGCAAGACCAACAGATAACAGTCCACCGAGCGGTCCACAGATGTCGCCGCCGGCGCCCGGCCCGCGCCGCCGGCGGCCGGTCGCGCCCCGAGGCCGTAGCCGGAGGCGCGGTCCGACGCGGTCACGGCGGCGAATGTGGCGCGACTCGCGCCGTCGCTCGCCGTCGGGCCGGGCGGAGATCTGTCCGCGGACGGGCGCTGTCACCGCCAGATCGTGGCACAGGTCGAGATCAATACGCTTTCCCGCCGGCTCTGCGGACCGGCGGGCTCCGTGTGAGTGTTCAAATGCTATGCGGCCGCGATATTAGGTAGAGGGTGTCGCTGTGGCGCCTCGCTGTTGGTAGGATCTGGTAGTCTGGTCGGTTTCCGTAGACGTTGAGGTCTGTTCCGAGTGAAAGGCCGGGCGTGCGAAGCTCTTGTGTCCCCCGTCCGAGCTGGTAGGATTCTGGTTGTCGTACGCGTCGAGCGTGCGGGGAACTGAATGTCTCTCACAGGGTATCCGGGGCAGAGCCAGGAGTCTCGCTGACGGCACGCACGATGCGCCGGTGTCTGGTGTAGCCTCGGACGAGGGGAAATAATGAGTGGTAGAGTCGCCCCGTAAGGATCCTTGGAGGGAAAGGAGGAGGGAGCGTCTTTTAGGCAGGGTCCTTCGTTTCGTTGTGTACGGCGCAGTTGAGGTCAGTTGGAAGCGTTTGTTAGGCAGGACCCTTCGTCTCGATGCGGACGGCTGAGTTGAGGTCAGTTTACGTCGTCGGCAGTTAAATGGAAGCACGTCGATTGCAGTATTCGCGTGACGCTTTACCGTCGCCAGAACGGTTCGCTGATGGCCAGTTTCACATTTCGCGCGGACGGGGGGAGAGGCGATGAGCGCTTTAACCGCGACATTGTAACTCCGTGTTAGCTGTAGTCAGGATTGCGACACGATCCATGTCTGATGCGTCCGTCACTTCTGGTGCTCGCGGTCACCGGGCTCTTTCAGGGATGCTGCGCGTTTTTAGGTCGCACCGCCGATACCACAGTCATCTGATTGTCCATATATGACTCGCTGACGCCGAACAAAGCATCATTTTAGATCAGTCAACAAAAAATCTATTTTGCAGACTTGCCAGACGTGGATCATCTAAGTCACTATAATCAGGGCTGTTGTTGGATAGGTGGCGATTTTCAGAGCTGACTGTTTGATCACGTGACTGTCTTTTTTGTTATACGGTGTACTTGCTGATCAGTCACTCTTAGCTGTGTTTTAGCTCTGAATGACAGACGGTCAGGTGTGGACTAAGTGTTTGAGCTTTTTTGATTGCCATGACACTCCTCAACGGGTCCCTTGCTCTTGCGTTTGTTGAGCACGCAAGATACGATCGCCTCGTTTCACGCTTGTTCGCGTCGATCATCGATAATTTGGCGTTCGTGGCGCTCGGCGTCCGTTCCTCCTCTAATCGTAATGTTTCGCACGTCCCACAAACCCCCACCGGTTGGCCACGTCAGGCTACGAAATGGGCCCGCACCGCCGCCGGCTCCGGCCGCGTTCTGTTGTTGGTCCTGAGCGGAGCGGCCGCTGCTCCCCCCCCCCCCCTCACGCCCCGCGGCCGGCCGCGCCGGGTTACCGCCGCTCCCCGCCGGCGGCGCCGCAGCCGCCGGCGCGTGTACAAAATCAAAACGTGTCTCTGTGTGCCGCTGACGCGCCGTCGAGCCGAGCAATACTTGTTGAATTCTGGCGCCGCGGGGCGGCCCCGCGGCCGGGCGGCGTGCTCGGCGCCCGCCGGCTCCGTGCCGCAGCGGCTGGCCGGCCGCGGCCGGCGCAGCGGCCGGCGCCACTCGGCTGTTTGTGGCCAGTGCGGCCGTGCCGCCGGGCGCCCGTGCTGTTGTGGGCGGCCCGCGCGGCCGGTCGCGTGCGGCGGCCGACGGGCCGGCCTATCCGAGCTTCTCGCGTTCCGTGGTCACCGATGTTTTGTGTCCCACGCGTTCCACTCAGATGTGAAGTTTTCCAGTGAATACTACCTATTTTCCCCGGACATACCGCGTGTTGCTTCCAGGACAGCGGAGCAGCTGTAGAACACGCCGCACCCGAAGCGCATTAACATCACGACAACGCGAAACCCGGGCACCAGACCAGATACATGTATTTACTTGTTAATCAGGACGGGAGCGATAGTTGCACGTTTCCACACACCGCCTGCCCGTTTTCCCACATCAAAACACCGGGAGGAAACACGGGAATCACAGGAGCTCCGACACTGCGGGCTCCGGGCGCCCCGGGGCCGCCGGGCCCGCCGTGCGCCCCGCATCAACAGTGATAAACAATCTCCACAGACCCTGGAATGACGAGAATGTCGGCGGCGCGGCCGTCCGTACAAAACGCGCCGCGGCTCTCCGGGGCACCCGCCTGGAATGTACTGCGCTCGCTCTCGACTGAGCTGCTCGGCGCTGGCACGACAGCCGCGACAGGAGGCGGGCGCGGGAGAGTCGGTAACGCGGCCCCGTGACGCGTCACTCTGCGGCACTGCCGGCGTGACGGCCGCGCGTGACGTGAGCCACTCGCCCCGACAGCCCCGCCAGCTATGACTCGAGGCTGGCCCGCGAGCGTGGCGCTGTTCGCGGCGACGCCCGGCGTCGGCGCAGCTGACTCCCGACGGTCGGCGTCAATGACTAGAATCCCTGCACCGCCGGCAATCACACGATACCCCGCGGGCCGCTGACAGCGTCCTGGTCAGAGCCGACCCGGCCACGAGCTGCCTCTGCGTTACCTAGACCAGCCATACAGCGCACCGGACGGCCCCAGTGACGCCAGGCATGGACGCTCCAGGACCGCTCCGGCAGAGGACCCCACACTGCAGGACTGCTGGCGCGGCGACGGTCAGCCGGCCGGACCCGACTACGGCTACAGGCTGGGGGCAGACCGGGGCCGGCTGGGGCAGCGGGCTGGCGCGGCCGGCTAGGGCTGCAGGCCGGGCAGCACGCCGCTGACGCGGTTGATCCAGAGGTTGGCGCAGCCGGCGTGGTAGCTGCGGCCGGCGCAGGCCAGCGCAGGCTCGCCGTCCGAGGTCGGGAGCAGACAGACGCCGCAGAGCGGGCCGCCGTCCGCGCCACAGTCGTCCGGCGCCGACCACTCCAGGTCGGCAGACGGCTGACGGCACGGCAGACAGCACGCGGTGAAGCCAGCCAGACAGACACGCAGAAACACGGTGAACGACGACACGGCAGGAGATGAAATATGCCTGGGGCGCTGCTGCACTAAATGTCTCTTGACTGCAACAAAATACGGTTTCAGTTCATAATGCACTGGCGTCAGACCATCCTCACCAAGTGACAGTAAAATCCCAAAAGCTATAATCATGGAACTTATGCTGTGCAACATCCAGCAATCACAACCACTAGCCAAATTCGTGGTCTTGGAAGTAAACACGAACTACATCGCGACAGCCAACGTAAAAGGCTGCAGCGACATACGGCAATAACCGCTAAGCCACAAGTCAAGCCACTTCGTCCAACCCATAACGGTCGCCAATATTCGGCCTTGGGATGCGATATTACCCCCTATATGGTCGGCGTATCGATATCAGCGGCTTTGAACCCTGGAGCAGCCGATACTCGGGCGGCACGACGCCGTCCCGCGGCGGCGGCGGCGGCAGCGGTCCTCACCCTGGTCGGCGAGTTGGCCACGAACGCCGTCAGGTTGGCCCACACCTTGCACGTCTCGGAGAGGATCAAGTCCAGCTGGTGTCGGCAGCCGTACCGCTGGCAGGCGCTCTGTATCCGACCCACCACCCGGAACACCTGGGACAGGTCTGACGGAACACCAGTTAATGAGAGTTAATGGTGATGTGATTAATAGGGCTAATGGGGCTAATGAAAGGCTAACAGCAAACACTGGAGTGTCATCAAAGCAGCGACTAGCAGAACGTGACAGACACGCACAAGACGACACCACAGTGCATTTACGAGACAAGTGGCCAAACCAGCACATACCATACGTTACTGATATCGAAGAGCCCATTTGAATTTCAGCTATCCATCTATCGGCCAGTCAGTCAACAAAGAGATCGTGCTCAACACCTGGCATCAACTGACAACACTTCACAGCAAGAAGCAAGGCCAGTCACAGCGGCACGAAATGGACAGCGACCTGTTCACTGACGGACACCACATAGCACACCGAATGCATACGCATCCAACATGGAATACCGAGTCTCAATGTTCAGTACACAAAGTGCCACAACATTAACCTTCATCTGTGCCCACCACGGACTCTGCCGGCGCCGGTAATGCTCATTTTTAACGATAACGACCGAAGCTATACCCGTCTTTGGAGCTTTATAACGCCACGAACATCGGCCGACAGCCGCTATTGGCTGACTGATACGGGAGATGAAAAACCTCTTTCCGCTCACCCACCGGACATCTATTGGCCGGCTCTTCCGCGCAGCGCAACGCGAGATCTGACTGAACTGCCCGACAACTTGCTTCCAACTTTCCCACCCTCTTCGCCACTGTCCCCGGAGCGAGCGTCCAGTGAAGAACCCCGCCGGTGCCCGTGCGGGGAGCCCCGACTCACTGTCGATGTAGGCGGCGCCCCGCCGGGACCTGGCCACCTCCTGGCACGTCTGGCTGCTGGAGACGGAGCCGAACAGCGCCACGCCCTCCTGCAGCAGGTCGTAGCAGGCCTGCAGGCAGCGGCGCCACTCGGAGACCAGCGCCGGCTCCGAGCACGACGCCGACATCTGGCGGCCGAGGGCGCCGCGTCAGGGGACGGCCGGCGACGCCGGCTCGCGGGACGCCGACGGGGCCTCACGGCGGCCACGCGACGTCACGCAGCGAGCCGACATTAGAGGAAAGTTTCGCAGAAAGGCGAGGAAAGTGATGTGCGATGGCCGTGCGTCGCATGTCACGTCGTGCAGTCAACACGTTCAGTAAAGTACCCTGTCTGACGTTAACGGGCAATCCTACTTAAAAGACGCGTGGACCAGCGAAAGCAGCGATGTCACATTTCGCCTGACGTGCAGTAGTTAACAAAATTCATGCTGGCTGACCCCTTCTGTGCTGAAGGTTGGAAACATGGGAGGATATAATGATACCCTGTCAGGTACTAATTAGCATAATCAGACTATTTGTCATCGTAGCGCAACTTAACTCCACCAGAGTGGCGTTCATGAGCTCCAAGGATCTGAGCACCGTCAATTAACATCGGGTAGCCGTTTCTACGCTTGGAAATATTACTTACCAAGCAAACAAAACGGTATGCAATTGGAATATCAAGAGATACATTAACAGACTATTGTCAGAAGTTCCTGACGATCCCCAAGTTCAGAAACTGTTGAGTCTCTAACACCAGCTTTCACGCCTTATTAGGGAGCACAAACTCGGCAAAATAACCTCACTCGGCAAGGATAGCAACTGCGCCAAGTTCCTCTATCACAGCGTCCCCTTCCATCCTCGACCGCGACGGCCGGCAGCGGCGGCCGCGCCCTGCGCTGCACTCACGATCTCCTGCCGGAAGCTGTCGTACTTGTCGGCGGCGGCCGCGTCTCGGCGCTCGGGCTCGAGCGGCGACACCTCTCCGCCGTCGGAGGCCGGCGCCGCCACCTGCAGGTCCAGGCTGGGCAGCGAGCCCTGCCGACTGCCCGCCCCCAGCGCCTCGCACGGCTCGTCCGCTCCGGCCGCCAGCAACGACGGCCCGGCCGACGACGACACGAACTCGCCAAAGTCCTCGTCCTCCTCGGCCGAGCCGGAGACGAGCGGCGGCGGCGGCGGCGCGGCCGGGCCGGCTGGCGGACGGCACGGCGCCGGTGCCAGTGGGCCGGGGAACTCGGACAGCGCCGGCGGCAGCGCGCCCGGCAGCTCGGTCGGGCCGAACGCCGACAGCAGGTCGCAGGACGCCGCCGACGGCGCGGAGTCGCGCGGCGCCGCGGCCGGCGGCGCCGCCGGGTCCGGCAGCGGCGCCGACAGGTCGCGCAGCGCCGCGTACACGTCCCCGGCCGGCGGGCTGGCGGCCCGCGGCGGCGAGTTGTCCACGGTCGGCAGACGACCGGGCGGCAGCGTCCGGACGCGGCCCGACGCCGGCTCCGGAGCGGCGCCGGGCCGCCGCGACGCCGGCGCCGGCGCCGGCGCCGCCGCCACGAACTCGGCGAACTCGTCGTCCGGCTCGGCCGGCCGCTGCACGAGGCCCTCGCGGAAGCGCGTCGGCTTGGCGGCCGGCTGGAGGGTCTGCACGGGCGTGTAGCCGACGGTGGCCGCCGGCTCGGCCGGCGCCGGCCCGCCCCAGCCGCCCGAGAGCGAGGCCGAGCCGTTCAGCAGCGGCGCCTGGCCGGAGAGCGGCGCCGGCGGCACGCCCGGCCGCTCCGCAGACCCCAGCGACAGGCCGTTCAGCAGATCGGCGGCGAAGCCGGCCGGTCCGCCGGCAGGCGGGGGAGGCGAGAAGGGCCCGACCGCGGCCGGCGTGTAGGGAGGGCCCAGGTCCAGCCGGCCGCCGCCGCCGCCGCCCGTCGTGCCGTTGACGGGAAAGAAAGGGACGCCGCCGGTGGTGCCGGGCGGCCGACTGCTCTGCAGGCCCGGTACGGAGGAGAGGGGCGTGGCCAGGCCCGCCAGGGGGAGCGACGGCGTCGCAGCGGCCGCCGCCGCCGGAGGGGGGCAGCTCTGGAAGTCGTCGAAGTCGTCGTCGTCAAACATCGCCAGCTGAAAAGATTGCCGCTATTAAAAAAAATGGTGAAATATCGACGGCGTAAAAGTCGTGCACTCTTCAAAACCATCATATTCGGTACGAATCGGCAAAACTTCCACTGCCATCAGCATCATACTGAAAGCGCCGAGTACACTGCATTTCGCTGCAATCCGCATTTACATCACAAAGCGCGTCGCCACGTCCGGCACCAATGCGGGCGATACTCGAGGCCGGTCCTCAGTGCAGAGGCCCGCGGACAGTGCACCTGCTGAGCCGGCAGAGACGGCTGGCGGAACGCGTCGCCCAGGTCGAGCACGGACCAGTCGCGCGCCTTCTGGCTGGTCTGGAATGATGCGGTCTGTGTCGGCCGGGGCTGCACCTGGAGAGCAGGCAGACCACACGGTCACACCGGGGAACGACCCACCTGACGGCACAGGTCGAGAGTGAACGGCACGTACTGACAGTGTTGCAGTGCCGACGTTCTGTGCGTGGAGACGGTACAGATGACGCTGGATGTTAGTGTTGGCTCTTGTATTTTCAAACCATGAGTAGCATAGTCCATATCAAGCAAAACAAATGTCAGGTGTTGTGAATGTTCCCCCCCCCCAAGGCGGGGGTTACTTCCAACACGTGCAAACTCCGAGAACCTTCTACGAAATTATGCACGACCCATCACGACTCATCCCACAGCCGTAAGACCCTGGGCAGCCCTGTTCCTGAGTCATGACTCGCCTCACCTTAATATCCTTGAGTCCGGGCCGCGCCTGGAACAGCCGGGACTTGGCCGGCTGCTTCAGGTCCGAGCAGGCCATCATGAACCGGTCCAGCTCGTTCCCCGACATGGCCGCCTCTGGGGAGGGGGAAGAGGAGGGGAGTCGGCCAGCCAGTCCGACGGTGTCCTTGAGAGATGTGACCGAGTCAAGGTGGGTGGTCACAAGGTCAACCTCTTCAGGCCAACTGAATCCCCACATTTCCGTCAGAAAAATTTTTGATAAGAAGCGCACTGCTTTCCACTGGGAGTTTTGTGACGAGCAATGGCAAAGACATTCCAAAAATACTCCACAACGTTATTGAAATATAAAAACTAGCAATGTAAAATGGATTAAGCATTACTATCAGAATGCAGATCTCTTACTACTTATTACTACTTTTACTTATTTACTACTGCAGGGACCTTCGGTGGTATCGCTGATGGCGAAGTCCCGTTCTGGACTATCAGATGGAAACACACTGTTACATTGTCGATACTATTGCAACGCTGCCGTGATCAGTAGCTTAGATGGTTATAACAGTGGTCTGCCCATCCTGGCAAGTTGGGTTTGAGTCACCTAAACATTCAATATTTGGCCCGTGGCTCAGCTGCCAAACTGGCCCACATAAGTTCAAGCCGACGGTTGTGTCGCACCTTAGGTGACATGTTGAATTTTTGCCATAAAATCTGGTGTTGCCTAGCATTCTATTTCCAGGTGCAGGAGTCAGCATCAATGCAACAAGCTATGCTTAGCAAGGCTTCTGATCCCTAATGCCACCCCAGCAGCCATTTGGATAAAATTTATTAAACCAAAAAACAGCACTGTCCTCACCATGCCTAAATTCCAATTCTGTAGGCACTTACCAAAGACCTTGATAGGAATACAACAATGGTAGATTATCACAGCACTGTATGGCTTATATGACTTCATAGCAAGGAAATGGCAAATGCAACACAAACTTTTCAGCCTCAGTGGGGGAATCAAATGCTGAGTGCATAACAAAAGGAATGCAATTGCAAACATTTGTTCAACTGTAGGTGCTAAAATTCCAAGTCTTGGAGAAAAAATACCAAGAGAGATCCTTGGTTTTAACATCTCACCACAGCCAGGACTTTTCAGAACCAGACTGCCACATTTCCTAGAATTATTCAATTTACAGGGCAAACAGGCTTTAGAATACCATTTGTTGCTTTTCCAACCTGTGGCCTTTTTCCAAAACTCCTGAATTTATGTATGGTGTCTGCCAGATTAGCAGCTGGAGCGTCGCACGCAAGATCCCAAACGCGCGATGACCGTACAGAGACTGTATTCAGTGATGTGCAGGGTGCAACCAAAACCAAGGGCGATGTCAGAGACTTCAGACTAATGACCACTCAGGGATCAATGGGTGGGAGAGTGGTGATACTGCATACACCATGATACTACACCATGTCTGCCATGCTTAGGCAAGGGACCTTTGTCAGAACAGAGGAATATTATCAACTACATGCTCTCATCCCCATCTTGCATTTCAAGGACATCAGAACAACACCGTTACAAGTGCCGAGGGCATGCTTTAGAATAAATGGTTTTGTTTTGTTGTTTCATGAGGATAATACAGTCCACTGGAATAATAAAATAAGAGCAGAAAATACATAACTACAACAATGGTCCCAACAGGTATAACAATACTGTGGGAGTGAAAACACATAGCACAATAAAACACATCCATTTATGCCAGGGTTGGCAGATTTCTGCCAGCACATAGTTTAAACCACTAAAAAAACGATTTAAGCCACCTATTGGTTTAAACGAGACAACACAATTTAATTTTAGCCACTTGTGACTTCTTGATTTCTTGTCATGGAATCAAAAAATAAACTTTAAAGTTATGTGTCACATTGCTTTTGGGACTGACTGATAAAGACCAAAGCTATCATTCTCAAAACTGAGGCCTAACACAACATCAATCACAATCTCAACTTAAGCACCCATGACACAGTCACAGTTAAGCAGAAATGCTAAGAAAAAGTAATGTTGGAATGCAGTCATTCTTCAGAATATAACACTCCTGGTGGGAGTAAGTGAATCCATTAATCAAATTACTGGTCTTGTTGGCTGCTGGGATGGTGTACCTGTGAATATGTGGAAATCCAGTGTCTAAAACCTGAATGGACCAGAAATGCTACCACTTTGAACTGACATTCATTTCCTGCATTAAAAAATGACAGAGTGCTTGGAGGAAAAAGAAAGAGCTAAAAATGAGAATGCTTAGGTGGATGGGCAAGATGTGTGACACTGAGAGGTTGGACTATGATAGTTATGGCTTTTTGAAACAGAAAGTTTAGGCCCAACAGCCAAAAGGCAAAGTGTACAGATTAACAGCTCTTCCAGAGCACCAGGCTTCTACCTACCACTAGTTCATGCACCTGCCTACCTATGTCATTACCCACCCAAGTCCCCCAGTACAGTACCTATCGCCACATACCACAACACAAAATTTTGGTGTCAGACTATTTTGCATGCTATGAGGTCTTGTTTCTCACAAACGTGGAACATTTGTTCATGTTTCAGTGTTGCAACATTGCTACCACATTGCAGTAATAAGACTGCTCTTGGAAAAACTCCCAGAAATGGTTGTTTACACAGCCATTGTTAAACTGAATATACCTACTAAAACTGCTTCATACTTAAACAACCACCTCCCTCAGACCTCTTCTGGATTGTGAACAGTTAATCAGCCAATAAATCGCTTTTCAAAAATGTTTTCAGGGGTAGTTTTTATGAGGGTTAATTTAAGCCGGTTTTTATCAATTTGAGCCAGTTTAAAATCGCTTAGATTAATATAAGCAGCCAGCCAGCAAAAATTCAATCTGCTCTGACTTTTTCCAACCCTGATTTATTCAGCAGTTTACAAAGAAAGACACAAAATACAGCTACAAAATATATCTGGCAGAATGCAAACAAATAATATTCATCCTCTGCCACACTCTTCTAGTTTGTCCTGAAATATGAACACCAAAAATGGGACAGACAGGCTAGATGCATAACTTATGACTATGAACTGTGCAATGGAAATAAGGAATAATGAAACTTAAATATCCATATCTAAATTTCTACTAATTCAGCATGATAATCATAACAAATGGGGTGGAATACTACCTGACATATGATGTCAACTTCCTGACACTTGCTGCAAGGTTGCAGGGGAATTCATTTAGGATATAACTCTACTTTTGATCTTCCAACAGCAATGTAATACATACAGTTGCTATCAATTTAAAATGAGCCACGTTTGCTTTCCAAGATGGAAAACTGCATCTTTCTTGTACAGACAAGCCCTGCCTGATTCTAGGTGAACAAGCCTTGTCTAATTTCTTAGGCTGTATAACATGTCAACATCTGCCATGTGCAATTCATTTAACCCCCAATGAATAGATGTCTACTCATAACCATCATATTGGCAGACATACAATCCCCAGTGACCTCATGACACATTTCCCCCTACATATAGATTGATTGGCAAGTTTTATTTTTATAGTCTGCTCCTTTCACTTCTTCCTCTTTACTCATCTGCTTGTTTTGAGACACCTAATGCCAATATATGAAATCATAAGGTGACTGTGCTGATACCATTTACATAAAATTAGATACATAAATCATGTGACATTATTCAACTTCTAAGCCCTCTACTTGCAACATCTTTTAAAATCAATCCATATTAGTTTTTTGCACAAATGCATCCAAAGGGACTATCAGGATTGGGCAAAGTTGGAGGAGCCTTCTTTTCCCAGAAGAAAATAGGTCACAGAGGTAAAAAGTATAGAAGATGTGCTACTAGACATTCCAGAAACCTTTCCCCTCTCAGCAGCAAGGAGTAATCTTACTTTTGTCAAAGACTCCTGAACTACTTCTCATCCTAATCCCACTCACAGCACTCTCCCTTGCTCATCACAAAGTTTGCATCAGACCATTTTTCTGAACATACCCTCACATGCAACTCCTCAGAGGTATGTCTACCATTGTAAAATCTTATTGACAGATCAATGCAGCACAATGTGAACAATGAAATGTAACAAAGTCCTCAGATTTTGCTTTTGTTCTTCTGGATATATGAAAGAGACCGACTTAACAAAATAACAAAAATTTCATTCATGCTCATGTAATTAATCCGTCTTGGCCAGCTAGTGCCCAACAGCTACAAAAACATGCAAAAAATATGCAATGTGCTCAAGCAAATACGCAATCCTCAAGAGGGGGAGGGATAAAACGAATTCTAACAGATGTTAGCAAAGACAACACTTTGGAAAGAACGCATGTGGGGCAGCCTCAGTTACGATTTCCTGCTGCTTTAGGTGAGCTTGTTATTCAAAATACGCACAGGGAATGAAAAGAACTCCAACCTTGTGAGTAACGGGCACTCAACCCGCTATATGGCACAGCAGCCAGAGTCTCTGCAGCCTTGTGTGGTAGAGACTTACGAGACACTCCTCTCCTTGCTCCTCTGTATTCAGTGACATTACTGGCAATTTACTCGCAATGCTCCAGTCGACCAGGGTTCTCTTTAAAATAACGTTGACTTTGGAAAATTGTTGCTGATTATGCTATGATTTTGTATAAAGATGAGAAACTGCACAGCAAATTTTTATAAATTATCTTTTACCCACGTTTTATTTCTTTATCTAAAGAGATATAATTGTCCTTATGTTTAAATTTACCAGTTACATGACCTAAACTTTGTAGAAATAATGTTAAGCACGTGACTTGAAACGAAAATTATTTTTTGGTTCAAAAGATGCGCAGGTACTTCAATCAAAGGTTTGTCCAAAAAGGAAATAGCGCGCGCCCGTAGTGGCAGGTAATATGTAAATTCTCTGAGAACATATTTACGAAGTCGTGTTGGCACCAGAGTACCTGTGAGCCCTTCAGAACATCATGAACACAAATCGATGATGCAGTCGCCTTAACAGTTATGCCCAGATCCATGGACGTAGGAACAGGGGGGCGGGGGACCATGGTCGCCCCACTTTTTGGAAATTTAACATTGGCCCTAAGGGGGAAAACGTCTCTGCCTCCCCCCATTTTTCTGGATGTTCTTACGTTTCGTCTCGGACCAAATGGTTTTGATGCATTCCATCTGATCAAGATCTGACCAAACCAGGGAAGTGGGAGTCCAACATCAATGACCTGGGCTGTGTCCAGCACTGCTCCTGCTCCCTGTTTCTGACATTTGATGTAGGGAACAGTTTGGATACTGTTGAGCAAAACTGCTGGATGTGCTGTGACCTTGGTGTAGTTTTGTGTTATTTGTGGGTTTATCCAAATTTATTTCTGCATTTGAATCCATAGTATCACAACATAGCATATTTTTGGGTTATCATTTCTTTCACATAAATAAGGTGTTAGATCAGGGACATAGGAATGGCCAGGAAATTTGGGAGGGATCAGAGACCATTTTCCCCATAGGGCTGAAGTTCATTTTCCCAAAAAGTGTGGCACATGGCTCCCTTGGCTCTCCTTGTTCCTAAGCACATTCTTTTGGATGAAATATTTGTACCTCATTACTACATTACCACATATGCCCAGGCAGAACTAATGGGTAACACCATGACAGTTGTTCCCTTGGCTCTAAGTCATCATGGGGGGGGGGCAGACAGGTGGCATTATGACCTTCCCTCCCCTCTCTGTAGACTTCCCCAAAATTGCTTCTGATTGGTGTGCTCTAGGAACAGTGAGGATGTGCTGTTGAGCATGGCTCAGGAGTTCCCATATAACTTAGCATCATAGTGTTTTGGAGCATGCATTGTATGAATGCTCTTTTATTGTTTACCACTGCAAAAACAAGGAATTTTATTATTAACAAAGAGGTTTTGGCTGGCATGGCTTCATTTCAAAGCCCCTAGTATTGCTACCATATCCAGATTGTTTTGTTGTTACATTGCCTGGCATAGCCAGTAATCTAATATTTTGGTTTTAGGTCCAAAATTATCCATGTTTCTTATTTGCCTGCATGTGATAAAATCATGCAGGCTTACATCCACTTTCAAAGGATTTGGGCCTTTTTTCATTGTGTTATTGAAATGTTCTAGTAGCATTAACTTAACTGAATTGCTTAAGTTTGCAGCATTGTCGTATGCATCTTGCTTTACAGGGCCCGCATCAGTCTCATTTATCATTGTTTGTGCTCGTAATTCACATGGGGCATCTGCCGCAGCTGCCGCCGGGCGCCAGCCTGCGCGTCGCGTCCACGCCGCCGTTACCGGACCACCGCCGGTCCAGGCCCAGAAGGCGGCGGCGGACGGGACGAAGCCGATGGAGGCGGCGAAGCCGGCGGCTGGGCCCCAGCCGGGCCAGCGGAGGGTCACGCCGGCACCGCTGCGCTGCTCCCGCTGTCCGGCGCGGCTCACCAGCTCCGACACGCTGCGCAAGCACGAGATGACGCACGACGGCGCCAAGCCCGTCTACTGCGACCTGTGCGAGGCGCGCTTCGTGTCGCTGTCGTCGCTGACGTACCACCGGAACGCGCACACCGGCCGGCGGCCGTTCCGCTGCGACCGCTGCGACAAGGCGTACGCAGACCCGAGCGTGCTGCGGCTGCATCGGCTCGCCCTCCACGAGGGCCGCAGGTAGGCTGTTCGGCCGGGTCGGCTGCGGGCGTGCCACGCTGGTGGATGTTTGCCGTAGTAAAGAAGTTACACTTGCCGAGCTTGATGACGTTTGGATGTATGCGAACTCCCGCAGGCAGCTTCTGCGTGCGGAAAATAGTGTCGAATTGTTTGTAGGTGGTTACGTCAACCACGCACGATTGTCGCTATGCGGTCTGGTCGACCCTTTCCTGATACATGCAGGTTAAAGTGCAAAAAGTGCAAGAGAACGTACCGGACAGCGTCCAGTCTACGCTACCACGAGCTGGTGTCGCACGCGCCGGCCGAGCGTTGGCCGTGCCCGCGCTGCGACAAGGTGTTCGCACTGGAGCTAAACATGAACAGACACCTGGAGAAGATGCACATCAAGGTGGAACTGTCGGAGATGCCCGGCTGTCCCATCTGCAGCAAGACCTTCAAGGTGCGCCCCCAGCTGGCTGGCAGTCCTCTGGCGCGGGGTGTGGCCTTGAGCTCTCGGGTGGAGGTTGCTTTGGGGAGGGGAACAGCGATAACGGAGACCCTGTCGCTGTCTCCGCCGCCGGCCTCCACTTCTGCTGGGCTGGGCCGCTCACTGACCTCCGCGCAGGGCGACAGTTTCGACCGCTGAGTGGCGACGGGAGCGGACAGGTCGGTCGCGTCCGATGGAGAGCCGCCGTCCCGTATGTGCCCTCATCGGAAGGCTAGTGCCGCGCCGCCGACCCTGACCGCACTGCCCGGCTGTGACCGGTCCACTCCGCCGCCGCAGTGTCAGAGGTACCTGACCAGGCACGTGAAGAGGCACGGCGGCGAGCGACCGCACCAGTGCCAGACGTGCGGCCGGCGCTTCACCGAGTCCGGCCACCTGCGCTCCCACCAGCTCACGCACGGCGCTTACGAGAGTCGGCCTCACCAGTGCGCCGTCTGCCAGAAGAGGTAACGTCTCCGCCGCGCCGCCCGCCGGGAGGCGCTGGGAGGGGCCGGGCACGGACTTTGAGCAAATGGAGTCTTTGTTGCTCGTAATGTAGCGCGTGATTGTGTTTCGCTAGTTATATTTCTTTTGGCATGGTGTCGCTTGTATTGCAGCGCGCCAATACAACTAGCGACCTTTTGAGTTGCATTTTTTGGCTTCTGGATGTCTTGTATTATATTGCATTATTTTGTTAGTGCTCTCCGCCGTGGTGAGAGCGATGCAGCCCTGTGTCACATGGTAAGGTAGCAAACAGTCACATGCATATGGAAGTACACATTATCGCGCACAGGGGATAAAATACCGACGTTTGACACCAACAGCAACAACACTTCACGCACTATTTAAAAGTTTCTTAAGCGTGACGCAGTAACGCCCTGGGACAAGTTCAGCGATGTCTGGTGGAAGTTTGTTAAAAGCTTTGGAATTGTCTCATCCAGACCGTTTCGTCGAGCCGTTACTGCCCTTCGTCACGCAGTCTTTATTGTGATGTTTGTTATAATTGGTCGTGATTTCACGGTCTTTCGGCAAAGACTTCCCCTTCAATAATTTCAGTTGCATATTGCGGCGTGCGACCGTGCTTAACGGAATCTGTTTTGACTGCACTTGCCAACTTGCATCCATCCCTGCCTCTGCTGTATGAGCTGAAGCAGTAAATTTTGTTTTACTTATTACAGGTTAATTAAAATTGCAATACCTGTCCTCAGAGGGAATCATTTTAGCAGTAATCCTCATTTCCGCACGTTGAGTTTTGTGTCCGTACCCATCTAAACGTGTCAGGCGTGTTTGTACAGAAATGCCCCAACAGAACACGTGACGCATTCTCATGCAGTGGTCTGTAAAAAAAGACACTTCATAAACTTACGTGGTGGGTTTCCGTTAACGTCTTGTTGTCTGTCGCGACGGCTCTCTTGGGGCTTTCTTTGTCTTGAAATGGGGCCGCCACGAATTTCCGAGTGTCTTGGCTGACGGAGATATCGCAGGTACAAAACACCGTCCGTTCCGGGCGGGGTACAGTGGCAAGCTTGTGGTAGCCGGCCGCGTGTTAGCCGGCACCATGGGCGTATGGAAATGAGGGCGACCGGAGCTGCAGCATGCATAATGCGCTCTGTTGTTGTGCTGGCGTGTTGGGCCCTTGACTTGGCTATCAGATTCTTGCAGCTACCAGGGATAAACAGGAAGGCTGCCGTTTTCGTTGGTTAGTCTGTCATGATGTCGGTTATTTATTTTGTTAAAAAAGAAACTTTGAATAAATTGGTTTCGAGAAAAAATGTGTCCCAAATGGAAGGCGTTTACAGCTACCCCGTTGTCATCATGTTGCTGCTTTTTACGGTAATCGTTAGGGAAATATGGCTGCAGTTTGGCTTGAGTGGTGCGTTGTGGTCCATGGTGTTCGTCCCCATAATTAGCAGACATTAGCTCACGTCTGCTGTGCTGTCGCCGCCTTCCCTTCGGTGGCTTAGCGTTGTTTTGATTGCTACTTAACTTAACGTTCAGTCTGCAGTCTTAAATTTCGGACCGCCTAAAAATGGGCTACTTAAAAAAAGAAAGAGCTGGATAGCGTTCGTCACTCTGTGGACGTTCCCCAGTAAACACGTGGCGTGGTAGGTTACGGCTGGGTCGTGATGGGCATGTTGCCATCGGCCGCGCGGACCCATGGCGTGCTGACGACCGTAGCGGTCGCAGCATTGTCCGGACCGAATACGAGATGGCCATGACGTTAACGCTACGAGCCACTTGATGCGAGCGTTGTTTGGTGATGTTTTCAGTGCCGTTCAGGGCGGGTCACGGCCGCTGATGATCAGGTCGTTGGTCGTGGTTTTGTTGTCGCTCGGGGAAGAGAATGGTACCAGGCATGGTGGCTCCCGGTACGGTTGACCGTTTAGATTGCTGCTGTGGTAACCTGCTGGCGCATAGAAATAGCTTTCGTTGAGTGCGCGTAAAAACGCCGTTTTTAGAACGTGTCAGTTGGAACTAACAGTTGAAAGACGTGGAGCTGAAACCTAGTGAGCTGTGTTTTTGTCGTACACGTGGCGAGGGTCATCGAAATTCGTCGTGTCGAGGTGAGCAGAACGTTCGAATCATGTAGCATCCGACCAGATTGCTCTGTCGTGCGCCGTCGTTGGCATGGTGTTGGTGCCGTGCTGGACCTGGCCAGATCAGTCTCCTGATTGGCGTTTGGCCTGGTTGTGTGCCCCGTGTCGGGGTTGGCACGAAGGTACGTCCCGTGACGGCTCGCTCCAGGCGATACCCGTTCTCAGGAACGGGTGCATCTAAATCCGTCCAGTCCGGCAAATACAGCCGTAACCGGCGACCACCGTTGCTACGCTCCAGCCGGTCTGCATGACCGTACTCGAGCTTCGGCGTCGCTGGCCCGGGCAGACCCCGCGTCGTCTCCGGCTCGGCGCGCTGCGGGACGCCCCTCCGGCCCATTTCGGCACTGTTTACGATATTGTCCGCGCCTCCGAGCGCCGATAAATCGCCCAGCTCGTTATGACTGATAGTGTTTTGGGCACGGCGACCGTTGCGGTCCATCCTGTGACTGACGATCGGTGGCCGGGGCCCCGACGTCTCCCCGCTACGGCGGCTGGACGCGGCCCGTCCGTGCACCGTTCGAGAACCGGGGAACCGAGTACGCGACCTATCTGATGATGTCACATGCTCAGACGGCGTTCGGCGTTTTGGGCGCCGAATGACCCTGCAGTCGGTGCGCCCCTAAGCCCCAATAACCAACCAACCAACGGCGTTCGACAGCAGCGCAGTTGTTTCGGCGCAGTTACCTCGTTGTCTCAGTAGCGCCTTATGCTCCTAAACGGGTTTTCCGTCGGGCAGAGTTCGAGAGCAGGGGTAGCCAGGTTAGACAGTGCAGGCAGCCTGTGAACGTGGCCGCGGCGTCGTGCGGCGAAGTCTGCCCGCCGCCGAGTCCACGGCGCCGTTCCGGACCTCTCCGGCCGGCCCGTTCAATCCGCGCCCCTGGCCGGTCAGGAGCGTCCGTGACGGCCCGTCTCCCGGCGAGCTCTTGAAGCCCGGCTGAAGTGGCTCGTGCCGCGGCCGGCTGTATTAGGACCACTGACGTCGCGGCCAGTTGGCGGGTCACGCGCCGGCCGCCGACACGACAGCCGACCTGTCTGGAGTGCCTCGTCAGCCCGGCGGAGTCGTTAGCGGGGAGGCGGGTCGGGTCCTCCCGTTGTTTGAGTAGCCTGGGGCGTGTGTCGCCGCTGGCGGTCGATGTGCTTACCCTGTGTAGGAAAGTTGGATGTGTTTCGTCGCTAGTGGTCCTTCCCGAAGATGTCTCCTGTTCGGCCGCGGCTTTGGAGCGACCGAAATGATCTGTATGTCGTCCTTGCACCAGCCTCGTTTTTTGTCGTCGACCGGCCTATGTCCTTTGTACTCGCGCCATTATGTGGGCATGTCGGCTCGATTTGGGCGTGCGTTTTTCCCCGCTTCGTTTCAGTTTTGAGCTGGAGCTCACTATCACCATGTCTGCGATTTCTCTGCATTATTGCGATCCTAAACATGTCGGAAACAGACGGTGGGGCCTCCGAAGGCGGGGCAGCCTGTGTGGCGTCTTTGTTCACGGGTCAATTGCAATATCGAAACATGCTAACCTTAGGCGGGCAGCGTTTGTCCTCATTCTCTCACAGGAAACATTCATTGGTCCGATTGTTTGTGGAATCCTCAGGCTGAAGGGAGTGTGCTGGTCGTCTGTGAAATAGCTCCGTTATGAGATGAAAGGCAGCTCCGTTGGGGATGAAAGGCTTTCCGCTCAAGGCCAGCTACCAGACTCGTTGCTGAGAAGCTTTATGACCTCCGTTCCGAGAAAACATTCTCCATAACTTATTGCATATTCCTTCCAGCGATACCCGGGAAACGGTTACAAATGGGTGTTCGCACAGTTGGATGCCTCCATCGATCCAAGCAGCCCGAACTGTTACTGGGTGTAAGTGATGCCGTTGACTTCCGTGGGCATTTGGACTGAAAATGTGGGTAGATTTATGGGTTGGAATGTTCGGATAGATAGTCGGATCCAGTAGTCGGACTACAATATCCAATATTCTGGTGGAATGTTCGAATCTTTTGACTGGGCTGTTTCTTAAAAAAATACGGTCGGGGCTGAATTCAGACATGAAACTGATTCATAATACATGAGAAAGTTACATAACTTTAAAAGAAACGTTCCACCCGGCACATGCTTTTAACCGCGATAGCGGAGCTGTGGCCTGTAACCCTAGAAGCTAATCAGTTTGGACTTCGACCCAAAACGCTGCACTTACGGAGGTCCAAAGCGATTTCCCCACGATTTTTCCTGTATGGCCTTATGCCACTGCAACTGGGGCGGGACGTCGGGCGTAGGCACAGGCGGATGAACGTTTTCGTTCATGGAACTGCGCGGGCCCATGTTGCGTGTCTGAAAAAAACTGCCGCTGGTGACGTTTGTAACGCTGCAGTTTCCGCACTGCATTTCGGACCAGCATACTTCCATCATATCCTTTTTAATACAGCCTGATTTTAACTGAAATCAATATAGGTGCAAAAACCCATTGAACACACACCTTGTCGGTTAATGCATTTGAGGACCGGCCAGAAATATCTTATTCTCGGTTGCTGTTCGACTGTTCGGCTAATGTTCAGACGGCAAATGCGCACCCGAAAATTCGCCAGGTATTCGGATGGCGAAACCAAGGTTGCAACGCTCACCGAATAGGAATATCGGACCAGATATTCAAATTATCCGAATCCTGATTTTGACCTCAAATGATCTCGCGACGCCGCAGCGTTCCCCGGCGTCCTAAAAACAGGTCGGTCCCTCCCCTCACCCCGCCCTCCTGTAGCCCTCGCCGTCCAGGTGGCCGGCGGCGGCGACCGAGGCTGGCCGAGGGCCAAGTACGTCACCGGTCACGCGATTGCCCGGGCAGTCAGGCCCCGACGTCGGCGCACACAGGGGTAATTCCGATTCGAATGTGGCCGAAACTGTTTTCGCTGTTTTTAGAGTATCGATCTCTTGTGCCTCTTGGTTTTCGGGGTTCTGATTCCGATTATCATGCCTATTTTTACTGTTACTCATCAAGGAAATTGACATTGGCGCGTTCATGTTGTAAAAAATGGGGGTCGTATCAGTGACATTCGTTCGTTGATGTCGGAAATGAAGTAAGTGGCTCCTCAGCTGTACTGTGTTTTACTGGCACAAATAACGTCATCGGCATCACCAAAATGGATGTTTGATACGGTCTATACGGATGTACTGAAGACGGGGAGGCCGCCATAACCGCGTTGACGACGGCTCATCGTTCGTCCAGACAGCTTACCCAGAGACGGTGAGCTCGAGGGGGTCACACAGCAGAGGCTTTCCTTGTGTTTGACCGATGCGCTGTGCGAACCAGATTTTTGTTTATACACTGACAAGCTGGTCGTGCCATCAGGACCCCAGTTACTCTGAACACGTCTACAGCGGTCACGGTCGGCTGTGTCGCTGATGATGCACAGGGCCGGTCTCATTCAGAAGCGGTGTAGATGCTTTGTCACCGTGTCTCCACCAGTCTCTGGTATGTGTGGTCCAGAAGAGACTGCAGCGCAACCTTGCCATTCGATTCGGTGAATGTCATGCCTTGTTAATCAGGGTAGTATCATCTCTTTGCTGCCCTGACTTTTTCATGCGTTGGAAACAACTTTATTTTAGTGACCCGGTTGGCCACTTTCCGCACCATTTTCCGTCTCAAAACGAGCACTTTGAGAGGCTGCTTTAACGAATTTTTGTTTTTTTGTGCTTCTTGGCAACGTCAATAGAGAGACGTTTACGCTCGCTCAGCTCTTTGATTGACTTCTTCGGACGGTCTGAGTGTACACAGGTGTTCGCATGATGTGTTGGCTTACATTTCGACACTTCCACCACTGTATCACTCATAAAGAACTTTTTCTGCTGATGAGGAAGTGCTGTCTTCCCTTCGTCCGCATGCTCGCCATTCCCCTTCGATTTTGCTAGACATCGCCTTTTCACTTTGTCAGAGGGACTGTACAGTCACACCATGGGGATTTACACTTGCTCAAAAATACACAACATCAACTTGGTAGCTCCGTTTCGACTGCTTGCTGAGGTCACCAGCCTCGTTCACGGTGTTAAGACAGCGTCACTTTGTTAAGTCTAACCTTCATTTCGAAGAGTCTGTGTCAGTTCCTCTCTGCAGGGCAGTTCTGAACGGACTAAGCAGTCTGTACAGGACCCCGCTGAAGCACTGCTGTCTTGCCACGTCATCCGTCGGGTGATCGGAGGGACGCCACGTTATCTGTCGGGTGGTCGGAGGGATGCATCGCAAGAACATCACGGGACACCTCAGGGCCAGAGGTCGACCGAACGCGATGACCCTGGCCGGCCGGCGCTGGTACGGGGACCTGGCGGCCGGCGGACCAGGTGTCAGACGATTCGTCGTAGGTCACAGGTCAACTGTGGAGACCGCAGTTCTCCATAGTTTCATACTCTCAGAACTGATCCACAAAACCATAATGAACAGTCTGAATGTGGAAATGATGGGGGTCCTGGGAGCCCTGTGCTTTTGGCCTGGATGAAGTGAAATGTATTGCACGCAATATCGCGTTATCTTAAAGCAAAACAGGAGCTTGTCTGTTGCAGTGCAGAAGCCTTCTTCTAAAACTTACAACATACACACAAAAGACCACATCAAGGTCTATTATTCCGTACCAGAATTATCATCGTAAGTGGCCTTGCCACGTCATGTCAGACATGGACAACTTTTTCGTCCTTCACAGTCGTTCGTTGCCGAACACATAGAAAGACCAACTCCCCTGGCGACTAAATGAAACGAGCTAGAAAGAAACGAGACGCGGCGTTGAATAGCCTGATCAGTTTTGCATTGATGGGTAGCTTATCAAGCAAAAATTCGGCTGTTGCCAAATGGGATTATGGCCACGTTTTTCGCCGAGTTATCCCTGTGTGCGGCGGCCGCCGACCGCTGTCCTGGGTTTCGCCAGCGCGGCGGCTGCCGCTCACGGTGACCGGATATACACGGCTTTACTGTTGTTTTTCGAGGGTGGCCGGGAAGAAATATCTTGAGCGTCAATACTCGGCTAAAGTAAAGCCGACTTCGATGTCGTTCACTGATTTACGAGGATTTCACCTCGCGTGTGCTTTGAGCAAGAAATATCTTGTAAAAATATCTTTCCTAAGAAACATCTTGAATCACAGTACAGTGAAAGGTTCATTGTTCTTTAGTACTGTATTGTGATTTATACGCCTACAAATACAATAAGTGTTCATAAGCCGTTAGGCAGTGTGGCTTTCGCAGAATCCTTAGTGGCATAGTTCACTTTGAATCAGAGAAAGGAACGAGTGAAATGGCCCCTGATCCTGCTTTATGCCATCGACGACTGTCGAGTATTTTGTAGAAAAAATACAGCAGCGGTTACCCGTGACCGGTTACTGATGGCACGCGGGTGTCGGAGCTAAGAATACAGCGGCGGTTCCCCGTGACCGGTGACTGACGGCACACGGGTGTCGGAGCTAAAAATACAGCGGCGGTTACCCGTGACCGGTGACTGACGGCACGCGGGTGTCGGAGCTAAAAATACAGCGGCGGTGACCCGTGACCGGTGACTGATGGCACGCGGGTGTCGGAGCTAAAAATACAGCGGCGGTACAGTGGAGTCAACATGCACGGATCCACTGCCTATGTCATGAATCACGACATTTGTGGCATTGGATCTCAGGCGTGCAACCGACCCTCAGTATTTCACGGCATGCCGCGCAGAGCGGCCGTTGTCTCCACCTGAAAAGAAGTCTGTGTGTTTGACGGTGGAGTCGAGAGCTTAGTTCCATCCCCCGTCCGATCGTCTGATTATTCCATCGATCCAGGCTGGAGTCTGGACGTCCTCTCGCGCCAGCGGGTACATTCTTAGGCATTCAAAGACGGTTAAACCACTAGCCGGGGATGGCTTCCGTTTTGGAGGATTTAATATGGGGGCCACCACTCCCACTCTCGCTTCCTTAAATATACCGTCATCAAACGTGTTTCCTGTTGTTGCTCAAGAGGCGCCGATTTGTTTTTCCCTCGACGCTCAAGCATACACACGTGCGCCCGTGAGCACACGAAAGCACCTTTAAGCACGCACGCACGCTACGCATTCACATTCATTCATATCAAACTCATTCATGTGATAATGGAACTGGGTTGT
Organism: Capitulum mitella; assembly: GCA_030062745.1. Lineage (NCBI taxonomy): Eukaryota > Metazoa > Arthropoda > Thecostraca > Pollicipedomorpha > Pollicipedidae > Capitulum > Capitulum mitella. The sequence goes on along the minus strand of CP099844.1, from coordinate 11,654,258 downwards.
GTTAAGAGCATCTCCTGAATTATGGGGATTCAACCAGTGGACTAATGAAATGGAATGATGGACGAGCATGTGCTTTTAGTCCTGTTGAAATTCAAACATGGCCGCAGTATCGTTTCCGTCGGATGTTATGAGCGCCGTAAAGCAAACCGTACCGAATGCTGCAACGTATTTTTGCCAGTCCTTTGGCCTTTTACGTGTGGTAGGAGCGCTTAATGTGGCTTAACTGCAAAAGTTAGTGCGAAGTCGGTATAATCGGCTAAAAGCGTTTGCTCAGCTCAGTTCGGGGTGGTCGTTTTTTTACTTTAAAGGCCGTTCTTGCACGTGGTTCGTCATTGCCGCTGAGAGCGCACCGGGGTAAGCGCCACTTCACATTCAGGGCGCCCTGTCGTCGTTTCTACCGGGTGCCCAGTTCCGGCAGGGACGTTTTAACCCGTCTGACTTCCAGTAAAAAACCGTTTTCCTGCGTCATGTCGCTGGCGTCCGCCGCCAGTTCTAAATGGACTGTCGCACGCCGCCACTGATTGCACGCCGCCCCCATGATCATGCTCTCAAAAACCAAAGTCGCGTAAGCGTGGCCATGTCACTGTTGCCAAAATGGCATGAGCTTCACTGGGAAAAGACTGCTTCTACTGGCTACAGCAGTTCGCTGCGAAGACTGCTTCTGCCGACCGCAGCAATTCGCTGTGAAAGGACTGCTTCTACCGGCCACAGCAGTTCGCTGTGAAAAGACTGCTTCTACGGGACGCAGTAGTACTCTCTATGATGGTCTCGCCTTTCAGCACAGTGATTTGCGTCAAAATCCCGATCATCATCATCGTCTGATGTGGATCTGCCTCCTCATCACGATTCTACGAGGCCACTCACGTCCGCTGACCGCCGTGCGTCGTCCAACTCTAGAGCTAAAACTTGGCGATAAGTTAAGTGTAATTCGAAGCCGGCTCCAGCTTTGAAGGCGGCGTTTCCGTGGGGACGCGGCATTCTCGGCGGGTGTCTGGAGGGAAAGCTTTTGTCTGGCCGGACTGCGCCGGTGTGCGCTTCACGTTCTCTGCCTGGGTGGTGACAGTCCTGGACTTCCGGCCCCGCTGTCTCACGGGTGTGGGCCGCCCGGCGGCGCCGCGTGGGCGTGAGCCGCACGTCGCTTCGTCCCATTGTCTCCGTGTTACTATTGACCGGCTGCTGCGGCCTGCTGCCGCTCTGACAGCTGGGGCGAGGGGAGCACAACCAGTAGCGTGCCCAATGGGGCCCACGGGCCCGGGCCCTATCCTAAGCCGCCGGGAGGAATGAAAAAAAAACACCGGAGAATGACCGATTTGATAAATTATAAATGCACCATCCAGTTTTTTCTTAATAGGCAGTCTCCAGCACGTCATTGGTTAAAATACAACTGGACATCGTATGTTTTTTTGCCAACTAAGTCCCTTGGATCCCCGTTGCTCTCTGCCGAGAGGACCGACCTGGGTTCGCACGTGCCAGGCGAGACTGCCAGCATACAGTCATCAAGTCGCCCCAGCGACTCTGCGTAAAAGTGGCCAGACGGTTTCTTGAGCTTGCTGCCTTTTGCGAGACAAATTGCTGAGCTTACTGTTATTGTCCAGACAAATTGGGAAGCTTACTTTTACGATTTGTAGCATTCCCAGCAGGGTTGACAGTAGCTGGCTGAAATTAATTCTGCCACCGGTTTTGACCGTTAAAACCCTCCTGCTAAAAATTAGGGTGGCGAAAAAATGGCAGCAAATGGTAGCAAATTTTTCAGCGTAAATTTCATTATGGAGAGAGCCATTTTATGCTTTTAAGAACAAATGGTGACTACTGACTATTCCTACGCATTAAAATGTGTAATATGTGAAAATGTGGCCTCAAATAACTCAAGAAAAGAGACAGATACGAACGGTATTAAGCTAAAGCTGAAGTACTACGAAACAATGTTTTTTTTTTAGTAAATTCTTTGAAAAGCATCGGAAAAAGGGTTTTTCGGGGTCACTTGTGCAGTCGCGCATCTGAATCTGATTGAAGGAAATGTACATCAGGACAACCATTACGAATATTTTACATTTATTTCCATAGTATTTGTTATTCAGGGACGATCAGCAATAGATTGCTGATATATCGGCGCAAAATGCAAATTATTCCAAACCGTACTGATAAAGGCAACCTTAAAAGTCATAGTGATACGGCCAGCCCTATCCCTAGCCATTGAGGCAAACAATGAAGACCGTTTTTACGTCACGGTCACTGTGTCCTAACTAGTTCTGTGTTCCAACATATTCGTTAGGGTAAAAAAAAGCTAAAATTGTTAAGCGTAAAGCTTAGGTATAAACTCACATTTTTCTGTAGACTACAGGTATATACTATGTGTGTATGTGTAGCTGTATATTACTTCGTAGCTGTACCCTACTCGTTTTTCTCTCTATGCATAACATTTTCACTGACAGGTTGGGAGTGATTACAGAGAATATGTGGGTTGCGGTAGGACAGTTCATGTTTAGATTTGGTGAGTTATGCATTAAGGTCTTCCACCTGGTGGACTTTACGCAAAATGTTGAGTCAATTAGGAGCAAAAACCAGGATAAATGTTTTTCAAATGCACTAGAATCATTTAATGTGTCAAAATAATTCCTGCCGTCGTATGTCATTCTGTGCCGGTTTTAACCGATTTTAACCTGCGAGTGTCAGAAAAAATTTTGTCCGGCTGAAATGCCAACACCGATTTCAAGATGGTTGCGTTCTAACTTGGTTTCGCTATCCAACTTTGCTTATATAAATAATAATATGATAGGATATGTTAAATAATTGTGTTTTGATAACGGTACCCTGACCGTAACAGGCTGAAGGAAAAGTGCCATCTAAACACGCGTTTTGAATTGAGATGGCCACGTTGTAGTCTGTGGTCTCAAAAGCCGACCTGTAACATATCCTATGTCTTAAAACTTCGCACTTGCGAAGGTTCGTGCCCATTTCCCATGGTTTTCCGTGCGTTCTATGTGGTATTCTCCCATTTACAGCGATTGGCGGCACGTGACGTCACGAGTTCCGCAGGCCAGTGAACGCTCGCGTATATTCTTGCGCGATTCGAAGGCTCAGGCCCTCGATATTTGATACTGTGTCATATCGGTGGATGACTGCAAAATGCAGTTCCTAACGAATGTCATTTTCTGAAGATTCTTGGCTTTTTTTTGTATACGTTGCAAACACTGTCAGCGACATTTTTACAGGCCATTCAAATCTAGATGTGAAAGTCGACCGTAGCGAACATTCCCTCTTAGATACGTTGCTTTGACCTGGCATTTATCCAGTCAGCATATGAATAAACATAATGAGAGCTGTATGCGTCATGATTCGACTTGGCATGTCTGCATTTTCACTTGCATGTCTCCATTGGATGTTCTCCGACGGTGTTCGGTTTCTGTTTTGCACTTTCACTTGTATTTCTCTATTGGATGTGCTCCGACAGTGTACGGTTTCTGTTTTCCTATCGCTATTTTCGCTTTCTGAAACGTCACAGCACTTCTGATTAGCAGAACTGGGTGTTTGGTTTATTTTGTGCAGGCGATTTTGCGGGCCCGTTGAGCGTTCGCCGCCTGCCGTCTGGCCGTCGTTTCGATCTGAAGTGGCGTATTGGTACCCCGCTCCCGGCACAACAGTCCATGTGACCGGGCTGGATTCCGCTGCTGTGACCGAGATAACCCGCCACTGATCTGTATGCGTGCTTCGCGATCGAAGGGCCCCGGGTTCGAGACGGACTAGCAGCGACATTTCGACCCCGCGATAGCCGGCATGAGAGCGTGCGACGCAGAACGTCACAACCTGTCGTAGCCGTGGATTGGAACCCATTAACGCTGGGATGACTAAACCACTGTCCCACGGGACGACTGGGTTGGAACCTTGTGTGATATCGACCATGGAGTGGAAAATTCACTTACTCGCCAAATGCATTATTTATTTATTCATAGATTTATTCATAAATATATATATATATATATATATATATATATATATATATTTGCGTGTGTGCGTGCTTATTTATTTATGTATTTATTTACTTTTTATTTATTTATTTTGGTTGATGTGTCACTGTCATTCACCTAAATATGCTGCGAGTCATGAGGTAAAACGCCAAAGTGCTGAACTGTCATTATAGACCCCATTGTCTCCAATGCCTTGCACGTTAAGACGCAAGTGACACAGATCACGCACGCCCGCGCTGTCTGATCAGTCCTGAGTTGCGTGACCAGTCCTGACCCGTCCGACCAGTCCTGAACTGTCTGAGCAGTCCTAAGCCTTGTGACCAGTCCTGGCCCTTCCGACCAGTCCTGACCTGTCTCACCAGTCCTGACCCGTCTGACCGGTCCTGACCCGTCTGACCAGTCCTAAGCCTTGTGACCAGTCCCGGCCTGTTTGATCCGTGACATGACCAGTCTAACCGTGACCTTATTCGGCAGGTTCTGTCAGAGCAGCACCAGAAAGCGCCACATGCGCATCCACACGGGCGAGAAGCCGTTCACGTGCACCCGCTGCCTGGCGGCGTTCAGCGACAAAACATCGCTCGTGGTTCATGCCAAGTCGGAAAAGTGCGTGCAGCGGTCTCCGGGCGAGGCAGGCTAGGGCGTCAACGCCGCCGCCGTCGCCGCCGCTGCCGCTGCCGCCGGTAACACGACCCCGGCTCCGGGCTTGGCAGGGAAGGCCGTCGCCGTCTCCGCTCTTGGGTAAGCGGGTTTGACCGAGATCGGCTGCCGAGTTCAGTGCTGCGATTGTGAAGTGTCTGTCGTTCGTTCAGCTCGGCGCGCAGTGACGTAGTCACGTCACGCAGTCACGGGGAGGGAGCTGGTAGCGTTTGGGTGTTTCTGGTCCGGGGTCGTGGCTGATACTCCGTTTCGGCCAGTCTCGGCTCGGCAGTGGCAGCGCTGGGTGCGGCTGTGTTGATGCTCGTGTTAAGTGTCGTGAGCCGCGCCGGGATTAGAGGAGAGATGGAGGTGGTATCGCCAGCGAGAGGCGGTCGTCGTGTTCGTGTTTGCCGAGCTCTGGTCAAACAGGGTGGCCCCGCCCAGAGTATATCCCAAAAATGGGAGAGAGAAGGAGCAGATCGACTGAGTTGTGTGCCCTGAGGCTGCATGAACCCTCGCCCGGTATCTTATTTCGGCCGGACCACTGCCAGGACGGATTTCCAAATGGTCGGCGTTCTGCATGTGACCCGACAGTCCGCCTGTGTGTGGTGATTCCTTTTCATTGTCAAGGAACTTTGGGACATTGCCCGGTCTGCGCCGCAAAACGATTTTAGTTTTCCTTTTCGTCCATTGCTTTTCTCGAAGAGTCTAGCATCCAGCAGAGTTTGTTCTGCTCTCGTTTACCTGACCAGAGCTTATTGGCTCACGTTGTCGTGCCGGCCGGTGCATGGTAGGATTTTCCGTCTGGAACGCTCGGCTCGACAGTTTTCCCGTGCACCCTCCGTCTGGGAGCAGGGCATTGCGCGAGTGCCGCGAGCGAGCCTGTTGGTAGTGCTGCGTCGCAGCACGCTTTTCGACGTCGCAAGGAGGTGCGGACGACGTTGATGCAAAATTGCTGAAATTCACTGCCACGTTGCTGTCATTTCCCGTCGTAAGACCAAAACGAGATGTAAACTTGAGATCTTGCGGTGTTGGTGTTTCAACGACCAGACGTGGAGGTGTTGATACATGTGCCTGTGAAACTGTGTGTAAAATAGCCAGCTTGCTCAGGAAAGTTGCAATACGTTATAGTGATCTCATTGATCTCACCCATGGAGGCTTGTTTCCGATGTGACGTGTTTTGCTGTCTCCAGTGGTGTGTTTTCGCGTAAAACCTTAAACGTGGTGTGATGTGATTTAGTTTGGCAACGGCTGTTTGGGGACGCTCCATGGCGATGTCAGACGCCATCAGGCGTCAGCGGTTTTAACCGAATGATACAGGTACATTGCTGTGATTGACACAGCTATGGGCATTCAGTCAAGCCGTGCGGGTATGGTTTAGAAACTTGCTGGCGCATTTTCAATGAAACCAAGTGCCCTTGTTCGTAGTCGCGTTGTGGTGTTAGCGTTATGTCACGTCGGCATGTTGCCATGTTGTCCTGTTCAAATAGCTACCGTTCATTGAGCGTTATTGGTTCACCTAGCCGAGATTAAAGAGCGGCGTTTTTTTGTTGTTTTTTTCTTTGTCATCGGCAGAAGCATTGTTTGATTTGTAAGCATGACGGAGTTCATCCCATTGTTCGTATTTCTTCCTGAAGTTGCCGTATTGTTGCATTGAACACATGGAAGAAGCCAAAAAGACGTTTCTCCACGCATCACCGTATCCGGAATGAAGCCTGTGAACCGCACGCTGTGCACCGTCCAGATTTCCGCTTGTCGCTATTTCATTCTCTGCTTGCGAGATTGGGAATATGTCGTTCTCTTTTTCGTATGCCGCTAGATAACCATGAAACGTTTGCTACGATTGATGATATTTTTGAGCAGTCAAAACTAAGCCAGTGAATGCAGTTCCGTAACCTGGACCACAGGGTTGAAGGCGTAAGCGTGACATAAAATTATATCTTAGGTAAACCGTGGTTGGCCCCACGTTGAAGACTCGTGAACGGCGAAGTAAAATGTTGAGAGGGGAATCAAGAGGACCTTCAGAACAAGCCATGAAGAATATCAGAGTCACTAGAGGTGTTGGACTGAGTGTAACATAACTGTTACATTCAGCTGAATCTGCCATTCCGGCCAGCGGCGCCTCAACACGGGCACGGCTTGGTGGGGGGTCGTCCGGCCGCGGAGCAGGGCCTGTAGCTTCCGGCGCGGTGGTCTTTGAGTGGACCGTCAGGAGCATTACTGACTGCCTACGGCGCCTTCGACGGCGCCCCCCGTCGCGCGGTCTGGCCACGGCTAGGTCAAGCTCGACGCCTTCCGGCGGGTCAGACCTTGGAGCCAGGTTCGGCGTCTTCCGGTGCGGCGGCCCCCGCCGGCTGCGCCTCCCGCAAAAAAATGTTCCGGTGCCCATGTGTGTGGTCGGCCGGCCGGCACTGTGACGAGCCGACCGACAGACAGTCGTGCAGGCGACGCCGGGCGTGAGGTTCACCAGAGCGAGATTCCTCTCCCGTCGCCTGTGCGCTCAAATATAGTGTCGCTGGAAACCTGCGTCTTTATCGGCGTACGAGGCGTGCAGGTGGCAACCGGCGACCCAACAATAACAGCACCAACAATTATTCGAACAGGTCGAGACAGTGAGAGGATCCAGTTCAGCACCTGCGCAGGACTGTAACATTATCCAATGATATTACCGAGCTACTGAAGGTTTGGCTGCAGGAATGCTCAGGCAGCCGCTTTTAAGGCAATTGCTTCGCTGGATTGTTGACAGCGGTTGCCGACCATTTCCGCTCAAAGTGCTGAATTGAACCCTGTGGACCTTTGTTAACGGCGTTCCTGCCATGGATCGGCAGAAACTGTAGGCGGTTTCCGAACATAAACGCACCAAGCGCCGACATACCCCGAGACTTCACTGACGGCAAGGTTTGCCGCGTTAACGACCCGTAGCAGGGGCTTGCTTGTTAAGTATTTCAACAGTCTAGCGGCTCTGAAAGCCAACTCGGCGTGCTCCCGAAAAAATACTAAATGATTCTGGCCACAAATCGAGGACTTGGCGAAAACGGATTACGACGTCCATCCGACCTCATTTCGGCGCACTGCTCGACCATCCGAGAGTCCGGGCACCGTCCGAATCTTCTGCTGAGTGGCCCTAATTGAAACTAACTCCACTCGGAATTCAGCTGGGCTCACCGCCATCAAGTGGACCGGCCGTCCCTAGGACGGGCTCAGTATTGGACGGAGTACGGGGGAGCTGTGTTCGCCCCACTCACCGAGTGCTCTTCAGATGTCCGACTGAGGCAAGAGAAATTGGAGCGGCGTCAGCTGCCGATCACTTCGTCCCAGGAGCACAGCCAGGACCTGAGTTCCTCCAGGAATATCGTGTCGGAAAAGAAAGTTCCGTCTGATAGGACGAACGTCTCATGACGGTCCGTGAGCTGTAGGACGCATCCAAGGACGCCGAATGAGACTCCCGTATGCTCAACGTCGGGCAAAAAAACAAATGCCGCCCAGGGGAACTCAAGACCGTTAGCGCAAAAAGAACATGATTTTCGAACGCCCTATTTGTTTTTTTTTATATCACTGCAAGGATGCTTCCACTCCTTTTCGTTGTTCCCGTTTTCCTTCATGACGGACGATATCGGATAGTTGCGACCGGTCGAGCAATAATGCCTGGTACCTATGGTGCTGGAGTGATGTCAATGTTCCAGTTAACCCTGAGAACCATTTACATGTGTTTACGTCGGCTGTTTGGTGGGGCGAAAACTGATAAGTTCGGCTGTCCGACGGTAGACATACCAGAGCAGTCATTCGTGTCCGGCGGCGGCCAACGCTCCAGACCAGCAGCTGGAAAATCCAACGAACATCGGCAATTTTAATGCTCATGGAGACTTATGGACCAAAAGCAGTGGAATGAACAGGACTTCAAAGTTTTTTTACGGTAGAAACTCGACCGTCTGAAGTTTTGTTCTGTGTCTCTTTTCAGCGACGGCAATTGCGTTCATACCCATTACTTTGGCACTTTTCGGGTGTGGTACCGTGTCAGCTTACTTCGTCGAGTTTGCAAGTTTCGGGTGCGAGTTCCCGCGGGAATGGACGATGCGCGAACAACGGAGAACAAAGTTTCCATCCTTACACGGAAGTGTCTGCCACTGTCTGCCGCAATGCCGGAAGCATGTGTGCAGCGGCTCATAAGGCAGGAGGCCGGCGGCCCACCAGTTTGACGACGGCCTATCAACGTTGGATAATTTCAACATTAAGTCTATGGTATTGTACGGAACGAAATGACCTAAAATGGCTCCAGCCCGACCAACTTCCGAAACGCTCCTACGCTGACGGCCGTCCACCGCGGCACAACCGTCAAGATGTGTGATTCAGTGCACTGGTTATACGATTTGTAACGTCGGTCATGTGATTCAACACGCAAACGTGATTTGGAGTATTCATCGTGCAGTTCAGGATATCGATCACGTGAACTGGAACATCGATCACGATATCATAGACGTCGGTCATCTGGTTCGGGTCATCCTGAGCTGCTGGCCAGGGTGGTGGAACCGAAGAAATCCCTAGCTTTCCGGTCTTTCTAAGAGTTAAAGCAAGTGTGATTTGAATGATGTGTTTTCAATGTTTGGTCTTCCCATCAACAGCCAAAGTCAGCCATAGTAGTCCCACAGCGGTCCAGAGGATGGCTGTCTGGGTATCAAGAGCGAATGAGACTAACGTCTACCAATCCAGCGTCGGGTGTCATATGACTCAGTAGTCGGAGCGTCCTTAACCCTATTCCCGGAGGGCTAGACGGTATGGCCGATTCCCGGCAGGGGGGATTTGCCCCCCCCCCCCAAATCTCTAGAACTACTCATCCGATTTCATCGGATGAGTAGTTATCAAAAGAAAAAACAAACAACAATCGATTTCCTACGACGCAAACTACATTAAAAAAAATTGAGAATTTTGAGAAGGCTGGATAAAGAGGGGACAAAAGTATCAAAATGGGTGGTATTTTTGATTTTTTATAACTCCGTTGTTTATGGACCGATTTTGATGAAATTGGCATGAATCGAGAGCTTATTTTACCATTGGTACACACATTTGAAGTTTTGGGGAAATCCATAGGCGTTCACAGGGTTTCAAAAATAGGACTAATATATTATATATAGGATTAATATTTCAAAAATACAGGATTAGTTTTCCAAAGACTGAATGAACAAAAAAGGTAAAAGCACTTTTTTGGCTTCTGCTGTCATGTCATGCCAGACAAGTACAAATCGTATTTCAATGTTTGTAAAATGTTAGCATAGGCGGTGCCAGGGACATGGGGGGGACTGCCATGGTCACATGCTCTTCAGGTCAACTTGTGACCTTTAACCTTAAATGACCTCCAGTGACTTGGAGTCACTTGGAATGATTCGTATGCATTTAATACTATTTGTAAACGTTTTCAATCATTTAAATTCACACTTTTTCAAAAATTTCATTTTACGGCTATTGTAATATAGGGTACGCGCACTTACATTTTAGGTCATACCTCCGTGGCCCGACCTGATATCAAGCTGAAACCTGGTACCTAAGTAGAGGGCACGCTTCTACGTCATATATATTCTGAGTTTGGCATTTAAAAAAGGCGCCGAATCATTGCTATAAAACTCAATTTGGCTTCACCTTGACCTGACCTTGTAAAGTGACCTCATATGAATAAAATTGTATTTGCAAGCTGCCCAGCTATTTAGCTATACATCCATGTCAGGTTTTAAGTTCTATCTTAAAAACGCTGTTTTTGGCAGTCATTTTCCTCTTACCTTAAACAGGTCCAAAAATGACCTGAGGTGTCTCCCAAAAACGTCGCCTGGCACTGCCTCTGAGCAAAATAAGATTCCAAAATTTTGTCACAGTACGAAGTAAGAACAGCTAGGAAAAATCACCAAGTTCCGTGAAGCTGCGTCAAGAACCTTAGAATTGGCAAGCAAAAAAACCCGAGGGGGCGGATTGAGCCCCCCATGCCGGGAATGGGGTTAAACCCCAATTAACAACAAACAACGAATGCAGGGTCGCAAGGCGAGTCATCGGTGACACATTGACTGTAAGTCGAAAATTATTTCAGGCGGGTAGAAGAAAAAACTGCATTAGGCACAATGGAAAAAGAACAGCTGCTGATTGGTTGGCTGACGGGATTCATTTAGACAACAGATTTGATTACAGCCGTCCGTTTCCAGTTGCGCACTTTCCTTGTGACTGACGGGGACGCGGAGCGAGAGCCCGGCCCGCCGAACCGGGCGGCCTTCTGCCCTGAGGACTTCGATTGCTCGCGGCGTGGGCCGACCCCGTGCGGCACGGCAGCGTGCCGCCAGATTTGTCCGCGTTAGCCGTCCCGCCGCGGCCAATCGGCTCGGTAATGGCCCGCACGTAATGAGCGTTCTCGTGCTGGTCACTGTAATCGGGCAGCGCGTGCGGTCGAAAAGGGTCGTTAGAGGCGATTATGTGTCCCCGGCTCCCCGTCGTCGTGCATGAACATTGCAAGTGCACTGCGAGACGTGCCCTATCCATCGCATCTTTTCCGTAAACTAGCCTCCAGTCTGGAAGCGGAAACATGTTTAACACAAACAGTTGGGTAGAGCAGATTTTATTTCAATTGCCACTGATACCCATACTTTTGCTTCGTTTCTCCACGTAATACGTACAGAATTCGTTACGTTGAATTCGGATGAATTCATAAACACATCCAGAATTCGATGTAAGCCATGGCATGTTTCGAGCCAGGTAACATTGCTAATAAATGCACTATAACCTAGAAACGTCTTAAGGTTCTGTCGCATCACACGTGGCGATACTTTGACATTATATTCACACCTCACCTGAGAAAACGAGCCATGATGCTGTACATTTCCGAAACATTTCTCATTCACATAAGCAAATCATCACCTCAAAGGCTGAAAAACGCAGCACACGTGCTTTAAACATCTAAACGCATTACAACCGCAGTCACGTTCAAAAACACCGTTCTCCAGACCTCTGCACGCGATGCTGATATCCAATGATATGTATCGTTCTCCAGTATCACACGAGTCAGGCACAAATCGAAACGATCGTAATTGTCGCCTGCGTCGCATCCTCGTCGGCAAATGAGGGAGAGGTGCCCTCGTCCGATACGGCACGTCATGACCAGGACGTGGGTGCCGTCCGCTCCGCTGAACCGCTCCAGGGTCTCGTCTCCTGGGCGTTGTTGAATGCCCGGAGGCGATTGTCGGCGCACGCCGCTGCCGTCCGCCGGTGACGTCGCTCTGACGCGGCCATCGACTGCGGCGGTAACTAGCGAACAAAGCACCATCCCACCTCCTCGCCGGCTGAAAGGACAATCAGCTAACAGGTGGGGTGAGTCGCGGGCCGGGCAGCGGACGCCGGTGGCGCGGCTTCCGCGGCCGGCGGTCAATGTGGCGCAGCGCGCGACGACCCGGCGCGTCGCCCGGGCAGACTCGGCCGCCGGTCGCGACGCGCGCCGGCGGCGGAAACGCGATCCGAGAGGCCGGTTGCAGCGGCAGACTTTCGGTCCGACACGAATGAAAAGTCGTCGGCCAAAAGACGCCGGCCGGCCGGCGCCGGCCGGACCCAGACAGCCTCCGGCGCGGCACGCGAGCCGGCACCGGCGAGATCAAACAGGTGGGCGCAATTCGTCGCCCGACCGTCGCGGGCCGCTCTCCAGCCGCGGCCGCGCCGCCGCCAGCCGGGCGGGCTCGACTCCGTCCGGCGCGGCCGCCGGTCGGCCCGCTAGGCGGCCGGGTCGGCGGCGCTCGGCTGGGGCGGCTCCAGCGGCTTCTTAACGGCCAGCTCGGCGCCAAACAGGGCAACACGCGCCTCGTCGGCGGCACCCGGCCGGCCCAGGTCGGCCCAGGCGATCCGCGACCTGCACCGCTCCTCCGGCGTCTGGCCCTGCTTCATATCCGTCTGGAACGCGAGAGCGGGCGCGGTCATTCTTGGCGGAGTGGCGCCAGCGGCGCGGCCCACCACGATGCCACGTGCCACGGAACGCTGGTGATTAACGACGGCGGCTACTGACGGTGATGAAGCGAACCCTGTCGCGTGCCTCCCTGCGATAAATAAACCCTTTCTAATACCGAGAAGCGGCCCGCAGTTTGCTGTTTACTCTGCGAAGCGCCTCAGACCTCCGCTGTCGTCGCCCTGACTGGCCACACGTCACACATCGATCAATCGGCGCGGCCCGGGCTGAAGCCCCTGTCCTGGCGCTCTCCTCCTCCTGTGACGGCCTCAGGAGGACACAGACGGACGGGCCGGGTCAGAGAAAAGGGGAGAAAAAGGGGAGGAAACGTGGAAGGTCGGCTGCCGCTTCCCTGCTGCCGGAGACAGAGTGAGGCCGGTTGCCGCTGCCGCTTGGGACCGGGCGCGAGAAAGGGAGCCTAACGCCGCTGTCAGGTCGCGTTACCCGGGCCCAGGGAGCCTATCTCCAGACGCCCCGGTACACTGCGTCATTACCGGCACCGCGCCGGACCGTCTCCCGACCAGGATATAGGCTGCGACGTCACGTGCCACGCAGAGAGGTCGAAGGGACGTTAATTACGTGTCTCAGCGCGTGGGTTCAAAGCCCATTGCACATGATATCATGAACATGGTTAAACGCTACATTGCAATGAGTAAGCTATCATGTTCATGTAACCATGGACATTTATATGCATACATATGCATACAAATGTATGACATTTATATGCATACATTTAAAATATGGAAGTCTGTCGCTTAAAACATGAATACTCTGTCGCTGCATAGTGTTTTTCTGGGCAGTTTTTCAAGGTCCACGGACGCGAGTTGGTATTTTATCATGGATAAAACTACGCAGTTTTTTTACTGTTGCCTTTTTAGTCGTTGCCCTACAGGACAAAAATTAGGAAAAAATCAGACACGTATTTCACAAGCCAGCTTCCCTCCATAACCCCCTACCCCAGCCATCGGCTCTAGGCTGTACATTTCATAAGACTGCCTTATGATGACTGGCTTTTAACTGCTAAGACTGATAAACACCATTTACGTCGCCTAATTGTGTGAAACCGTTGCCAGACCAGCTGCAAGTGCATGCCTACATACGGTTGCCATCTTGTATAACGTTAACTTCTGATCGCACGAAACGCACGGATTTGCTACTGTGGTTCGTTTCCCGCTTTATTACATTTTGCAATGCTGCGCATTTCGCCCTATTTTGAACGCTATCTGGCAAGAACGGCCGCCGCCTTTCCGTCTCCAGCTCGCAGACGAACAAGTCTTCAACGAGCCAGGAGACCCGGCTGACTGCACCCAGGCCATGGAGGGGCCGTGCCGCCGTCCGTTCCTATTGCTGCCGACGTGCGGGGAGCGGCGACGGCTGTCGCCAATTTCACGCCGCGCTGGGCCCTCGCTTCCCAGAATCCCGATCTCGGGCGGAACAGGAAGTCAGCGGGTCAGGACGGAGACACACGACCGATTGGCAGTCCAGTCGGCGATGGCTGTGTCGGTGAACCGGACTCAATCGGGGAAACATGAGCGCAGTGGCAATCATCAAAGGATGCCAAAGTCCTGGAGGTAAAGATGCATTTGGATTGGATCATGCATTGTAGGAATGCAACATCATGATTTGGGCACATGCAGTTCGCTGCCAAAATTATGTTCAACTACATTCATATTAAAAAATGATGCAATCCGACGTAGGACTATGCATGGGCACCTGCACATTGGCGTTCGTGCAACGGCTTCAGGATCAGGATGGATATAAGAGATATCTTCAGGAAGGATGCATTCTTATTTTGCATGTTATCGAACACTAACAAATTAAAATGCTCGAAAATATGGGAACTTGTTTTCTTATTTTCATGTCGTTTGTTAAAGATGGAACACCAAGACACTGACAAAGCCAAGGGGGCAGGTCGTCTGCGAGCTGTCATCACCACACCATTCACCTCACCACCCGTGACAGTGACACAAGTAGCGACGGCACAACCATTGTTGCAGAGGGCTACAGTAAACTTGTCTTGGCGGTCAAGCATTCGTCATTTTCCAAAACGAAAGCTTAGCTGTCCGAAAACTTAGCGTAAGGGCAAGAGTAGGTGTAACAGTACATGTTGGACAAGTTACGTTGGTCAGCACTGTTAGGTTTGAATATACATTTAAAAGCTTCCAAAAGACATAGATTACACGTAATTTGACCAGCGAGTAGCGGCTTGCTCAGCGGTCATTGGTAGCGCCACCGTCAGGTGACGTTTTCCTTTTGTGAGGTGAAGCCAATTCGTATAATATTGGCTTCGGTGATCCCGTCTCCAAGCAGTTCAGTAATTTTAACATTATTCCGGTATGGTGTTGCATAGTGAATACTGACTTGAAAATTAGATCTCCCTCCCCCGACTCCAACTATGGCAGATTTGGGTGAGGTCTAGTTGGGACAATGGTGGAAAGTGTCAACAGTTTGGAACGGACGTTCAAGACCTGGGGTGAGTTCTTAACATTTTGTGAATAAATGGAATTGTGCAATGTTTTGTCGTTTCCGTCGTACCGATGATGCAGGTCGAATACAGGCGTGACATTAGCAAACTCGTTTAATCCGTAATTTCAGAAATCGAACACGGGAGCGCATACCGTATCGGTGTAATCTCCGAATGTAGTTATACTTTGGTGTCTGGTTGGGTCAAGCGCCGTGGTAGCCTGATTCATGAGGAGCCGGACAACAGATCCGATGCATGGCAGGAACTGGGTTCGAGACCCAGAACGGGCACCTGTATTTGGCCCGAGTCCGAAAGGGTCAGGCAGGCACGGGTTGGCCGTGTATGGAACTGCACGGCACGGTAAAGATCCTCCAGTGTCATCTGGTTCGGTGCCTGGTGCAAAATCACTCCATGTTTGGTATGTGTATATATACATACATACATACATATATATATATATATATATATATATATATATATAAACTGCATGATTTTCAAGTAAATGGGAGTTACATTGCATCTGCAACGAAATATAAACGCATTTTTACCATGCCATACTGTAAAATAACGACCTGGTACCTGTAAACATACAAATCCAATGAGTTTTAGCCGAAATTCTGTACTTTTACAGTTTACTGGATTGGCGTCTGGGTGCCTTTTGTTAAAGTGCCCCCTCCCCCGTCCCCCAATTGTTATATCCCCGATACACCTAGGGCCTAGGACTTATCGGGGATATAACAGTCGCGGGACGGGCGCCCAGGGCGCCGAAAAAAAATCAATTGAAATGTCACTGGCCTTTCGCAACGAAAAAAAATTTCCAAGACGTTTAAGTTAAATTTTTGTTAAATGGGGTCTGCGTGTCCTGTCCGTTGGAAGCCTCTGAGCTCCTCAAATACTCTGATGACCGTCAATGTATTAGTGTGAGAAGGAGCGGTTTGCTTAGATGGCTTTCTCATTCGAGACAAATCATCTATGAGCCGCACGCTGCTTATAACTTCCTACAGTCTCGATGATGAGGTGCAGCCTCCTCGCATGATGAAATAAACGAAAAATGTGGTTTTATCGGTACTGATAAATTCTCGCCAGCTTTTGTGGTTCTGTTCGCCGAAATAGAATAAAAAATATACTGTGCATTGCTTTATTTCCCTTCATCCGGGAAGTGACTAAAACAGACAGTGATATGTTATCGAAAATATTTGCAATTTAGCAAAAGCGCGACAGAATACAAATCTTGCATTTCATGTCGCCCCACGTGAGGTTAGGTGGCGCGTTTTGTCTCTACACTGTCGCGCCAGCCATCAGCCGCCGGCCGCCTGCGTAGCAATTTTGAAATCATAAATTTAAATTAATTTTCCTGAACATATATGTGTATATTATATATATATATATATATATATATATCTCTCTCTGACGTGATCAGGTAAAAATACCTATCCGTTACCTTACCTGACAAAACCAAACAAACCAATGATATTTATGGTAAAATAATGTTTAACATTAACCGGCCGGGACGTGGCTGGTGGTCAGCGCATTTGCGGGAGCATATTGCGGCTAGTTATCCATCTATGAAACACATTGCAGACGCACCTCGGAAACGGATGAACAATGCGTTCGCTCCTATTACATGGGCTCCCAATGCACCTGACCATAAACTGTCTGGCAATGTGAATTAACGCTCATTGTGCCAACGCATCGCCATTCTTTTCTGGTGATGCGGCGATAACGTGTTCCCAAAGCAGTATTCACTGATCACAACGGACTCCCGAAAACGCGCTGACCAGCAGCCACGTCTCGGCCGCACGTCTGTCTCCTTTCGTGCCACCTCGTCGTCACCGGCCCGCATGTCCATCAGCGCCGGCCACTCCGGTTTTCCCGTGATATGATTCGAGACTCCGGCTCCGACAACGGAACGTAGTCACCCCCAACCCCTGCCAACTCGGTAAAAGGGCTTGTCAACACGGGTTGACTCGACGTAACCGGAAGTATGGAGATTGCTCTGAAACCAGACGTCTTCAGGGAAGTTGCCCATATGTAATGGGTAGTGGGTTGGGTTGAGTAGGCAATTTCGGGGAATTTCGAGTCCGAGCGAATAGATGAAACGGTTACCGTATGATTCCGGATTGCTATCGGATGATGTGCGGTTAGATATGCAAACAATGGACCCGCAGAACACACAATTTTCCAAAATTTGCTGTGTCCTGTCGTTCGCGGTTCATTTCGTGTGCTCGTGTGGTTGCTGGCAGGCATCGCAATGTTATCCGTTCCAGGTGGACTGTTTTAACGTTACCGCAATAAAGACTGAGAAACTTCCTTTCGTTCTTTTTGGTTTCCTTAAATACCTATCCTTTTATCTGGGTTTATTTTGTGTTGTGTTAGCAGTTTCGTTCTGGTTTACTCTACTGTGAGCAGGCTTTCTCTTTTATCGCGAAACTTTGCTAAAATTTCTCTACTGCGAAAATTTCTCCTACTATCGCGAAAATTTCTCCGTAACCCAGATACGCGAAACGAAACTTTGTGCTGGAATCTCATACACGACGTCAACTTTGACTCTTTTTTGTGTTTTATCGCACGCGAGGCACTGTCAGCCCTCCTCGACTTGGTGCGCGTCGACTAGGCTGGCGTGTTCGCATCATACGACCCCTTGCCTTACATCGTCATAACTGAGGCGTGCGACTTCGTTGTTACTGTCCTGGGTATCATGGTCCGCAGCACGAAGAAGGTGACGGCGGCCAACCTGCTGTGGGCGGCGTCCTTCGTACTGTTTGCGCAGGTCCCCAAGGCCAAGGTGAAGAAAATATTCTCCTTAGTGGAACGCTGAGGCATTGAGATCACGGAGAGGAACTGCCCAACGGACTGCGTAAAAATGACCATGTATCTCGAAGTGGTAGCGCAGTAGGAGGAGCAGGCACCGTGGTAATGGTATGCACGATACCTCGTGCGACGGTATCACTGATACGCCGTGGTAATGGTACCCCACAGCAACTCGTACTATCCGACCCGGGATGTTGACAATTTAAATTGTATACCATCGCGTCCTCGGCCAAGGCGCTTGAAATTTATAATGAGGTGGGGTCAGTCGTAATACGACAGAGCATTGGCACCTCATACTGAAACGCTTCAAGGAAGACAACTTCAACGAACTCATATCAGCTCAAACGTAGAGAACGTCCATTGAATAGGCGCACTGTAATCAACGCATTGCCGTTGGATCTCGACGGAAACGTTCCCGTCCATCTAAGAAAGACTGCTTCAATGAGAGGGTTGAGCAGTTTCAAATTGAGCAGGTACACGCTTTTTGAGCTGGCGCAAACTAATCGCAAACTAATCGGCGCCCTTCCGCCGTCGTCTCAGGTGGCTGAAGCCACCGTTCTTCGCTTTTAGATGGCGCATGCTCCTGACAGAAGTCTGCGTTTGCTCACTGACTGGCCCTCAAAACGTTCACTTTTACTTCAGAAAAGTCGTCCATGGTGTCTCGTACGTCTCAAGTGTTTTTTTCAGTGACCAGCTCAGAGTTACAAAGCAAAGCGACCTCCTCCACATCTATCCTTCATCGTCTATATTCCTTACCTAGACCCACTCACTTAATCAATCCACATACTGGCAGTGAAACCCGATGAAAATCAATACAAATGAAAAAATGAACTTCTCTTCCAATGGAAGCTTCGACAAAGAACGCAATTTCTTTTTGCCGCCTTGTTTAATTTTAGCTTCATAGCTGGCCAGTTGGCTTGTAGCAAGCTTTGAATACACCGTGACTAAAATGTATGCGAAATTCATTCCGCCAGGGCAATTTTTCCTAGGTTTTATTGTCAGCCAAATGGCAAATTTGCTGGGCTCATCTGACGAGATGGACTCGCCGTCTCTGAGAGAGACTCGTTCTGGCTTGGAGACAGCTACAACGTGCTTATGCTGCATTTGAAGACGAGTAGCTGACCATGAGTTTTGAAACTTGTAACTTATCCATCGCTGAAAATTGCGGCAGTACCACAAGAATAGAGCAGTGCTTGCTTGGCCAATGCTTGGTCTAAGTGCAAATTGTTCCATATTTATTCCACACCCTTTCTGCAACCTTCACGAGCAAACTCATTTGCTTCACGGACTCGTCAATCATCGCAGCACTGTCTGCCACCCTGACGTTTTCTTTCCAGACATTACAAATCCATGTAGGATACAGGAAGGCCATTTCAGCAATACACTAAGGATAAAGAAAACATACTTCACAAACACGCATCCTTATTATGCACACCTGCATCACCCCACACATGCCCCGACACGTGCCCCTGTTCGTCCGGCCCGGCGCTGGCCGCTGGGGTTTGGCCCGCCCCCTCTCCTCCCGCCCACTCCAGCGCCGCTCAGAGCGCCCCGGGCGTTTACGAGGCCTCTCGGCCGTCGTGTCGGCACGCTTCCAGACAGGGCGGTTCTCCCGGGAGAGAGTTAGGTCGGCGCGCTGCCGCCAGCGTGGGTTTCATTGTCTCCTGCCGCACCAATGGGCGGCGGTGCGCCCGAGAGCGGGTTTTTAATGCCCCCACGGCAGATGCGCGGACGGACAGTGCAGGGAAAGTACACAGCTCCACGTACACCGGGATGGGAAAGGCATTTAACGTGAACTGACGTCATCAATATTGAGGATTTCATCGCTGTAAACAGATCAAGCAGAATTATTGCCGCTACATAGAAGGAGAACAGTTTGTGGGAAATGATCAGTGGGGCGCTTGTCAGTGGAGTGTTCTGGTCGGCGACCTCTGGAGTGGAACAGGTTGACCAGTGTTAGTAACCAGTGACACGATGGCCAGAGGAACGGTGACCAGTGATAGTAACCAGTAACACTTTGACCAGTGGTCCAGTGGCCAGCAGCACGTTAAGCGAACCTGCAAGGCCCTGTGGCGTCGGCCGTCGACTGCAAAATTTCAAATGAGGTATCTATCGAAACAGAAGAGATGAGAGGGCCGGCGGTGCGGAACGGTGACGTTCCGCACCGCAGCCCTCCCACGAACAGCAGGACGTTCACGGTGGGAGTCAAGACAGGCGGGACACGAAGGGCAAGCGCCAGCGCTATCAGGACACTCTCCGTGGGCGTCGCAGACGTCAAGACCAGTAGAACACTCCAAAACCAGACCAGCAGGCGTCGTGACCAGCAGGGCACTCATGGTAACACCAGGACCAGCAGGACACTCACCGCCCGCGTCAGTACCGGCAGGAGACACTCACCGCGGGCGTCAGGGCCAGCAGGAAGGAAGCGGTCAGCCAGACGGTGACCAACAGGGCGGCGGTCAGCACCAGGCCGACCAGCCAGCGCGGCAGCCCGGTCCGGCGCGACACGCACTCGAGGAAGTCGATGCCGCGGCCCGGTCTGGCGCCAGCCGGCTCTGGCAGCCCGGCCGCGGAGTCCTCAGCGGCGGCCGGAGCCTCCTCCTCCTCCTCCTGCCCGTCCTCAGCGGGGTCCTCGCCGTCCTCCAGGTAGAACTGGGCCGCCGGCGCCCCCAGCTCTGTGCCAGGGGAGCGATGCAGGGTGATTTACTCCCGGTGATATGTAGTACGGGCGGGACAGATCTTTTGTTAAATTGAAGTAGTAAATCCTGAACTAACCGGGACTGCCGGCATTCACGTGTGAATTCATTTTCGTTCGGAATCATGAGGCGGGAGGCCAACGTTCGTAGGATGTCAGTCATATTTCCATTTGTGTTTTGATGCGGGCAACTGATCCACGTTTTAGTCCACGCTATCTGCACATCCATATTAATACAATCGTTTGCAATGCATCTACGATCCATCGATCATATTTCATTGATCAAACATTTCCGCGATCAAACCGAAACTGATGCACGTTTCCCTGCAGATTGCCTGCAAATCCACATCGATTTCAAAATTAATTCAGTGACCAATTTTCGTCAGCCATAACAATGCCGTGATGACGCCACATTTTGAGCTTCACAAGTCAAACGGATGTCCAGTAAAGAGAAAACTTACTCGCCTGTCAACCATTACCACGTTGTACGAGCAATATTCCCATCTTCCCATCACAAACACCACAGTTTTATACCCAATCCGAACGAACCATGTCATAACCACGCAAACTCTCCCTCCCACCCCTTCCTCCAGTCACCTCGGCCTGCTGAAAGGCCGCGAAGGGGGGAAGGACCGGGCCGCCAGCCGTCTGCTTCGGGCGATAACCTCTGACCCCGGCGTCTGAGGGTGATCTCCTGACCTGACCGTAACCGCGGGACAGAGGCCAGCGCGGCGGGAAGTTCCGGTGTGGAGACCGCCTGCAAAGGAGAGAGCACGCTACGGATACAAATTCGTGTTTGATGTGAAATCTAATAAATACGTGTTGCACTTAGGTCGCCGAAATGGGGTTTCACCAGCCTGCTGTCACATTATTTCAAAGACAGGGCTAGAATACATCAGACAAAAAATATCTGTCAAAATAAACGGAGACGTGTAGGTACTGTCAGTTCCATCTTGTTCAAGTTAATGCCAAATATGTCGCACTTAAAACCGCTTGGTTCTTGCGATGAAACGATCTTGCCAACTGCAGGGACAGTCTGCAGCCCCCAAGAATATCTCACGTCACCATAAGCCGAAAATTTCCTGTCTATTTCTAACGACTTTTACCGGTTTGTCTCCCATCACTGCTACGTGGCCTTGTCCTGACCTGTGAGACTGCTAGCAGTGTGCGACTGAGTTCATTTAAACTGTCAGAGATCGTTCTAAAATTGATACACTTCGTAACTGCTGGAAACTTATCCGAGCTAATCGCATGTTATGACAGTTGGATGATTCGAATCCTCATTGGCTGCTGGAGCAATGCAGCCATCAAATAACAGCCATTACCCTGTCACGCAAAACTGAAACTAAGCACCAGACGTCGTTGAAGCATAATAAGCTTTTGGCACCCTGCTGTGACGGAAGCTTTTGGCACCATGTCTACCGCAGTCGTTGTCCAAAATGTCACATACATGGCGAGAGTTCGTTGCGTGGTTTGCGACAAAACACAATAATCCGTCGAGACAATCATAATCGTTGCACTTCATTGACCATCAAATTTGCTGAATGGAAGGATTTCGCAGCAACTAGAATGCATTTCATATATTGATTGCGACGCAATTGCAATGGCTCAATAACCTTATAAACATTGCAATAACACGAGTGAAAACCGTTAGAATGTGTTCATGCTTTTTACAAAAATCTGTGTTTCGCCCATTACGGGATGTCGTTTAGTGTAAATCATTCGGGGGACGAGCCGAGAGACCGATAAGCTGACCTCCCCAAATGTGGGTTTCTCCATGGATTTATCCTCCTTTCTTTGACAACGCAAATTTCTAAGTTTTTGCTCCTATTTGTGAAATACGAAATCGCATGCCTATATCCCCGTGCACACAGGCATTTCTATCTCTTCAGAGAGAGAGAGAGAGAGAGAGAGAGAGAGAGAGAGAGAGAGAGAGAGAGAGAGAGAGAGAGAGAGAGAGAGAGAGAGAGAGAGAGAGAGAGAGAGAGAGAGAGAGAGAGAGAGAGAGAGAGAGAGAGAGAGAGAGAGAGAGAGAGAGAGAGAGAGAGAGAGAGAGAGAGAGAGAGAGAGAGAGAGAGAGAGAGAGAGAGAGAGAGAGAGAGAGAGAGATCGGTCACTTCGTGCTTTTTCTATGTTTCCTGCCTACCTGTTATCTACTAGGCCTTTCTATTAGGCCGTTCTTTTCGTAATTTTCGCCTATTTCCCCGTTAAAACCAGCAGAAAATACTGGGATAGGGCAAACCAACATTCCACGGGGTCCAAATCAACATGGGGTGCTGGACCCTCACAAAAGAATGGAAGTCGACATCCCTGCGCCCAACTAATATTTTTCGCCACGATAACTCCGTTTTTAGACACTGGACTTTTCAAGGCGCTGATGGGACCAGAACTCTGCGTCCCTTACTTTCATGCTCACTCCCAATCATATTTCATTTCCTTTACATTTCGGTTCATTGCATTCTGTTTTGATAGCATGTTTCCGCCCACAGATTAACTTAAATGCAAAGAAAATGTACATTCATATCCGAGCATGGTTTTCTCAAGACATGTACGGAGGCGGGAGAAATAGGTTTCGCCCATTTATTTCTAACCAGTGTTCATAGGCTCCATGTTTTAATATCAAAACACGACCCCAGCCCCGCAACGTGTATGCAATAAGACCAGAGCGGATCCAAGATTTCGTCAAGAGATGCCCCTTGGAATTTGATGCCTTCCCCACCCGCAATAAACAATTAAATGACTCGGTTTCGGCCACAGAATTTCCACACTCATGTTTTTTTAGATTTGTTTCAATACGGGGAGACTGTTTTCCTGGGAGCAACTCTGGACGACTAGACATGGTATGTAGGTCCACACTGGAACGAGCCCAATTTGTCCGGAGACTGGTGGATCCCGCCATTTTGGGTCTAGTATTTCGGAAAACATGTGGTAAAATGAACCAAAAGTTGGCTGCTAAATACCATTAAAATCAGGTAACATAACTCGCCCTAATAATTAGATATCGATATTTGCGGCGAAACCGCAAGAAAATGTCGCATTTTGCAGGTCGCTGGCATTGTAAAGATTGGTTCAAAGCGAAAGCAGTAACTTTTACACGATTTCCTATTTGTAAAGACTCAAGTGGCATTGCATGACGCGAATACTGAAATGTTCCTGGTGGCAGCAGAAATCGGCGAAGCCAATCAAGTTTTGGGGCTTTTGATGCCATATATCTCCGTCAGTGAAACACAGGATCAACTCCCTGGAATGTATAAAATGATCCGTTTGTGTGTCTTTACAATGTGAAGAAACAAATCTTGTGCAGCATGTTTTGATTACTACGAAGGAGTGTGAATTTTTTTAACATTCGAATTGCGTTGAGAATGTGACTCCAGCCATGCATAAGTAATATGGGTGTCGCAGATTAAATAGCAGAGGGAAATTGAATATACCGCGCCGACATCGCGCTTCAAATATTCATCGGAATATGCGGCTGCTACTATCTGCGGCGAATCCTTCAAGGAAAAGTCGTCATCTTGTAGATCTTGGACTTTTGCATCTATAGTTATTTAGTCAGACCTGTACCAAACAAAAATGCCAGGGGTTCGTGCAGTTTTGTTGCGGTGAAGACACTTATTTACTGTTACTGTCCTGAAAGGTACTTGTGAACCCATGTTGCACCAAGAGGCTGTCTTCAACATCGATTTTTTGTCTATGCTTGTTATACCATTTTGATCAGAATTTTCTGCATCTTAAGTAAAGATTTTCCATGCTTACCTCCACAGTTTACACTGCTGACATGAAATAATATCAACAACTTTGCATCTCTGGTGGAAACCCAAATATTTCGATGCAAATGTTCCGATTATGTTGGTCAACAAAGAGAAACTCAGGAACAACTATAGGGAATATATATAAATATAAAGTCTGGAATATATATATATATATATATATATATATATATATATATAAAGTCTGCAACAGACCCCAAATGCTAACGGCAGTGAACAGGGACGGATACTGGATTTCGCCAAGGTGGGGACGGAGGGGGCAAATGATCAGCGCGGGGCCCCTTCCTGGTCAGGGCCGCCTCTCCATTTTCTTTTTTTAATATTCAGACATCCAGAAAGAAATAGCTTTTATAGCTTGGTCGGGGCGTTACGTTTCAGCGGTTCCCTTTCAGGCCTGTCTGCGGGATGAAGGCGGATCCAGGGTTTCATACGGGGAGTGGTCGGCAAGGGCTCCTTCGCAACCGACAGAGCGCGTGTTTCCCATTTGGATTTCTTTTCAAATTTGAAGGTTGCCTTGTATGAACTTTGGGCGGGGCGACCCAACATTCCCATGGGCCAGCAAACCCCATTACACGTCCCAGAGTTTAATAGCCCAGGAGACCTCTCTGGTCGTCTCCGTGGCCCCTTAGTTAGCGGTCTCAAATGCCCCTTTCTAGCAGTCTCAGTGGATCCCCTGTTCTCTTGGGTGCCCCTCTTGTCGTCTGTGGGGATCATTTTTGTCGTCTCAGAGGCCCTCTGGTAGTTACAAAAATCCCTTAGCGATCTCAGGCCCCTGTGCAGTGTCATGGGTCCTCTGAACGTCTCTGGAGGTCTCCATGGCTGTATCGGGGGTCTTCCTCTGTAACAGGGGTGGGTATATCTGGCAGTTTTAGGGTCTTTCTGGCCGCATCAGGGACCTAACTGTCAGTATCAGGGGGTCCTCGTCCGTGCCAAGCGCCTGCCTAACACACTCGGGTCCCTCTGGTCGCCCAGGACCCCATGCCGTCTAAGAGGCCCTCTTGTTGTCTTTCCCCAGATCTTGCGGGGGCGCCCTGGCTGCATCAAGACCAATGCAGCCCATTTGGAGCCGTTCTTGAGACTGAGACGGCCACCGATGAATCCCCGTTCGAGGGCCCCTTCGGCTGATCAGGGGTTCCTCATGCTGTCCTAGACATTCCCCTAAGGTCTTGCCATTTCAAGGGCTCTCTGACATTTTTTGCAATCTCATAGACCCTTTTAACGTGGGCTCTTTCTGTGGCCTCAGGAGCCCTTGGAGAGTTTCAGGAGCCCTCGTATCCATCTAAGGGGTTATCTTGCCGTCCTAGGGTCTCATTAACTCTTCCGGAGGCCCTCTGACTACATCAGGAACCTTCAGCTTTCACAAAGGCCCGTGAAACCCATTCGGGGCTCCTATGACATTCCAGAGGTTCGCTTGGGACTCGGTCCTCACCTTGGCCGTCTTAGGAGCCCTATGAGCCCTCCGGTGGTCTCAAGGGCACTGCACGCTGGGGCCCTGTTGTGGTCTCAGGGGCCCTTTGGAAGTTTTAGGACCCTTCTATACCCGTCTCAGAGACTATGTAACGTTTTTGAAAGCCCCGCTGACTGCATCAGAGGCCCAATATTGTCTTAAAACGAAGGGCCTCCGGTCCACATGTTGCAGTGCTATCCTTTGCCATCAGGTGGCCCCACATGGTCTTCAAAGGAGGAAACAAAAAATGACGGTTCAGGTTCTCTTCGGGGCTCTAAAACCAGTTTTTTCGGTTATTTTTTCCAATGTTCCCTATGACCCTTGGGTGTTCCAAGAGGCGTGGGCATAGCCCCTGCCTCCCCCCAGTCTCTCTCTCTCTCTCTCTCTCTCTCTCTCTAGATCCGCCCTTGGATACGACAATGATACAATATAGCAATACGATCGTCCAGTCCCCCCAAGAATTTGGGATTTTTAACATTAGGTCTATGCTGTTGCATGGAATGAACAGCCTCACAAACATCAGAATTCGTCGAAACTGGCACATGGCGCCATCCCCCAACCTTTTTTTTTGGCAAAGTTCTGCCCTTGAATACAATCTTGCTGCAAATGTTTACTTCATGTCTAATGTTTAGAGCCTAAAATCAGTTTAGAGCGCCTTTTCAGTAAAATGTGGGAAGCTTTCCAAGACCAGAGTGGCAAGCTCAAGTGACGCCGGAACGCACCAAAGTTCTCTCTTCTCGCACGATGCGCGTTGGCTGTAATCGCTGGTGATATACTGCTCCGCAAGGCACCGTGCCATGCGGCACAGCATTTGCGTTTCGCAAGGGGAACGACGATAGCAGAGTCTGCAGACGCAGACAGCGCAGTCGCTTCAAGCACTTCTGCAAACAAGCATGAATAGACGGATGCTTCTCGTTCTAGTACGTTCAACGTTCGAGCGCAAAGGCTTTCAGTAAGAATGTAGAGTTCCCCGATATCTTAAACGTACGGCATGTTTACCTAAAAACAGGGGCACAGCCAGCCCAAAATTTCGGGGGTGCGTGGCCAATGGTGAGCCCCTGTCCTATAAGTAGGCCTTTTGAATAAAAACAGCCAGTGGAAAGTTTACGACAATGGACTCTACGCTTACCTTTCCCAAACATTATTAGTTGCAACCAGCTGGCTCTTCTCTGGTTGTCGATGATCGCGCCAACAACAATTTTTACTAAGGGCCTCCACAGCTGTCAGCGGCCTCTGCATGCCATCAGGGGGCTCCTCTACAGGCCAGGGGCCCTCCACAGGCCGTAAGGGAACCCCTCCACAGGCCGGCAGGGGCATTACAGGCGGCGGCAAGGCCCCTGCATGCCAGCAGGGGCTCCTTCATGTCGACAGGGCCGGCATGAGGCCCCTACATACTAGCAAGGGTCCTACAGGCTGGCCGGTTGGGGCCTCTACAGGCTGGCTGGCAGGGGCCCTGCAGGCCGGAAGGGAGCCCCTACAGGCTGGCGGGGACCCACACAGGCTAGCAGGGGGCCACCACAGACCGGCAGGGGACTCCCTACAGGCCGACAGGGGTCACTCTATGGGATTGGATCCAAACATTTCACGTTTTGTCTTCTCGTGTCGACCTTTCTCAAGGCATTCTAGCGATAGCTTCGCATTTTAGGAAAATTTAGTCCAACCTCGGTGGGCTCCCTTCAAACATTTCCGGGGGTCCTGGGACCCCTAGGGCCCCCAAACTGCGCGACTGCCTAAAAACATACTTAAAACAAGTGAAAATAGAAGAATGAACCTATTACTAATTCTTGGGCAATACTCCAGATTTAAACCCATAAATATGTTGTTTTATTTTCATGCCACATTCACTACATCACCTTAACATCCTTTGTCCAATTCAAGGTCATACGAAAAATAGCTCTAGCACAAAGTCGATGATTTTTCAGTTTGTTGTGTATACCACGTGGCAATACTTTCCAACAAGATGTCTTTTGGGATGAAACGCATAGACAATTTCCAGTCGTATTACAACTTAGCGTTGAAGTCAGGCGAGGCATCAGCAGCAATCAGAACCGTTGCATTGAAGAAACAAATGAATGATCAGCAAAAACGTCCGCCTTTCCTCATGCTCCTAAGCTCATGAAAATTCATACAACTAGCAGTATGAACGTTAATATTGCTCCTTAAACAAATGCTTTTGGCGGAGATGGCAATGTTTTAGCAAACTTCCTGACAGATAATTTTCGATATGTATCAGTTCTAAAAAATATGCACATGCGGAACTCTAAAACAGTTTTCCACAGTTTTCTCCATGTGCCCTATTTAGCCGTGTCCTACTCTCAGCTGTTGCATAATGTCAAGACAGGAGGCAGACTGATGAGAGTTTGTAGAGTTGCAGTACTGTTCATGTCAGGGATGACTGCAGAATGAATTTTTGTAATTATTTGCATGTACTGAAGTTTGCAAGTATATTTTAAGTGAGCGCCGCAAACGTAATCATCAATATTTTTCGGACCAACAACGCTGATTTATGAGAAGTCGATCACGCTGGGACTTTCCCTTTACGAATATGTCCGCCCAAGCAGCACGACCTCTCCGTCCCCTGCCTACTTTTCGGTAGAATAACGCCTCAGCCTGACAGGCAGGCCACGGCAGGCTCGACATGTAGGACGAGGTCCAGCAGTGATCACTATTCGCCGCCAATTACAGCTTGACCGGGCTCACCCTTCGCGTAATTTGCGCCGGGGCTATTTTGTCGATTTATTAGCTTTGGGGTGTAACTAAGGACAGCACCAGCATGGATTTTCTGCATTCCATCGGGTGAGCGATGTTTCGGATGCACGAACACGTGCTTTACATTGACCGCCTTGCTTCCAGTTCGTTTTTATTAATCTACGTTTATTGACACGAACTGCATAAAACGTAAGGCATAACATGAAACGTTATGTCACGGCTTGGTGAAACATCGTTGCCTAAACAGACATTTTCTAAACCCTGCTAATGCATACGTTGGGAACGCTTCATACAAAACTCCGTTGTTCAAAATCCTTGCTCGTATCAGACCAAATAGTTTTACATACAAATCTGTTATAAATATTTGAGAAACTATCTGTATGTAAGAAAAAAACTTTCGCGCTCTCAAAAGATCAGCATCTTACATATTTTTTTCCAATTCTAATCAAAAGTCTTGCAAAGTCTTACAGCGGTATGATGTTTGTTTTTGTTTTGACAGGTATTTATTCTTTTAGTATGATGATTTCCACGAAGATGCCTCATCTGTCCTGTTCATCAGCTCGTGCAGTTGTGGCTTATTACTGTTAAACAGTGTCAAAACACAATTAATGCACGCGCTAGTCGAATGCATATGTCTCGTCAACAATACACTTGTTTAAACATCTGAATGCCTAAGGACTCCTGAGGGAACATAAACGCATTACAAATAAATATCTGAATGCCTAAGGACTCTTGAGGGGACATAAACGCATTACAAATAAACATCTGAATGCCTAAGGGCTCCTGAGGGAACATAAACGCATTACAAAAGTGAGACAGGCCACTCGAATAAATGAGGCACGATTCAGCTGATGGCAAACCATCGGGACTCAGCGTTCGATTTGGCCTGCTTAAATTCACACGCGACCAACGGTTCGAGCCGTGCCGGGAAAGTTTGCCTCTGGTGAAGGAACGCGCGTGCGAGGACCGCAGAAGTGCTGCCACTTTCCCACTGGCTGGGGCCCGCTGACGGGCTTCAAAACAGCTGAGACTAACAGACAAAACACGGCCGGACCATTATTTCATCAAGCATCGAGCGAGCTCGCTATTAATGGTTTTCAGAACGGCACCAGACCGGTGTCCTCAACAGAAGCCGGGAAAATTGGTGACGGCCGACGGTTCGAAGAAACGCCCATTTCGCCGCGACACCTTTGACGCCGCCCGTCGAACGAACACGCAGCAAGCGGCGTCCGGTTTGGCTTTGTTTGCGGCTCCGCCGTGTCGTGCCCGCGGCGTTGAGAGGGGTTCGTTTGAGGCGGCTGCGCTCGGTCACGACAGGCTGAGGAAGGTCTCTTGAGGCCCCGAGCGTTCCTCGACTGTAAGACCTCTCACAGCGCAGTGCCCATTCATTACGTGAGTTGCGAACGACGCCGTGGGCACTCCTCGTCCAAACCAGAGCACCTTCCTGCGCACGCTACTGTAACTGTCTGTCTACACAGTTATTGCTGTTGGTGGAAAATGACGATTAACGCTAAGGTAAATTGAGGGAACGTTAAGAGTGGTTTACATATTTATTTATTTCTCATTTACTACAGATCTTTGTGGTATCCCATACATGACTGGCTCTTCACCCATAGCGTTATTACCCATAGTGCATTATGTGTTGTCGTAGTAATGTTGTTAATATCTTTAACTTCCACGCTGCCACTTTGCCACTGACACGCAACTTAACGAGATTTCAAAACCCCCGGCGATAGCAATGTGTTGCGGCTTCTGCCTGCGACAGCGCAAACAATACGATGAGACAGTACCCAATCCCTCACCGCAAGTTTCATTCGCCTCAACAATGCTGCCCGATCTAATCCACTGACACCAACAGCTCAGTGGCCGAACGTCAGTCAGAGCTGACGACGTTCCGGGTCAACGCCATCGCGGTCAGGCGCAGCCATTATAAACGACGTCACCGGGCCCAACAGCGCCAGTCCGCTATTGACGAAGCGGAGGCATGGGGTTTCATGCCGTACTTCGAATGTTGCGCGGCACGAAGCCGCCGCTTCCACAAACACCTGGCTTTTCGGTGCGTCAGGCATCAAACACGGGACGCACGTCACCGCGGTCTAATGACGCGAGTGACGCAGTAATGGAGGAAGTTTCCTTGTTCAAAGCGATTCCACGCCGTCATTAGCCGTCGGAGTGTGGCGTTGGTGACGAAGTGACGCAGCGGCCGTCCTGCGACGGACCAGGGTTATGGATCCCGACAGCAGAGTAGTACCATAACGCAGCATACACCGCACCTGCACCAACAGCACAGGTCGGGGCTCCGAGTTTGGACCGCCCCACGGCGCAGGAGTTTCAGGCTCCGAGTCTCAGTGTGCAGCGAGAGGTTTGTGTTTGAAGAGCGCCACAGGCAGCCGGCCTGCTGCGAGAGAAACTGACACACACTCCGACACAGCCCGCGTCGATACAATGACCAGCACGTAATACAATTCCGGAAATAATAAACGGACTTACGAGCGCATTACGTCCGATCAACAAGGCGACAAGATCAAAGGACATTAAACAAACCCATCAACCACACCGCCGTTCTGTCAAACAGCCCTCCCACGGCGTCGTCGCAGACGGACCACCATCCGCCACAAACACCTGATGTTGCCTCTGTCCACCGGCTGTCTGCCGGCCCGTCAGCTGCCGGCGCTGACGGCGACAGGGTCCGCCGGGCCTGGTCTGAACAAAGATCGGCTGTTTCGCCGAGTCACGTCCGTCCCAGGAGGGCGGCGGCAGTCGGTCGCCGGCCGGCCCGGCGGGCGGGGCGCCGCCGCCGGCCCCAGTCTCGGCGACTTCCCGTCCACCGGGCCCCGGCACGGCATATGGCGTGCCCGCCTCCCCTCCCCGCCCCGTCCCCGCCTCCCCGCTCGGCCGCCGCCCACTGCCGCGGCGCGTGGCGGCCGCCGGCTGTGAGCCGTCGGCAGCAGAGGCGGCGGTCCGCCGCCGGCGCAGGAGGCGGCGGACCGGCGCCCGTCAGCCCGGCGCGTCCGGCTCTGACGCCACCGTCGGCGTTTAATGTCTGGCTGCGACTCTCGCAGCAGGCTGTCTTCCCGGCGCGACGGACTCCGAATTTCCGCCGGCGCGAGGCGGCTGACCCGGCGACCTCTGCCGCGCGCGGCCGAGTCCGCCCACGGACCAGCGCGGCAGGTTAATGGGGCGGTACCGTCCCGGGGACGCCGCCTCTCCCGGGGGCCGGCGGCGCGGTCCGAGCCGGCGGGGCCATTCACCAATCACCGGGCCCCGCCCGGTCCCCACCGGCCCCGCCCGGTCCCGTCCGGCCCAGCTCGCTCAGCTCGACCAGAGCACGCCCGCACACGCCGGGGCAGACGGTTCCGAGCCCAATAAGCCGCGGTGGCCACCGGTCCGCGGCTGCGGCGACCGTTCGAACCCTTCTCTGCGTATGCCACGCAGGCACGTAGCCGGGAGGGGGAAGGGCAAAGTCAAATTTTGTCATATGGCGCTGGCATACGGCAAAATCTATAGGACAACGCCCCATAGCATGTAAACTGATTTTATATTTAATGCACAGGAAAAACATATAATGCCAAATATACAATGCTTGCTTTTGCATCATGTAGATGATCACTATTCCGTATTCCTGGGAAACTGCTAAATATCTAGTGCAGACCGCTTGAATGGGAGTGGGAGACATGTTCCCCATGGCCCCTGCCCTTGGCTAACACAAATTTGTATCATTCCATGGCCTGGCGCACTATCCTTGTCGTGGCGTAATGCTGAGAGCGATCTAGAAATGGCGCCAATCCAAAACGCACAAAGGCAACGCAGGGATTCGTGCAACCCTATTTAGTGCGTAGCGTTAACCCACTACTATGTTTAAGATTGGTGTTCTTGATCACAGACGCTCAAGCTTCCCTCCTCGGCAGACGTGACTGCTATCAAAACAATGCGGAGGACCGCGCCACCGACCAAGACACTACGCGAACAAAGAGGCGCCCCGAAAGATTAGTAGGCCTACGAAAATCCTACGAACGAACGATCCTATCGTCGGACGTGGATCAAAACCACGGGTGTTTCAAATCAGACGACATGCAAGGATTCACAGAACTCATCGTTATAGCAGTCAGAGGTGGCGGAACCAATGAGGCGCCGAGACACTGCGCACCCCTTCTTCCTTGAACATTAAAATTTGGCATTAATCCTGCGACCCTGACTACAAAAAAAGAATTACTTCAAGGAGGTTTGTGCCTTCCCCATGCCCCCAATTAAACCTCACTGTTCCACCACCGGCGGCTATAGATGTTCAACAACGGCACAAACGAAGTCCGTTCCGGTGCCAATTCCACCAGCCAATACCTCACCTTCCATTATCACATTATTACTTTCATCGACTGAATCATCGATTCGGCGGTGGCGGCGCCGGAATCGGACTCCACGCAGAGTAGGCTCTGACGTCACGGACAAGAAGCAGGCCTGGTCTGCAGTAACAGCTGACTCCGCCGCCGACTGGTTTCCATGGTGAGGCGATACCGATACGATTGATGAGCGAGACAAACTGACGTATATCTACTGTGCCATGCGATGTCGAGCGTCAGTGCCTATGATCCGGTGAGGTTTCGCCTCGTTTCGGAAGAAGGGTATTGTCTCTGGAAGGTTTGGAAGAGCGACAGCCGCCATGTCGCTCGAAAAACGCCACACTGCATCACAATCATTACATGCCGCCCAATCTGCCACACCGAATCGCAGGTGCTAAATGCGTCACACCGACCAGCTGGTCAGCGTTTCGTGTCACACCTGCAGCATTGAATGTCTTCCTACACAAGCGGAGGTCACCAGTCAAGCATTTCAGCACTCTCTCTGCCCAGTCACACAAGCCCCGGTGGCAGCGAAGAGCAACATCCCCCTGTGCTAATCACGCTCCCAGGCTGTGACAGTTGAGATGTGCGGCCCGTGTTAAGCATGCCTCGACCGGAGACAGTTCAGACCCATGCCGGTAATCCCCAGGCACGAGGATATCCGCGCTGGCTATGCTCACAGACATTGACACCGTGAGTCAGGATATCCATGCCGATCGTGCCGCAGTCATTGACACCATGATTACGAGGATACCTATACTAATGACGATCTCAGGCGGTGCCAGACGAGGGTTCAAAAGTTCGTAAAAAGACAGGGTGGGAGGCACAACACGGAGACAACAAGACAGCACAATAATTCGCTGGAAATGCGAGTCGCTACGGCGTTCCTGAACCAGTCCGGACCGAGCCGTGTCGTCGCCTCCGACACCGTCAGCTCGCTGTACCGTGCTGCCCGGTACAGCGTCGGTAATGACCTCGGACCGCGGCCGCACAGTCGACGGAGGCCGCAGCGAGCGGTCCCGGCGAGCGGCCGACTCGGAGGAATGCGCCGGCCGGTCCCGCCCGGGGTGGCGGCGGCGGCCGGGGCCGCGGGACGTCAGCCGTCGTCAGCCGCGGCGCCAATCAATACCGACTAATAAGCCGACTGCGGCGATCCGGCGGGCCGGCGTGCCGGGCGCGGCCGCCCGGTTCTGCGGGGTCAGCAGAGGCCGGCGAGGGCGGCCGCATGCTCTGCTGCACGGCCGGCGGCAGCCGGCGGCAGAGCGGCGGCAGAGGCCGCGGCAGACTGGCCGGGGCAATCACCGCCGCCGGGTTATCGACTCGGCCGCGCCGGCCTCGATAATCACGCAGACATGCACACGGCGCGCCGACGGGCTCTGTTTGATCCGCTGAGCCCGATTGAAGGCCGTTGCCGCGGGTCTGTAATCGGCACACGGCCCGATTTTGGCACGTGGAGCCGGCTGAAGCCGACTGAAGCCACGCGGCGGCGCGACAGAGTGGGATTCGTGCACTCGCTGGACCTGTCACGAGTGGAACCGACGCATGGCCACAGCTGAAAATCGGCTCCGGTTCTTCGAGTGCTGCAGTCCAGACAGCCTTTGGAAACCTCACGGACACAAGACTCCCCTTTCGAGAGTGCCGGATACGACCAAAACTTGAAGATGTGAACGAGAAGTCGGTGTTTCGCCCGACGTAGATGTTGTATTTATGCACTGGTCACATTCTGCAGGCCTTTTAAGTACACAGGACAATCTCTTCCTCCTGAGCACTTAACTCTCCCCACTGTGGTGTCTGGTTCCTGGAACCTGGATCAGCTTGCAGGTCGCGCTGTTCGTTACAGTTTGAGTAAATCCACATTATATCCACGTCTCGCAGACAGTTCAGAGCTTCTAAGAGACACAGCTGGCTCAATGCCTAGTTGCAGCCACGCAGACTCGAATCGCTCTTGCATCAGCTCGTTCCTGCTCATCTCACGTGGATCGGCCTCCTCCCGCCATAGGTCAGAGACCTCGTCCATAAATACTGCCACAGGGCGGCACGTGCGGTGGCGAACGCCGAATTAAGGTTATTCGTGACCTGGCGGTTTAATTTCCACGAGCTGGGGCGACACGAACAGACGGAATCGACTCGGACGAGTTTAACGAGTCGCAGAACTTTAAAACTCGGGTCACTGCAGCGAAACTGCACAGCTTCCACCACACCAGGGGCATCAAGAGCACAAGCACATGCATCTAAACTTGAAGGCGTTATTCTAGTTGCCCGCCTGTGCACAGTTTGCATTCGTGATCACACGCGCAAAACAGCATTTAAATCGGCCTCATACAGAGCCACTCGGCCGCATTCAATCGCACCTGAAATGCACTTCATTATCGGGTTCCTATCGAAATAGTCGCAACCGAAATATGACGAGTATCGGCATGAATGACGTGAGTTGGGGTCTACAAACTTGAGTTTGCGTGGGCCCAGATCCCGACGCCGTCCACATCCAACAATCTCTGCAAATTCATAAAAGACGTCCGTGACTTACCGTATCTTTAATCCTTTTAGCATATTACCCCAGCTACTTCTAACCTCCTGCAGACAATACTTCGAAAATGTCCTTCATTTCTATGCAACATCGTAAAAGATACACTAAAAGGACTCTCAGTGATCCGCAGCACTAACGAAACGACGGCTCGCTCCCAGAAACCACCCGCCAAATCAGCGGGCAACAGAAGCGCAGCACCCGTCACCGTCGGCGACAAAGTTGACGCATTTGGCCGCCGCGCCGCAGGTGCAGCGGCGGCGGCCGCGTGCAGCCGTGATCGATGACTCGGAAAGCTTCATCCATTACCAGGTGTCCGTGCAAGGAGGGAGGCACAATACACGGCTCCTGGCTGCTTCACAGCCACTCGGCCGGCGCAGGCGGCCTCAATTGTCGCCAATGAAAGCTGGCTTTACGCCCGTGTGCACACGTTCGCTGCCATTGTCCGTGGCCGCCGTGCACAACAAATTGTTTCTGGAAACGCCATGAAGCCAGTCGGCGGCGACATGATAGTAATGAGCTTTGCGGACACTCGAGACCGGTTGAACAGCGAGGGACTGGGTGGAAGCTTAACGAAATCCTGGAAGAAGCCTGGTTCTCGAAAAGAAGCCTTTCCTCTCGCTTTTTTATTTTATTATATATGACATCCGTATTAATATAATTTTGATGGTATATTGCCATGTCATACTGATGAAGAATGTGCGATACATAAAAAATAAGAAAAAGAAATAAACGTATTTTCTCGAAAACCAGGACTTCTTTTGATACTCCGCATTTATGCCGAACTATCGAAACAGGTATTTTGACTTTTGTAACATCGTATTTATCGTAACAGGTATTTACAATTCTGAGGAAACAACATTTGTACTATTTCAACCTCATGCACAAACACCAATACCAGACTAACAGACGTTGTGTTAGAATGAGTTCATGGCGACTTTAGCCGTTTTCCAATTGCCCAGCATCCTGCGAAATTTACAGCTGGGTCCGCAAAAAATATCAATGGTAAGGTATGGTATGGTATAGACTCTCAATGGTAAGATATAGACAGAAAATCGTTTTGCGAAATCTATCACCACTTGTACAAAAATGATCTCCTCTGAAATGACTACAATTTTCACGGCTTAACAACAAGGCAATAATGCGCTTCCAACAGCAAATTATGAACGTTGAAACGTATGAGCATTTTTCACAGGTTCAGACTCATTCCGTGATGGAGATTCAAACTCTTATCGTTCTCCTTAATCCTGGTATTCGCCACGCCAGAGGCATAGGAGAGTTTTGACTGCGCTGCTTCGACCTCAGTATAATAACACATGGCTTGTGTTATTTATGGACAGTCGAGATAAGTATTCGGGCTCCCACGTCGTCTCGCCACGTAGACGCTGGGGGAAGTAGGGAGGGGAAACATTGGCGGCATAATTTCCCTCGAGTCAGGAGTTCATTTCAGGCGACACTGCGGCAGCAGCACCCCCGGGACCCTGGTTCACGGATTCCGTCACTCTTAATTCCAATAATGGCTACACTCGATCAAGGCGGGCTGTTCCTTACTCCAGAGTGTCCCTGATTGCAGGGAGTCTGAAGGTAATGACGGTACCTTCGCACAGGTTGCACGGCAAGCAAAACTGAAAGCATGCCAGGTGTGAGGTACTGGGCATCGAACTCCGGCAAAGAAATCTCGTCCATCGGCCGACATTTCCTACCTACCCATTTCCTACCATGTTTCCTATTTCATATTTCATACCATATTTCCTACCCCTCTCTGCTCTCGCGGACAGGACGACCACCACCTCTTGCGAATTGCTAGAGACTGACATCACGAACGCGGTGTGACACGCTCCTCCATCATTCCAGTCGCCATTTCACGGGCTCGGCTGCCTCCCTGTGGGTGCTCTTCCTCCCGTCCTACACGTGCTCCTTCTCGACCTCTTATTATATAATATCTTTATATAATATATATAATATATAAACACCTCAACCTGAGGTGTTAATTCGAGCCATCGCAACGTTACGCTCCAATGGTGAGTGACGCAGTGAGCCTACTGTTCTCTCACTGGCGAGTGCACGGCGCTGTCTGGACGTACGTGGCGTCCCTCTGGCCGCGTGTTCCGGCCGCCCGTGCGGCACGAGCGGCCGTGTTCCACCCCCACCCGACTGACGCTGATCAGGAGAGATGGCCGGCGCGGGGCCGGAACAGACGGCGCTGGACCACGCACCCGGCCTGGTCGTCTGGCCTCCCTCGACGGCGCGCCGGGCCGGCTGCACGCAGCCGCGGCGTGTTTTACTTTTCGCATTCGTGGCAGAACGCCAGCACCGTGTGATTCTGTCCTGGTCCTGGAGGCCACGCGATTGGACCAGATCCTGAACAGTGGAAGCCGGGAATCGCCGGCTAGACGGACGTATTTAACATTGGTGGAACAAGCGCACTACTTGCAAGACGATTTGAAAGACGTAATTGTGGGTTTAGAAAGCTTACCGAGGAAAACACGCAAGTATGAGGGGCAGAAGTTGTCTTCAAGAATGTTCTTTTTAATCCGACTTTCTGCTTATTTCCGGAAATGGTTTGGATGATTGGTAAACTTGTATCAACAACTTACCATGTTGAGTGCATATTTCGCCTCAGAGCACCCACTTTGACAAGCCAGTCGCTCTCCTTCCCGACGAAGGCGGTCCCAGCACACTGCAAAAACGAACACGAAATTCCAGTTACGGTTCTGGGACGTTACGTGCAAGTAGAGTCACTTTATTGCGCAAAAGATAGACATGAATTACTGCAAGCTGACATGGACAAATGCCGTTCTAAGGTTTCCATTATTTTCTTTCCATGCTTTGCCCTCTAAATCTTTTTTTGCTTTCCATATTTCACTCGCAAAAATATTTAGTGCAAATGCAAACGACGTCGTCGGCATGCCTGGCGTACATCGGAATGGCATGATACCATTCCCACAGTTACACGACTCCAAAAGAGGAAATCGTGTGCGCCGCAACCTGGCCGAAAAGCCACAGCAGTCTGGACACTTGTAGGCTTTCGCAGTCTTTGACATTTCATTCCTCGTCCAGTCCATCTTGAACGGAGCGAAAATGTCTAAAATCTAGGAAAAAATATCACTGGGGAAAAGCTTCTCTCATGCCAGGTCCGTCCCTCAAAGTTCGCCTTAACTAAAAATTTCTTTCAACGTAGATAACCGCGGCACTACCGTCGTCCTTTCCACAGGGAATTTTCAAATAACTGAAAGCCTATTGTAAACCAGCAGATAAATTTCTAGTAATACCTTTACCTGATTTTGACCGGCAGGTCTGTGCCGATGTTCTGCAAGTGGCGGCTGAGACCGCCGGCAGCCGCCCCAGGGGAGCCAAGAACGGCCGAGGCCCGCCACGAATAAACCCACCATCTCCATACTCAGTATGCAAATAGAGTCGGCCGACGGATCCTCCCGCGGACGGATCGTGATTGCTTTCACGGAGCGGCTGGCGGCCGGCGGCACGGCGAGGTTTCTCGTTCAGGGGCTGCTGCAGGAGAGTTCACAGGATCCAGGGGCTGCTGTAGGGGGGTTCGCAGAGTTCAGGGGCTGCTGCAGGAGGGTTCGGGGAGTCAGGGACTGCTGCAGGGAGTTCATGGGTTTGCTGCAAGGAGTTCAAGAGTTGCTTCAAGAGCTCAGGGGTTGCTACTGGAGACCTTAGGGGTTGCTTCAGGAGACTTCAGGGGTTGTTGCAGAGAACTATGCGGGGGTGCTTCAGGAGATCTGATGGGTCGTTGAGGAATATTTTAGAGATTGGTATCTCAGGGATATCCCAGGCTATCTCAGGGATCGCTGCAGGAGATTTCAGTGAATTGCTGCAGGAGATCCCAAAGGCTCCTACATGGGATGTTAAGGAGCTGCTGGAGGAATTCTCAGGGGGCCGGTGTAGGAGGTTTCAGGGGTTGATGCAGGAAACCTCAGGGAGGTCATTAATACCGGAACAACGGAAACGATTGCTTGTCTAATTCGGATAGAAAGGACAGCACATGTCACATAATATGAAACTGCGACTTATCCGGGCGAAACTGTCGGTAGTAAATACTCGCATAACGCGGCAACGTTTTCGTTTTCATATATTCTGAACGAAGAAAATGAAAATAAGAGCCTCAGGTGAAGTACCCAAAACAAACGCCCGGTATTACAGCACCGTCAGGCGCTAATGCTGATAGAAATGCCTGATAGAAATGAATATGTGATCTGTGATGAAAATATTTATCTGCTTTACCTCAGAATTTCTGTCACCCACATCACGAAAAGAAATCTCATTAAGGCTACGGTTGAAGCAAATTCAGATTAACTGCTCATCCTGGACGACCGCACAAAATAATTACAGTTTGGATCATCAGTCACAGAATGTGTAACACCAGATGAGGATGTAAGAGGAACGCTGAGACGTTCCCGGGAGACCGAAGAGCAGTCTGCGCATGTATGGCAGCAGCTGCCAGCGGCCGGCTGCGAAGTGCCCGGAAGACCGGAAGGCAGCCTGCACAGGAACGGCGGCAGCTGACGTCGCAGTGCGGCAGAGACCCGCCGGGTCCGCCGATGATAGCACGCAGCTCCAGGAGGTCCGCAGCACCTGATCCAGCAGCACCGTCACACGACAGACGCCGACTGCCGAGTCTGTCTCCGCCCGGCCAGGGCGGCAGCGCCGGTCGCTAGTGCTGGACTACACCGCCTCTTGCTGTCTGCAGTCAGTGCGTACCCGGCGCAGGTACAGCAATGTCCTGTTGGCGTGCGATTGCCTTTTTCGCCGCCTGAGAGAGCTGAGGGAGGACTGACTTCCGAGACTTCGCTAGACGGCTGTCCAAATCATGAGGCGATGGATGTACTTCGGCCAACGTGGTCCCCTTGGCACAATAAATCCCAAAATATGTCTAGATACTTATTTCTTTATCTTCACTGCAGCCAGTTTTCGTTTCCTTTCACTGCTCCAGAAAAATATATCAGTAATAAACAAAATATTAGGCATGTAAAACGTACACTCAACACTGTCCCATAGTTTCATGCCTCACAAGTACTGAACGAAGACCGGCAGGGAACGGCATTTAATTTAGCGTATAGTCAACAGATAGCTATACATAGCCAACAGATGTATAACATATTTGTATAACCAACAGATCCATAAAAAATGAGGCAGAAGGTTTCAACAAGCCTCACGCTTTCTCCGGTGACATATCCTTTCTGGTCCTTCTCAAATCAACCATTCTTTTCACAGGGTCTCCAACAAAAGGCAGGCAGGACGCGCAATAGCAATCTGTTGATCATTCGCAAAGAAGCTCTAATGTAAAGCATACGGCGTTACTATTACGTTACTCATTCGCCATGGTCGGTGCCACTTTCCCAGTTACACAGCTGCAGTCTTACAGCCCGATGTCACTTCTCCAGATACACAGTCCAGTCCTACAGCTTTAAACGGCTTGCTGCATTAATATTAGTTTATAAGTGTACAGCTGTCAAGATAACTACACTATCGAATGAAAGCATCCTAAGGATAGCTTCAACACCTGGCTGAAAGGGAATACAATTAGCGACGGTTCCATTAGACGCATTGCTTCCTCCAGGTGCAATGTCTTTGTGGACTAGACGTTTACCGTGGCAGCCGCATCCAACGAGGGACTAAAGTGGTCACGAGGCAGCTATAAACCACGCCGCTGATGGAACAGACTCACGCACACTGCGAATCAGTCTGTGAGCAAGTGGAGGGAGACGCAAACCCCGGAACCTCGCTCGCCTGTCGTCATGTTGTTTGATCTCGTGATGCTACACATAACATTTTCAGATTAAAGAAGTGTGTCACCGAACGACTTGCTGGAATATTTGCATGCGGGCAGAAATACATGAAGGCAAAGGTGCATGTACTGAGAGTTACCATCGGTTCCATTCTTGTAGTGTAATAATTTATGCTGTTAAATTTTAGTTCCATTTTTCTGCAAAGAAAAAATGTGTTACGCCTGAACTCATCTTTCGAGAAAATTGTGTACATTACTAATGTACACAGTTATTAGTCCCTGCTAAAAAAGTTGTCTTCATGTCTCTCGCGGTGTCTGGTGAGGCAAGGGCGGGCAGAGCGTCCAGCTGCCCTTCACTGGTCCGGCAGGGGGCCGCTGAGCGTCTGGGACGTGGCCGACCTTTGGAGCCAGACCGTCTGTAATCACGTGCCCCGTCCGGCCGTCCTCTTCAGGCCCTTGTTGCCCGGTGTCGGCAGGATTAATGCCGCTCCCGTGCAGAATTATGTTCGGCCATCACGCAGTCGGGCAGGTGAATTATGGTGGATGTGTCGGCCCAGGTCAGGCCGTGGACCAAAACATTCTTTCCGTCATACAAAAATACGATCACAAGTCTTACAGAAATGCGCCACACAATCGTTTACTGGAAACCAAAAATAATGCCGAATAACTGCGAACAATAGCAGCAGGATGAAAAAGTAAACGACTCTGGCTTCGGGTCAGATTATTCAAAAAGAAATTTACGACCAGATGTATAACGGCAGCCAGCAATTAGAATGTTTGGCAACGCGTAACAGTTTGGACCAAGCGGCAAGTTGGCAAGAGTCGGAGCCAAACGCCTGACATTGATCGTAAAATATGTGAGGCTTTTCTGGATAAGTCGTCCACCGGCAAGAAAGGGAACGAATATCGAATGCGTTTCCGAAACTGACACTGCAGCATGAAGGCCCATTTGCCAATGGCAGCCATAGGTCGATTGCCAAATGTTCGCTGAGAATTAGTGGCATCGACAGCAACAGGGACTCATGAATTACAACAGAAAAATGATTAGATGTGTGCATCAATAACGCAGGGTCTCTGCAGAATCTGATACCAGCAGCAGCAGCAGACATGGAAATAACTCCTGGTAGTCAACGCTTTTGTCTTCCGTGAGTACCTAGGGTTCCAAAAGTAATGTAGCTTATCCCGAGTCGACACGGTCCAACTGAACGCAGTTAGGACAACTACGCTCGCGAACAAACGCCATCATTGAAATTACTGATGCCATTGCGTCAGGACGGAAACATTCAGCTGCAATGAGAAACTGTGCTGAATACTTCTTTACTGCATCCTGTCCGTTCAACACAGCCACTGGGATTCGTTTGAAGTTTATCCTCAGTTGCAAACAATTCCATTGATTTTACACGGCGGGACCAGAAACACGGTCGTCAAAGAAGTCCTAGCTCTGGCAACGGTGTTCCACCGCGGGCGGATTCCTGAGTCAGTACGAAATCATTGCAGCAAAAAGCACATGATTCATACAGGGTGTTAGGTCACCGCTCCACGACCCACACCAACCAACCACCCGGCGTTCGCAGTCTGATCTGTGGGGTCATATTGTGACAGCCTCGCAAGAGGATTGCCCTCCGCGTACCAGCCGGCCAGAGTCCAGAAATAATCCCCGCCGGCTGGATATATCGCGGACTCCATCGGCATCAGCGGCCGCGACGCCGGACAAATTTAGACCGACGCTCCTGTGGCAGTATGAGGTCAAGTAAGCGCGTCTAGCCCGTCCGGGTTCCTATTTGGCTGCCCCCGGCAGGCAGGGAAATAGCTCGGCCGTTCATTTTGGACTCAGCAGAGGGTAACCAACACCTTGATGAAAGCCTGTTGGCTTCTCAGACATTTGGATTGCTAGCAGAACTTGTAGCTTTCCTGTCGAACGATCGCAGTTGTGATTCGTTTTCCAGATAAGTCTTAAGGTTTTCCACATCTCCCAAATGCTGGGCTGGCATTCCACTGATGACGCTTCAGGCCCATGGATGACAACCTGTGGAGTGAGTAAATCCCTCCGAGAGGCACCATCTCTGATCTACGATTCGGCCACATCTTGGCATAAGTGGAAAACGCCACGCGGTGTCGATGTTTCGAGCATGGATTCCACCAGCTTAGCTGTGTTATTGCTATACACGATGTCACTCTTTTGAATGACGATATCGTGTTCTGTTATCGTCATATATCCGGTGTAATCGCCACTCTTCTGAGTGACGATAACACTGGCTCTGAAGTCACGTCTGCACAGCAGCGACGACGGCCCGCACAGGACGCGCCTCCGGCGAAAATCACCCCGCACGTCGGAAATCAATCGCCGGCGGGCACCAATGGCAGTCAGCACGCCACGCGCGCGCACCTGATGTGCGGAGGCACGCAGCCGTGATTGCTGGGAACTCCAGCTGCGACATTTCACGCGAACCGCGGCCGGCGCGTTCCTCCGAGTCTGTCGGGCTCCGTCCGCGGTACGGTGACGGACTCAGCGCGGTCATTCCAGCACTGGGCTGCGACTGGATTTCGTCACACCTGCTGACGACGGGCCGGCTCTGATTTCGAATTACAATGACGAGGGCGACGAAAAGTGCTCATGTCAGGAGCAAAAATTAACGCGGCCGCGTCAGGATTCCATATTCGTCATCCATCAAGTACCTGAGCTAATACTGACGAAACCATGTTACAATGGCATCCAGGGCAGAAAACGGCTCCTTTGACAGTGGACTTCAACGCACTTTAAAAGCCTACGAGAGGATCTATTTCCGCCATGGTCGACTGACGTTATCAGAAGTCTCGGAGAGTCAGTGGTGATGTAAATCGGTCGCCCGACTGGCACCAGCCATTGATCTCCCTTTATGTGACGCCACAAACGTCTGCCGAAAACCATGAGGCAATACCACGGCTGGCCTGCTTCCAGCAGCAGCAGCTTTCAGATGTCTGAACGCCGTTGTGGTAAGAACAGCCATGTAAAAATGCTAGTGAAAGAGGTAACCATTTATTTTTTTCTATTTACAAGTGGTGCGCCGTACCATGCGTCTCTTTCCCATATCAACTTGTTAAAAGTAAGCCACCGAAATCAAATAGGTATGTTTAATAGATCATTCAGTAAACCATGCACTTATAAGAACTGGGTACAAAGTTAAGGGCAAGGACTCAGCAGTAGTTGTCTAGCCGAGCACAGCTTCCAATGGGACACTGCGTCCAGGCACGACACTTCCTAAACCCTGGGCCCGAGGCGAGACCCTCCCAAAACCCCAGACCCGAGACAACAACCTTCCTAATCGGAAGTACAGAAATGGACGCAAGAAAACAATCGTCTGCCGACCATGTTCCACCATTGTTTGGGCGTATTATTTTCACTGTGACATCCCGAAATGTCTTCAAGAAAGACATAATTTCAACAATAAATATGGAAATACAAAGTATTATAGCTCGCAAAGCTCTTGCATCAATCACGAATTGCGCTCCATTTAAGAGCACCGAGAGATGTCACTGAAGTAGATCGTGCCAAACTGCATCGCGTCAATCTGCATCAACCCACATGATCCCTGCTCTGTAATAGATGAATGTGTATTGACCCCAACAAACGAAGAATATGAGCGTTGTCATCGTAAGAACTTTTTGCCTCTTGTCAATTTTAGGAAATATGTTCATCACAATGCGAAGC
Source organism: Capitulum mitella (assembly GCA_030062745.1). Classification (NCBI taxonomy): domain Eukaryota; kingdom Metazoa; phylum Arthropoda; class Thecostraca; order Pollicipedomorpha; family Pollicipedidae; genus Capitulum; species Capitulum mitella. The sequence goes on along the minus strand of CP099844.1, from coordinate 11,609,503 downwards.
GTTCGCTGAATTTTACAAACATCTGTGAGTACCCACTACCCAAGCATTACAAACTTTACCCTATTCACGTGTAAAGGGGAAACTTCAGAAGATCCCCTTCGTTATTTTTTTTTATTTTCATTTCAAGGTTTTTTTGCATTTTTCGAAACATGATGACTTCTCCTATAAATTTGTCTTGGGTATTATACTCAATTTGGATAATTCTATTTTGCACAAAGGCGGACAAAGGCCACGTTTTTGGAGGGCGCCTCTATTTGGTATTGTATTTCCTACTACATGTTATATATAATCATATGTAATTACACGTATATATAATACTATTATGTACTTCGCACGGTTGGAGGTAAAAGAAGGAAAGATGCCGAAAATAGAGTTTTTAAGACAGAACTTGAGACCTTATATCAGTGTATAAGTAAATAACTAGGCAAACATACAAAAACGTTTTTGTTGATCAGAGATTACGTCAAAAGGTCAGGTGAATGTCAAAAGTTAAAATTTGATTTTATGTAAATATTTTCGACTCTGATTTTCAAAATGCAAAATCCGGAGCACAAATCACTCATTACAGCACCCTCTACTTGTGTTTAAGTTTCATGTTTAGGTCAAGTCGGGTCACGGAGCTATGATCTGTAATGTCCACGCGCGTATCCGATATACGACGACCGTTAAGAGAACTTTTAGAAATACAGCCAATTCAAATGGCTGAAAACGTTTCCAGGCGCTGTAAAATGAATCCAAGGCCACTGCATGTGATTCAGATCATGTCAAGTTATTTCAGGCCACAGGTCGTAAGCTGACCTGATGAAAATGCGACCACGGCAGTTTCCCCTTTCTCATGTTCCTGGCGCCGCCTGTGCTAGCATTATACAAACAATATAATACCATTTGCGCTTCTTAGTATAACATGATTAGCAAACGCTAAACAACATGTGTAACTTTTATGTTAATCCAGTCAAAAAATCTATCATTTTCCAAGTCCCGAGAAAGTCCACAAATATTCTTCAAATTCCAAAAGCACGGGCCTTGGAAAAGCTGCAATGATTAGCTCTTGATTCATGCCAGTGACATCAAAATCAATCCATAACCAATGGAGTCAAAACAGCGAGTCAAAATCCCATTTCGGGCGTCCCCTCCCGTGTATCTAACCCTTTCAGGACTTTCAAAACTCCTGTTCACAAAAATGTAGTTGATGTCAAGGCGAATCGATTGATCGATTGTGAACTGATCTGTTGCGATGAAATCGGATGAGTATTTCTGGAAATATTAGGGGGACGAATAAGGCCTCCCATACGGGAATGCACCCTAGTGCTATAGGTGCGGAAGTGGGGTTAAAGAAGCTTTAAAATGGCCAACACTCGGAAATAGCCCATCATTTGTAGCCGTGATGGAAAAAATTTGACTTTACTTGAGCAAATGACCGACCAGTTTAGAGAAGATTAACGTGAGTAGATTGGAATCTATAGCAATTGTTTTATGATATGCTGAAGTTTAAATTATGCAGACAAAAGTGTGACAGGCCCGTTCTGAACCCATAATAATTAATAGCATTATTTACACCCCTGCCAGGAACCTGATGAGAAGTTCACCTCACCATCACCCTGATGACAAGCTCATTTGGGTGTATCGAACACGAACATTCCTGAAGAACAAAGACGTATTAAGATTGTGTTTTAAATACATCCCGGTGCCTGCTACGTAATAAATCTCCTGCCGTCCTACTTCACACCCATCCGTCACGACGTTGCAAATAAAAGAAATCGGCGTCTAAAAAAGTTATTATTACGCCCACAACGGACCGCAAACTAAGACGCTGTGGGCGCATACGGTCCGGCTATAAAACGTTTTACGGGGAACTGCAGTGCAGCAATCTTCCTGGACAGCACAAACAGCCGCGCATTTGTTATCGTTCCAGCGACTGCCGTCCGCCGGGACGGGAAGGCAAGCGTTGGCTAAGCAGATGCGGAACAGGGCGGCAGAAACGCCGACATCCGCCGAATCCCCAACACAATAGCCGCCTTTGTGTTGGTCAATTTCCTCGATGAGGGCCACAGGAGGACGCGGTGCTGCGTTTTCGTCGGAAAGCTCCCGAAGCGGGCCGGCCTCGAGTGAGATTTTGGAGGCGAGTCCTGCGTTGAGAGCAGCGACCTCGCTGCAGTCATTAAATTTCCGTCCTCTGCGCGAAGTTCATGTTTGCGTTCCGCGAACGCATGCACCGGCCCGAGAGGGCACAGATCAACACGCCGATCAGCACGAAGCCGGTGTGAAAAGCTACAAAGGAATGGATGGCCGAGAAGCATGCGTCACCGTAATTGCAGGAAAAGGGAGTCTTCCCACGCCCCGCTGACCTTTCCCTGTGAAGGCCGAGCCAATGGCACCATCTTCGAGCATTCTTATTGACTACATGACGTGATGCATGACAGGAACTTCCTCACAATATAATGGTGCCTCGCCTCCGATTTTTCCAGAGCCCTGGGGTCCATATCAGTTCCTCTCTCATATCATCAGTAAACATCAGCGCCGCCATTCGAAGACGCTGATAATCGGCTGTCTGCGCGGACCGGCCCGGCAGGCTGAGCCGCGCCGTCACCCTGAGCCAGCCGACGGTCAAAGCCGGCCGATGAGCCGCTCCCGCCGGCCGCCAGACACGTGACGGAAGCCGTTACCCGGTCCGGCCGACCTGTTAGGCCAAATTTAAGACCGCGCCTAGTGCCCAGGCAGACTGTTATGAGTGCCGAGTGTGAAACATTAGCTAAATTTACGGGCCCGCGCGCAAATGACGCGATGTAATGTGCCGTCGTTCGGAGCGGCCGCGCCGCGACGTCAGCCGGTCCGGTTGCCGGTCGGTGACAGTCAGCTGTGGCCACCGTCAGCTGGCGCCGACTCGGTGGCAGCGTCCTGGCCCGCCCCTCCATTATCGGCACCGCCCAACTGTGATCAGGAGCTGCCCCATGCAGGGCCTCGGGCTAGCCGATTGGCTATCTATGAAGAAATGATTACCGTCTGCCGCACGCCTGCGGTGTTCCGGGAAAAAAACTCCACGTATTTGCGATCGACCGCCACTTATTCGCAGTCATGCGCTAGCCTCGAGCGTTTCCGAAGAGGTGGCATGATAAAACTGTTGATTGTATTGCCGACTGATTCTCGGCGGTTTGGCGGCGTGTGTTTCTACCGGTTGTGAGAAGCGGTCACGCGATACTGAATCACTCCGACATGTTATACTCTGATCAGAGTTTGTGTTCTTAACCGGTCGTTAAAGCTGTTCCGAACCAATAATGAAACCTTGGGAAACGGTTAAAAGTTAACCAAAGCACTTAGAAAAGACGTCCATTACAAACCAATCGAACGGCGCGCTTAATGGGTGGACGTTTCAAACTTTATTATTGGAGTCCAGTTTTGTGTGTATTCAAGTCGGTAAGGGAGAGCGACTGTGCGATTTTTAACATCAATGAATCTCGAAAATATTCTTAATCAGTTCGCTGAGCCACGGAACCAATGGAACAATTTCAAACCAACAAAGAACAAAGTTATTTACTGGTCATTTCTTGAGTAGCAGCGAGCATCAGTGGCAGCGGTCCAGGAATTTTTGCGAGGCACGATGCCCGACTGATCTTCGTCACTTTATTGGTTCGCTCCATATTTATTATGACATAACTGTTTATACGTGGATCGATCATTTTCTTTTGTGAGTATCCAATGTGGTTGTTATCCAATCTTCCGGCTAATGAGACTCCAAGCTTACGACAAAAGAATCACTCTGCTACCAATACTGAGCACACTATTGGCGCGACGCTTTCAGACATCAAACCGTGTTGATCGAAAAGCAGATCACGGCAGACCCAGCAACTCGAGGCCACTAAACGGTGCGCATGACTCCCGGTTCTTACCTTTCACACATCTGGGCCCGGCCAGTTCCTCCGTCGCGTTGTAGCTCTGACATCCCAGCTGACACGAGCTGCTTAGCCCCTGGAAACAAAGAGAGCTGGTTATCGGTTGACCACCAGCCGCTGGGAGCGTTTCCTTTCCGCCCCCGATCCGCTTGGTAGTTTGGTATTTTACCGCGCCGTTGAAAACCAGGGCTGTCGATAGAAAGCGTTCAAATAGCCCATAACATGATCCGCCGGATGGTCTCGTCAGAAGCAAAACAAAGACGCGATCGTCAGTGGTGGCGCCAAGGGGGAGGAAGGAGAAAGCTGTCCCCCACCTCGGTGTAATCGAACACCATTCCCACGGCAACACACTGATAACGAAACGACTCGAGAAAGTCGTTTTTCCCTGCCGCTCTTGATCGTACCCCGACTGGTTTGAATACGTGGCGCTGCAACTGGTGGTCGCATTGTATGCTGAATTCTGTGCTGACTTCTGCTCGATTCCATCGGAGTCAGAACAGATTCCCGAGTCGATTCCGTTCCAGTCAGTCAGAATCGGAATCGCTTTCACTGATAACTGTCAGAATCAGAACCGGAGTTAAAGCACACGGTTGTCTACGGAATCAGTGCAACGATTTAATCCAAACCAACGTATCTTCGTGGAATCGACTGCGGAATCGATCATCTTTATTTTGAGTCGGAATTGGAATCGATTCATTCTTTTTTGCAAAACTCCGTTGGGTTAGAATCAGAACAAATTCAGCAAGTCATGAGTCGAATTCGGAATCAATTCCCTCCGAAGTGGAATCAAGCAACCTGATGGTTCTGGAGATCTCATAATTTCATACGTTGTTTTGACGACATTGCGTGCCGTCCTGCCCGTGGTATATAACTGTCCGTAACGTTCATTTGCAAGGCCTCGTTCATCAAAACGCCTGCTGTTACGCGCACCAGGTTAATAACCACCACACACGAATGCACTTGCGTTAATTTGCAAGTACTGCTGTGAGCGCGAGGCCCCAGTTCTGCGTGCGCGGCTGAATAAGTGCATGCACCCCGTACCTCATCATGTGACAGTATCGCCTCCCACGTCAGACGTACGCCACCGTCACCTGACGGGCCGTCGACCGGCGGCCATCGCGCCTGGCCGCGCGGCCGGCCTGCCTGACCGCGTGTGACCGGATCAAAGGGCGGCAGCGGGCCCGCCGCCGGCGAGCGGTCCCACGGCAGCCCGCACTCGCCGCCGGCGGGCCCGGCCGGCCCGACAGCGCCAGGTGTCGCTGGCTCGGCCATCGACCGGCGGAGGGGCCGCGACACAGCGTCGCCGCCGACGGTGACGTCCGCGCCCTCTGTCGGCGCTCCGAACGCGCGAGGCCGGAGCTGCGGCTCGGACCGCAGCGCTGACGGAGCGCGACGTCCGCTCCAGGCGGGCTCGAGAAAGACGGCTCAGTTCGGCGTCGGCGGGGAGCGACAGACCGTAGTGAACAATGTTGCAGCCTTCGGCGCCGGAGGAGGGAAGGGGGTCGGGCAGAGGGGGTCGCACCATCCCGCTCGCCACCTTCCGGAGAGAAACGTTGGTCGTCACTCGACGACGACGATCCGTAATTTTACGGCAGCGCCGTATCCCGCCCGAGCAAAGGTCATCTGAGACGATCAGGTTCCGGCCTGCCCGTGTGACGTCATCCTTCAGAAACCAATCGGTGGCCGGGACCGACTTATTTCGGACCGATCCGCGAGCTGATGAAGCTGGAGCTCAGTGTAGCGGTACACGGCCCATCAGGTGACTAAATCGAGCTATAGCAGGACATTGTTGTTATGCTCTGGAGGAACGCTGCAGCTTTCCAAACCATTACGCGACGAAATCGAGCTAAAATAGGACTCGTTGTTAGCGGGCTGACATCCACGATATCCAAGCCAATGCGAGACTAGATCAATTTTAAACAGGATGAATGCATGTGAGGCGCCCAAAGTGGTGATATGCGTGTTTTTCTCGAGACCATGCCACGGTAACCACGGTACATAACCACGGTACATATCCTGTACCGTGGTTACCGTGGTACAGGATATGTACCACGGTAACCACGGATGCGACAGAGAGCTGTTCGACATGCAAATAGGCCACTTTGTTCAAAGTAAACACGCCAGGTTTTCGGGGCTACTAGGATAATGAATTGGCAGCAATCTGTGACGTCTCGTCGGACGTCACAGGTTGACCTATGATTTCTTATATGCCGCACAATCGTGCTGCTGTCGTTAGTCGATAGTCTGCGTCTTGCCATGTTTTCGTTTGCTCGATAATGCTAAAAAGTAGCTGCAAAATAATGTACAGTTGGGCAGCCAGGTATCTATTTCAAATTGCAATACAGTTTCTAACAATGAACCAACCTGAGCAACATCCAGCAAAGCGTTTGATACGCCAAAAGGGTTGCAGAGCTGGCCGCCTCCCCAGCGGCGCGCTCTCCGGATACTGCACCGTTTGGATCACCACTCGGAATGAGGTAATGCCGTCCGGACCGCCCCAGTTCGCTCTGTATGCAAATCGCACGCACCGGAGACGACGCAGCAGCCGCATACCAGCCAGTCACACGGGCTCCAAACCCGAGCAGCGAGACGGTGCAAAATTCTAACGTGGTTTGCCAACCGCGGCTCGGAACAGCGTTACCTTGGTTTAACCTTCGCTCACCCAGGAGGGAGGAGCGTCTTCGAGAACCCCTCCCTCGAGAACCCCTCACGTTTTCTAAACATAGAGCAAAAACGAAGGAAACCAGAAACGCGAAATTTTCAGGTGTTAGAACATCATTTTGACATCTTATGGCGGAATTTTAAGATCAGGTCATGTCGGGTCACTGACCTATTTGAACTTTCGGCAGGAACGTCAAAAAAGTTTAAGCGTGTTCCAGCGGTTGTCCAAAAAGAGATGTTGACAAACTGGAAAAGGGTATTCCAATCACCAAATCATTCTCTACAAACTCCACCTTTTCAACTGTTTGCGACATTGTTAGACCTGACCTTAGGTAAACCGTGCTGTGATGCTATTTTTGATCTTTCTGACAGAAATTACTCTGTACAGCAAACTTTTTTGATAATAAAAAGGGTACACATCGTCTGATACACTTTTTGGATGACACAACATAACGTTTGTGAAGGTTCGGTGACATGAGGTCGTCAGTTTGTTACAACATCGAATGTACGACAAATGGGCATGAAATTCACATCCCATTCACTTTTGGTGAGGCATGATAGGTGTACCTTTCAGTTTATGTTCGTAAAGGTTTGAAATTTCCTGACCTTATGTGGCCTGACATAATCTGTTATCATTTAAAAGGTTCATTGTCACTCAGGACGCCGTAGAGTCGCATGAAATGCTTTAAGACAACAAAGAGAGCTTTTCCCATGTAAACTATTCTTTGCTTCTGACATACAAACGATTACTCATTTGACCTAACTATATTGACCATACGGCTTGCGAGACCATATTGACCGTACGAGCTCTTGTTTAAATGTCTTCAGGCTGTTTTTATTATCTCAGTACTTTGTTATGTTCTGTGACACTGTGATTTTTCGAACGAGACAAACGCATTTTGCCCGCTATCGCCATTGACCTGACCCGACCCGTCCTTGACTTCCATGCCACTACAGAACACATATCTATGATTATAGGGATCAAATGGCGTTTGTTTGGCGTTCGTACCTTTACCCAGGCGCGAGATGCGAGTGCTGTAAGGTCCGACCTTAGGTGACATATATTTATATTTGCCTGACAACTTTTTTCATATCTGGCCAAACATTCACAATACTGATTCCAAACCGTATGCTTCAAGTAACTTTACTCGATTGCCAGTTTCGGCATAAATCAGTGTTGAATTCCATTGTATGTTGACCTGACCTGACATGATCTGAGGAATGGTAAATTACTGTTTGACAATGAAAACCTTTTGACCCTAAAATGCTGACTCGGAGTCAATAAATACGCCTACATTCTCCATAAAATTTAAAAGGGTTTTCGATTCATGTCACTCTCATCTCTTAGTTCTTGAAATCATGGGGGTTTCCAGGCTTCCTCCCCTGCTCAGCGAAGATGATTCAGACACCCGGGGAGTGCGGGGATTAATCTTCGCCGGCAGATACGTGAAGAGGACCTGTCGTTACACTGAAAAAACATTTAATGACGTAATTCTTGGTTTCGCGTGACTCTGCGGCTACTCACGTGACTTGCGACTCTCTTACATTTGGCGCAGGGTACTTAGCTCTGAGCGGAATGATACGAACACAACTCCATATTCTCGACGGGCTAAGACACCCACAATGCGAACTGCCGTGTACGGTGACGACTCCGAGCTTTGTCCAACGCGGCCGCTGTTCTCAAAAGGCAGAAAACAGGCCCTGAGAGCAGAACTGCTGCGAAGGCGCGCCCGCCGCCCGCTCCGGCAGTCTAGATTGATTTGATTGATCTCCGGAGCCCTCATCGAAGCGGCGGTGACGTGCCCTCCCCGCCCCGCTCCCCGTACACGATCCCGCGGCGGGCCCACAGCCTGCATCGATTTCACGCAGCCGCCGGAATAACTCCAGACCAGCAAAACAGAGCCCGTCTCGCGCGCCGACGCCGACGAGCGGGACCGCAGCACCTCCACCGGCGGGTCCCGCGGGTCCCGGCCACGCCTCCGCCGTCCCCCGGGCCCCGCCGCGGCACCCGCGCTGCACGGCAGTGGTGTGTTCGGGCCGGCGGCGGCTTTGTTCGAGGCGGCCCCGACGGGCGAACAGCCGCCGTCGGGGCCGCGGAGACTCGTCCGGTACGTAGCGCGCGAGTCTCACCGCGGCACCTGGATTTCCCACTTTCGGCCGCATGAGAAGATTCGGGGGCGGACAAGAGCCAGCCAATCGGCCGTCGTCGTGCCCGCAGACATATGACTAATTTATTGAGGGTCTGCAAGTCGTTTCTCAGGATATGAGCCATATTTTGGTTTCTTTCTCATGAATCTGACGGGATATGGAACCAGATTTCATGCAGGACTGTTCCGACATGTTCTTGAAGTGTCTGACAGGTCCCTGGCCTCTCTAAGGTCACGGGGAGTTAGTGATCTTGTATGACTTTAGAACGGTTTTGAACCGGTTGTAGGACATCCTTCGTTACTGCTTATAGAAATAACAATGGTTTGTCCATTTACCAAAGATAAGAACTCCAGTCTGTGACAATCAAGCATCGTTTTTGGCATCAGCAGCTTAACAAAGGTTGATACTGACATCTGTGGTTGTCGAAGTCGAAGGGTGGAACTGGCGCGGCATTCCGGCGCTTTCTGGCTAAATACCCAAAAATGTACGTAACTCAGTGTATAATGTAAGATGATGGATAACAAATGTGGGACGCAAACCTGCGTTTGTAGGAGCTTTTGCCAATAACGTGTCTCTGACAGCTGTGTGATGAAACACATTCATCTGGCAAACAGAATTGTTTCATTTCATGAAAAGTGAGGTTGTTTGTCTTTGAACAAGACGTTCCACCATCCACCATCACAACACAGTGTGGTCCAGAGGCCACTACAATTGGCTGTTGCTTCCGCAGAACAATTGTGATGCCGCGCTCATCCCATTTCCAATCAGACAGCAAGCTGTTCGGAACGGAAGGGATTTCCTAAAGCCGCGCCAGCATGAAAACACTGGACGATGGGTGATTGGGAGAATGATCGCCATACCTAGAATGAGCTGGATGAAGCCACCCGGTTCTGCAAAAACCACGGGACACATCGACGAAAAGCTGCTAAAATTTCGCTTTCCCGCTCTCGCCTCCACCACAGTCGAATCCTTGTCACCACCGGCCGACACGAACCGATGAACGTCGTCCCCGCCGAGATTAACACCATCCGCCATTCGCCGTTGTCTCGGTCGGCCGTTCCTCCGCGCCGTCGAGCCGTCTCGAGCCGTCGCCGCGGCCGTGGCGGCCGCTTCATCTATCTCGGCCGCCTCGACGCCGATTATTTTCCTTACGGCCGCCGTTGGCTTGACGCATTGTCGCGACCGCCGACGCCGCGTCGTCGGCGCCGACGGCGGCCGGCTCCGGTGTCGGCCGCGTCGATGGCGGCGCCCGCCGACCCCCGCCGGCCGGGTCCGCCCCTCCGGCCGGCGCGGAAGTTCCGGTTCCCGGTCAGCTGTCGCGCTGGCACAGCTGACGCTCCGGCCGACGTGACACGGGACGGGAAGCTGACTGCGTCCGACGCTGAGGCTGTCGAAAAACGATCCGCCCAGGACGCCGGCGGCAGCTATGGTGAGTGCCACGGACGGATGCCGGCCGCGGGAGAGGGACCTGGGTCGTAGGCGATCTGAACGGCGTGGTTCGGCCATACGCGTAGCTATCGGGGGTTCAGTTGTATCCATACAGCCCGCTTGGTCGTCGTTTCGTTCTGGTATGCGTCGTTTGGCCTGCTCGTGCAACATGATGTTGTCGTGCAACCCCATCAAGGGATCGAGGATGGGCAGGTCGTTTTCACTCGTATCTGAGGCACAGGTTCTCCTCGCCATTGTTCACGTCTGAGCGATAATGTTTGTCAACAAAGTTGCCGTAGTTGCGGTTGAAGCCCTTCGGCAAAGTCGTTAGGCAGTAAAGTGAGAAGTATCCATAACGCAGACGGAACTGGTGATTTATGCAACCGAAACATCGCGCGTTCGATATTATTTGCACTTCTCCAGCCCTCAACATGACTGGTGGCTTGAAAGGATGCAAAAAAGATTACGGTTTGGACTTAAGGTGACGTTCTTCCACGTTAAGTGCAAACGCATCACAGGCGGATCCAGCGTTAATTTGAACGAATGGTCGCGGGTTTGATATTATTTATTCGCAATCCCTGATCCAAGATGTGAAGGGTAGTCTGAAAACGTCGGTGTAACAGCGGGGTTTTAAAGTCGGCAGGGCCAGAATTTTTCGAAGTTTCTGGCCATTTTTTCCTTGCAACGTCACACAGTTAATTTTGATGCACTGTGTCACCGTTATCGGTAGCTCAACTGGTCGAGCGCTACGGTCAATTCTTTCCTTGCAGCATCACGCAGTCCACCGTGATCGGCAGCTCAGTTGGTAGGAGTGCTAGTCACCCCATCCTGGCAAGAGGGTTCGAGTCGCCCCGGCGCTCCACTCAAGCCCGCGTGTCAACTGGCAATTAGCCAAGAGAGGGTCAAGCTGACAACCACATGGTCGTGTTGAACCCATGAAGGCACGTTAAACCTTCGCCACAAATCAGCCTCACCTAGAATTGCGCGATCGGGTTTCAGGGTCGGAGTCTATGCAACAAGGTCTGCTTAGCACCAGCTCATATCCCTAACATCACGTTATCAAACCACTTGGATCAAACAAAAAAGAAAAAATATTTTGAACAATGTTGGGATTACTGTCAATATTCGATAATGATCAATGCTGATAACGTTGCCACCATGTTGGTAGGGTCGCTGCCCCATGTCTGTGGATGGACATGTCCGAAAATTATTAAGGAGTCTGCATGGGGTTCCATACAATTCCGTTCATGTCATTGTCACAGGCCTAATGTTCAAATCTCCACAAAACTGGGGGTCTGGAGTCCAGACCCCACATCCCCCAACTCCAGGACCTCCAACCATGCCCATCTGCCCAACAAACTGCTTCACCTGTGCTGGCAAGACTGCACCCAAATAATGGTTTACCTTTAAAGTGGGCGGAGAATGTGGAGAATGCGTCAGTCAATGGCACACCAGCCACGCAAATACCGTAACCAGGCGTGGTATCTACAAGTCAAACACAACGTCCGATTCGTGTAGAGCAATGTTGTGTGCAAACCATTGATGATTCAGCAGCGTTCAAACAACTGCAGCATGGTTCTCTGTTGCATTCGTATAACTGCTAGCTTCTCAGTAATCCCTCGAATTCTCGGTAAACATTTGCTGTCCTTGTCAAGGATGCAAAGTGTCATATACTTTGTTTTGTGGTCTCTCGTGATAGATTTTGAAGCTTAATTTGAATCTGGCAATAAAAATATTACCTTTCATTTACGTTTACATTACATTATTTGCATCATTTACATTACATTTCGGTCACAAAGGTGGCATATCATCATATGAGGCCAATCTAGGTCGCTGACCTAGGTTGTTAGGTCAACGTCAAAAACGCGAAAATCGTGAAAACGTGCTTCACAGAGCCAATTACCGTCATCTGACACAATTTCACCGCCAAATCAAGTATTCAGCACTGGCAAATACAAACTCCATTGCGTCCTCCAACGTGCTCAGCATAGTACTCGGGAATGGCACGGGATGCTAGACCGAAGGCAGAACCCACCTGATCCACTTCTCTTTGACATCTGTTCTCCCTACCGTGTATCATACCTAGGTTATTTGGGTCGCTGAATCCGAAATCAGCGTAAAAAATACGCCAGAAAGCAAGTCTTTTGACGGAAAAGGTGTGCCAAAGTAAATAACGTTCAGCTTAGGTCAGTGCCCTAAGATGACCTGGAACAGAACAAAGCTGACAACCATACCTACGTCTAACTGAAAGGAGACAGAGTCATTGGCTTGCAGTCAGAAATTTGTCAACATCGCGATAATGTTGTTTTTGATGGAGACACAACACCAAACTTTTTGAGCATGAAATGTCATCGAGACACATATCTTGTCATGCTCTTCAACACCAAAAACAGCACCCTTCCCAACTTTGCTAATGACCGACGTGAGGATTTAGGTCCTAACAACGCTTAACAACATTTCGTGGAATAATACATTATGGCACGAACTGACTTGCAGACTTGCCCAGACGTGCCAGACAAAGGACATCACCGTGCTCGTGATACCCTGAGTTTGAAACTGTAAAAAAAGAAACGTTGCAATATCGCATGTGCGTGGTAATCAAAGCTATTTCAATACATTTTTTGCGCAGAGGGCTGTTTGAAAGCGTGGGCTTTTCGTAATCAATCTCCCTGCCAAGCGGGTCACAAAACACGTATTGCATAAGCCTGCACGGACTTCAAATTTGGCATTGTTTGTAACCTCACCCTTTGACTACTTAGGGTTAGGTGACAGAATGGTATGTTAAGCCCTCTGAGGCATACACCGTCCAAATTTCAGTTCCGCCCTGCTTTCCATTGTGAGTAAGCTACTCGGGACAAAAGGGTCGCTTTGGGGTTGACCTGATCTGTGACGTCACCAGTGAGCCAAAAGTCCGAAACTGTATCTGTCACCAGACCGCACAGTTTGGTGATATTGGCTGCAATTTGAATCAGCAAATTCGGACGGATGAGAGCCTTGAGAGATTGGTTCTCGAGATAAACGGGGGCGGGGCAAGGAGGCGTCAAATGGTCCCCTCTGCTCAGTGGGACGTGGCGAAATACCCCAGTCAAAGCAGAATTAAACAAATCTTACACAAGACGACTATTCGACAAGGAGGTTCAGTTCTGTGTTTCACGACCGTATAGCTAGGCGCAGCCATCCTTTTCTTCACAGCCGCAGAGACATCATCATTCCAATACAGCAAACCAGCATCACGAAAAGGCTTCACGCTTCGTTCACTTCCTCAGACCAGTGCGCCCAATGCCGCATTCCTGCATAAAGTTTGCAAGGCCAAAGTTCCGGACCATCGCGCCAACCACTTTTCGTCAAATGGATCACACGATAGCCTATTTTCACTCTGTACAAGCACAGTTCTGTCGTCCCACTGTGATAACAACGATCGGCAGTGGTATAGCGCCATTAAACTATGCTAAGTCTAACGATTTGTATTACTGCAATGCTGTGCCAACGCCAAGCTAGACCATAAGCGAAGAGGTTATGAACGGTCAAACAGCCCATGTGTCCACCCGCTAGTGTTTTAATGAAACTGGAAAACCGAATCGTCCCTTAAGGGGGTTCGGTGAGCGAGCTGTCTAAACTATCTACAATGGTTACAACACTGCCTGTGCGACGTTGAATCCAGTCTTATTCTGCAAAGGAAGTATGCGAATGGGTACTCCTCGAGACGACCACGACATTCACGGGAAATTACCTCAGTCCGACTTCTAGGCCTCCTTTTACGGGGCAAAGCTAGGTTAGTGGAAGCTGGCAATTTGTGGTTGCTCTCTTTGTTGAAGGAAAACCGTGTGAATTACCAGAAAATGAAAAGGCTTTACAGGTGACCCAAAAGCAAACGAAGGAGTAAGAGGTTTTCATAAACGTCTGCGCATTCTGATTTCCTCCATGCAAGACCATCAGATAATGCAGACACCGTGGGTTAAACACGAGTGGAAGACGTCCGTATACGCGCCAGTTTTTATCTCAGTCCTCACAGGACAAACACCCGTCTTTTGCGTCGGCCGCCAACTCACCTGCGCGGGGACGGCTACGAAGAGAAAATTCTCCTGGCAGGCCAGCTGGCACCCGATGGCCTTGACCTGATCCCGTGGCGGGGCCGCTGGCGCGCCGGCCGCACAGCCTAGCACGGCCAACGCCACCCACACGGCCAGCATGGCTCGCGGCTACTAACCGTCCCGCCGCCAGGTCAGGCGACATCGATCGCGTCCCGTGCGCCATCTGTTGACTGCCATGGAAAGGTCTGTTTGCTTGGGTGGACGGACGGTGGCTGTAGGTTGAAACCCGTGTTCTTAGCGAAAACCATAGAGTAGTGACCTTTGGAAACTTTTCTTTTTCTCGCCCTAAATGGTCAATTCTCGTTGTCAGAATTGGAAAAATCGCAATGGAAATTGTTCTGTTCAGTCACCAAAGTGGCATCCGGCTGAACCGGCCTGTGATTGGTTGTGACGTCACCAAACTCCAAGTGGCGGCCCGTCCGGCCGGGCTATGACGTGTAACACGGCGGAAAAAGTCACCCTGGGTTTTTGCCTGCATTTCCTGAACCATTCAAAATAAAGTCGTGAAACTTGTTGACTGTTCGTAATGCCCTTTCCAACACACGTCGGCATGAATACACCATCCCAGTGCATAAAATGGAGGTTTAAGAAGGCATGGGTGTGGTTTTTAGAAAATGATTGTGAGTGCCCAAAACGCATATGAGGACATCCAGACATTGCGTATCGGGGGGGGGGACGGAATCGTGATAGGCGTTTATGTCTAAAGTTCGCAGAAATGAATCTAAAAGGGTATTATGGGAGGTAAATTACAGACGGATACATAAGTCATGGATGGCTTTATGGCGGCGATATCCTTAAAGGGAATATATCTGGTTTTTCCCGTATCCCAAAAATCACACTCGGGGAATATTTAAGATTGGTCATGAATTGCCATACAAATGAAAAGTGCGTTTTGGTCATCTTAGACCAATATTTTACGTATTTCGGTTATGGTATTTATTGATAGTGCTATCGGTGCCAGAAATACAATAGCACAATGCTAAAGAAAGGAACCAATCAGCGAACGGAAAAAATAGGTAAACCTTAGACGCACCTGAAGTTTATCCAACACTCGGTCTTGCTGCGACAGAATAAACGGTAGCGATGGTTGTTATGACAAACACTAAGCTATTTTGACCAATTCACGTAATGCATACCTCTGGGGGAAATTTGCGGAACTGCAGCGGTACTTGCCTGATTCCATGATGGCCAATTTCATAATTTCGATGTACATCAACTGCTGTCAGCTCCGACATCGCTGAGGCTAACAATACACTAACACGTTTCGGTATTTCGTTATCGGTGATTTCGTTGTTGAGAAGGAAATGGGGTAAATAGATTAAACTTGGGCTGGTAGCTTGCGTACTTATCTCAGCAAAGTGTGAGCAAAGGAGGACGAGTTGGCAGGAATGAATGGTTCCTACGCTTCGATTCATAAAACGGCCCTTTCAATCGTACCAGCACAGCTAAAAATCACGATTTAAGTAGATATATTCCCTTAAATGGAGGACCTTGATCCACGACTCGGCTTGACACAATTTTACTTGGAGGGTAGTGGGGAAAAGCAGTTGGTGTGTGACGATGAAGCAAATAAGTCCCGGTTATTGCTGGTAAAGCTGATTTTAGGTGGTTAACGTTATAGCCTGAGAATATAACGATACTTCAATATTTAAACATACTTTAAGTTGTGGGTGTCCAAGTCGTATTGTGGGAGCTCATTTCCACTTTGTGGGTACCGGGGCACCCACAAAGAGACAGGAAACCACACCGCTGCTAGAACGGGGTTCACGGAGGCACATTGTAAAAATTGCACGTAGTTTCATAATCCACGAGTCCAAACTAAACATGTCAAGCACTGGCTAAATTACCACCCTCATTGGAAGGCCGGTTATTCCGTAGACCCCCCATTGCTTCAGAACCAACTCAAAGCCATCCTCAGTTAGCTCGGAGCGTCAACGCTATCTTAACCCGCCCAGTGGAAGGGGGTTTCGCGCTAACGCGCACTAGAAAGGGGAATCCACAAGGACCCCCTCCGATCTCGGACACGGAAAAGAGCTAGGGACATGACATTTTGTGGACAGAGTAGGGCCATCATGATTTACATTATGTGCAGTTTTCATGATCCTAGGTCAATATCTTCGATGTCAAATGAGGTCGAAAAGGTTAACTTTGGATACTTCCGCTGTCCGTACAGGCCATTCGTGCGATTTTTCGAACGAAACGGGAAAAGGGTGTTTGTTTGAGCGTTAAAACGTGAAACACAACTTACATTCATCTGACGTCTTGGTTGAGGATTTCGGCCCAAGGCCATGTCAGGTTATTGACCTATGCCGTCATTTTCTCATCTTTTGCAGATCAGATTTCGAGCAACACTGGATAGCTTGAGTGTAAATGAGGGCGCTACCCTTATCTTTTGGCTCATTTTCAGTGAAGGTAGTCAACATCGATACATTTGGTCACTTCCAGCGTTTATATTTATGTCTGTATGTATGTGTATATATGCACATACATATGAGTATCGACGTGCCAAACGTGTTTTGAGTAGGGTTTTTGAATGCATATTTCATACAAATCGACATATTCCAAGGCAAATCTGGACCACGTCGCAAAATAGTTACCCTCAACCTTTGATGACCTTGACCTGCATTGACCTTGGTATATATAAGCGTATCCATGTGCGCACACGTGTTTTTGTTAGGGTCTTTGAATGCATATTTCATACAAATCGGCATGTCGCAAAGCAATCTGGACCAGGTCACAAGATATTCGACCTTGACCTTTGATGACCTTGACCTACACTTACCCTAGCATATGTAACCGTATCAGTGTGCGCAGACGTGTTTTATTAGGGTCTCTGAATGCATATTTCATACAAACCGACATGTTGCAAAGCAAATATGGATCAGGTCACAAGCTGGTTGACCTTGGCCTTTGATGGCCTTGACCCTTACTGACCCTGGCTTTGGTCTTGGTACATCCATCACTTATGCCCGAATAACGCCGCCTGATTGGGTTCAAGCGGTAATCTTAGGTACAATGTTAGTCCTTGCACAAAGTTCCCATTTGTCAGCGACAATCGTTACTTTCGTTATGCTTGCTTGACTTCAAATGCTTCAAAACTGAAAAATTTTCGACCGATTTTCGATTTTTATGCGTCAGTCGACGAGTTAGTTTGTTATAATTCTCGTAAATTACCAGCAGCCATCTCCGATCCGTTATCGAGATTTTCAAGAAAAACAGATGGGGGACAAAAGGACCACCTTCCAATGCACGTGTTAACTCGCGCACGACCGTCGGTCGGCGACGATCACGCCCGACTGGGGGGGGGGGCGGTTCACCGTTCCCCCTCTAACTCACGAACGGTTGATCGCACGATAAAAATAAGCACACCGTGGTAAAGCTTGTGACGAGTAGAGCTCGAAACTGGTTCCATTTTAGTTTTAGGCGATATGTAAACAATTTACGTCCTATATATGTTTTATCATAGCCGACTGCATGAGACCGAGAAACCGCCTGAATCTCAAGGGCTGGGACTAATAACGCATAGGTAAAGGCACCAGCGCACAAGTAAGGGTCCGCAGATGCCGATACACGTCTAATTTCCTAGATTTGTTCAATACATACGCCGAAACGTTGAGTTAAAGACACGGCAATTTTCGCGCCGGCTGTCGGCGGGCGCTGCAGCCATACGCAGTAGCCAACTGACGGGAAGTAATTTTAGCGTTCCTTCATTTTCGCGACATAAGCCTATCCATGTAAATCTGTTTGATCGTAGTGATTCTTGTGACGGTTTCTCATCCTTAAATTTGGGAAAAATTCATTACTTACCAATCTACACAACTGGCGGAGCCTTATTCCCGAGAGCCTGTTTATTTCCAAAATATGTAATTTTTCGAAATTTTTGAGGTTCTTGGTATTACTTACGTCTGTGCGAGCCAGTTCTGCCATTTTCTACCCATTCTGAGTAATTCATCGCTGATTATGACGGCGGTACATTTTGGCTCACAACAGTTATTCGTGCCTTGATCTCAGGTCAAAGGCTGGAAGTCATTGATACTTTGCCCAGTGACGGTAACTAGATGTCTGCTTCACTCCACACCAAAAATGTCACGAAAAATTCCGCCAGTTTCCGAAATAAATGACGACATGTCTTAAAAATGGGCTTGACCTAAGGTCAATGACCAGGAAAATTCCGAAAAAACCTGAGATTTTTTTTGGGAGGCGTTGTCACCTCTCCATGCCTCCCTTTTCCTATACGCGCTTGGATATGGGCGATAATGCGTCCTTGCGCACTCTGATCTTTGAACGCAAAAGTGAAGCCAAAAAAGCACCGACAACATGTCTTTGATCTGCAGTGATAAACAGCACTACATTTATATAACCTCACATCAGGAAGCAGCTACACCATGAAAACGACATGGGAATCGGTTGGGGGGGGGCTGGGAGCAGAGGCCCCCTAACTTTGGGAGAATGGTGGCAGTGCCCCCTCAAGTTAGGAACCCCTCAAGTTAGGAAAACTTAGCGTTACCCATCGAAGCTTGCAAGACCCCCCGGGAAAAAAAGTTTTTCTTTCAAGTCTTTGCTAGTTTTGAGCAACTGGCCTTCCAACACGAAGGCTTCTTTGACTTCCTGTCGTCACTAAGCGACGACTATTGTGTGGGACATTTCACAAGTGGGGGTTTTTGACACCCGGTTGGGTACCACACTTTTAATCCTATTCCCGGAGTGCTAGACGGTATGGTCGATTCCCGGCAGGGGGGCGGATTCGGCCCCCCCCTGAGATCTCGAGAACTACTTGTCCGATTTCATCGCAACAAACGGCAATCGATTTGCCGTGACGTGAACTACATTTTTATGAAAAGAATTTTCAAAATTTTGAAATTTGTAGATACAGGGAGGCAAAAATACCAAAATGGGGGGTACTTTTGGACTTCTTATAACTCCGTTGTTTATGGACCGATTTCGATGAAACTGGCATGAATCGAGAGATTATAAATAGGGCTTTTACCATGGGTCCGCAAATCTGAAATTTTTTGAAAATTCATGGGCGTTCACAGGGTTTGAAAAATAGGAGGATTACTTTTCTAACAACTGAATGAACAAAAGAGACAAACACCCTTTTTTGGCTTCTGCTAGTCATGTTATACTAAAGAAGAACAAATCGCATCACACTGTTTGTATAATGTTAGCATAGGCGGTGTCAGGGCCATGAAAAAGGGGAACTGCCAAGGTCACACGTTTCTCAGATCAACTTGTGACCTTTGATCTTAAATGACCTCCAGTGACCTTGGGGTCACTTGGAATGATCTCGTGTGCATTTAATATTATCTGTAAACATTTTCAATCATTTGAATTCACTCTATTTCAAAAATTTCATTTTATGGCTATTGCGTTTTAGGGTACGCGCACTGACATTTTAGGTCATAGCTCTGTGACCCGACCTGATTTTAAGCTGAAACTTGGTATACAAGTCGAAGGCACTCTTCTACGTAATATCTATTCCGGGTTTGGCATTTGAAAAAAACGGCGCCGAAATTATTGCAAAAAAACAAATTTTGATTTTGATCTTGACCTGACCTTGTAAAGTGACCTCAGAGAAACAAAATTACATCTGCACATTGCCCAGCTATTTAGCTATACATCCATATAAAGTTTTAAGTTCTATCTTAAAAACTCTGTTTTTGGCATTTTTTTTTTACCCTCAACATGGTCAAAAATGGCATGAGGTGCCTCCCAAAAACGTTACCTGGCTCCGCCCCTGAGCAAAGTAGAATTGTGAAATTTTGTCACAGCGCGTACAAAGAACAGCTAGGAAAAGTCATCAAGTTTCGTGGAGCTGCGTTAAAAAGCCTGGAACTGGCAAGCAAAAAACCCGAGAGGGCGGATTCAGCCCCCTGCCGGGAATAGGGTTAAAGGTTTAAAGCAATCAGGTTGTTTGGAATGGCAAAAGATATGGCGTCCTCTCTGACCTTACCTGACCTCAGCACCATGCTATGCACTCAGGTCACCTGCCACGGCCCATCACACGACGGAGAAGTATTAGGCACAGTGGCACTGGTACGTTCAGTCAGCAGAGGTAGTCAAAATGACCGGTCGGCGATTCACCAATTCTATCCCTAGTTGACTTCTTCAGGTCAGCGATTGACAAATGATCATGTAATATAACACAGCACAATGGCAAAATAACAGACAACAGGTAGCCATGTACAGTCCAACATGTTATAGATACCCACCAT
This sequence comes from Capitulum mitella, assembly GCA_030062745.1. Classification (NCBI taxonomy): domain Eukaryota; kingdom Metazoa; phylum Arthropoda; class Thecostraca; order Pollicipedomorpha; family Pollicipedidae; genus Capitulum; species Capitulum mitella. The sequence goes on along the minus strand of CP099844.1, from coordinate 11,589,073 downwards.
CAAGCACGTTGCCAGAATTTTCCTCAGGGGGGCCAAATGACAAATTTTGTCATATACCACAGGCGACGAAATTTACAAGAAAAGGCAGCAATTTTAGGCAATTTATCTCATATTTAACGCACAGAAAAACATGTTTTTCTTTTTGCAAGATAAATATGATCACTATTACGTATTCATGCGGAATCGCCATGTATCCAGTGCAGACCGCTTGGCTCAGGGGGGGCCATGGCCCCCATGGCCCCCCACCTTGGTTACGTCCCTGCCCACCATCCACATCCTGACGACTTTCAGCACCTAAGTGCTCACCGCGACCACATCAGCGACTGGTCAAAAATGGCCGACGAATCCAGTTCCAACGCTAGACGGTTAAGACCATGCTGTGCTCGGAATGCAAACCCAATGTTGGGGTAAACCGTGGGATTAATACCGGTCTCGCTTCTTAGACAGAAAGAATGCCATATCACACTGCAAGCAGGTTCTAAGTTTCGCGCCTTCCGCAAGAGGCGCTGCAAGCGTTTTGACAACGTGATGTCTCGTGATCGTTTCGAGGTCAGAAGAACGGCTTCTGGTTGGCACAGGAACCACCGATACCGTGCGTGGAGACGTCGCTCAAGTGTTGCCCAGAAAAGTGGTACGTTCGTGCCCTCCAACAAGTGCTACGCGTTCTTTGGTTTCCACAATGATGTCAGATCGGTATAATCTGAAACCATGAATGGAGAGGCATAACAGGAGACCTTTTTAGTCGACATTCTTCCAAATTGTTTTCAGTGTGGCATTTCCTTTCGATATGGGAACACTTGGTGACGTCTAAATTGGTTTTGGCTTCGGCATTGGCGTTCCTTGCTCTTTGAACTCGAGTTGGAACCCCAAAGCCAAACGTCACGTTTCACATCACCGAGATTGACTTCTAGTGTGGTAGCTGGCTTTCATGTCAGTACATGACGGCAGACTTCTACCCGTAGGCGTAGGAACGGAGGGAGGAGACGAAAAACCGTGTCTTCGCCTCACTCAGACACGTACCAAGATTTCTCTCAGGGAAAATGTTAAATTGTTTTAGATGCCTCTGGCATATGGTAAAATTTAAATAAAAACGACCATTTTGGGTGATGAATCTCATATTAAATACACAGGGAGAACATATATGTTTGCTTTTGAAGTATATATATGATCACTATTCTGTATTCCTGCGCTACATGTCTAGTTTAGATCGTTTGGCTCGGGGGACATGGCGCCATGCCCCCCTTGGCTACGTGTTTGCCCAGACACATAGCCAGGGTTTTCCTCAGGCGGGAGGTGCAAATGTCAAATTTTGTGATATGCCACTGGCCTGTTACAAAATGTATAGGAAAAAGCAACAATTTTACGTAATTTGACTCATATTGAACGCACAGGAAAACATATAATGTTTGCTTTTGTAACATAAATGTGGTCACCAATCCGTATTCATGCGAAATCGCCACATATCTAGTGTACACCGCTTGGCCCGGGGGTGGGGCATGGCCCCATGGCTCTCCTTGGCTACGTCGCTGACATGCCCCCGCTTTTTGGGAACTTAACACTAGCCCTATGGAAAACAACGTCTTTGGAACCCCACTTTTTTGCTGCATCTTCCCTCCTGCATGTAACAATGCGCTTGGCTTTGGCAGCGTTCACCGCCATTACAAATAACGGATCTCGTTGAATGTTTCCTGACCACCAATGAACCTAAAAAGCTGGACGTGTGGTAAAACGGACTTCATGTTCGTAAATAACAAAGCATGCTTGGCATGATGCAGAGTTTGGTTAAATAAATAAATGAAATATTAGGAATTGCTCTCTAATGTCACTGCGGAAATTAGACACAAAGAAACGTGTTGGAGCAGCCCCAATGGACGTCCAGAATAATTTCTTAAAGGTACCGTACCCCGTTGCTGCCTTACGAGGGTCCCGGCTATGTTTCCATAACCAATGCGATTCAAACAAGCCAGCTGGTCGCGAAGCAGAAAAGCCCACATGGCTCGGCAGGCACCCTCGCTGTGACCAGGATTATCGACACCTCCACAGGGATATAAGGAGCTACATAAAGCCTACTCTTTGGGGTGGGTAATCTTAAAACGTGTTTTGTGCATTTCACGTTCCCAGGGAAGGTAACTTTATACGACTCTGTGGATACGCATGCACCCTCAAACCAGACTAGTGCTCCCACAAACATGGCCTGTGCACCCACAAGCCAAAAAAAAGTTTATGACCCCAAAAGCAACACTTGGACACTTTCACACACGAAAAAACCGTACCTATATGTGTATACAAAGAAGGCAGGTATGTGTGCCATATGCATTTATGTGTGTGCATCCACTATTCGTGACTAACAAAAAACACAGCACAGAACTGCACCCATAGATGCAACCAAGGGACACAAACCGCGTTTATGTTGTCAAATTTTGTCCTTGCTCCCAGGAAATGAAAAATCCCGAGTTTTTGGTATACGAAATAAAGTGTTCGAAATACGGAGAGTTTTTGGTTTCCAGGGGGGTTAGGACTGCTAGAGTCCCTCCTGGACAAGAATCCTGGCGTCTGAATGCGCCAACAAATGATTTTAGGGAATTACACCTCTGCATATTTTATCTTTGGGCTGTAAACGCTCAATGTGGTAGCCAGAGGGTCGCTTGCATCTTATGTCACAACATTATGAAATGAAGAGCATTCATGTCGCGTGCCTACATAAGAGTTCTCGATAACGAAATTGTCCTCATCTATCAAATATTTCGTACTCCAAAAATGCTAAAAGTTACTCAGACGCAGTGGTGGATACAAAGAGGGGCCACGGGGCCATGGCCCCCACTTCCCCTTAAGCTTTGAAGGTGCCCATAGCCGGCCATACAAATGCAGGTTTTTAACGCAAAACGCAAAAAAATTGTACGTCTTCGGGCCTCCAGGTAACCAGGAATGGCCCGAAATGAAGATGACGGGCCCATAAGCAGACAAAGAGAACTCTTGGTTCGTTGGGAGGGTTGAGGTTGGAGAAGGTTTAGGGCTCATTATGATGTCCAGGGGCCCTACGTTGCTGCCGGGATCCCTATATGTTGACTTTCCGGGGCGCTTTGGATCGTTCAGGGGCCTTCTACATTGGTCTTGGGTTCTTCCCATTTGGTCAGAGGGCCTTACGCTGATGTCGGGGCCCTACATGTTAACCTGTCGGGGCATTGTCGATCAGGAGCTCCTCACATTGGTCTTGGGTCCTCCCTTTTTGCTCGGAAGGCTCTACGCTGCTGCCTTGGGCCCCATGTGGTAACCTGCCGGGACACTCTTGAGCGCTCAGAGGCCCTTCACATTCGTAATCGGCACAGGGGAGCAGCCAGGATTTTCTTAACGGGGGGGAGCTCACAGAGCCCCCCCCCCGTCAAGGAGCAATCACAGAGCTCATTGTGAACTGAAATCATACAAAACCGACTGCCGGGAAGACGATGTGCAATGGTTTTCACAAAAAAAAATGTGGGCCTAGGGTGGTCCCTCGCTTCCCCGGCTGCGACTGTGATTGGGTTTCGGAGGGCCCCGCTCTGCTACCGGGGGCATTATAATCCAACCTTCCGAGACACTCTGGATGCTCAGGTGCGCCTTCATTGCTCTAGGGCCCATCCTATTTTCTCCCATTTGAGGACGGCCTTACGCTTTTGTCGGGGGCCCCATCTGTTAACCTTCCCGGGCACTCCCGATCGCTCAGAGGCCCTTCACATTGGTCCTGAGTTCACCTCGTTTGCTCGAATGACCCTACGCTGACCTACCGCCGCATCTAGTCCGATGATTTTTACGTCTGAATGCCTAAGATAATTTTATGCGCCCGCGCAGTGGCGCGGTTTATTCACTTTCCACCTGTCATTGAACCTGTGACATCCATCTTGTTTTTGCAAGGCTTGAGTCACATTCTTAACATAGTTCGAATGTAAGCAGACTCCGTACTTCTTCGTTATAATGAAAACATACAGCACAAGGTTCGCTTATTCCCATTGTGACGACACATAAATAAAGCATTTTTACACATTCCCTGGAAATGACCCTATATTTCATTGCCAGAAAATAAATAACATCATAACGCAGAAGTCTCAATATTTCACTGGCTTCGCAGCATTGGTCTACCACCAGCAACATTTCAACATTCACGCCATGCGATGTCACCTGAGTCGTTACGACTTAGAATTTATGTAAATGCTACTGCTTTCGCTTTGAGCTATTCACTATAAGGTCAGCGACCTACAGAAATGTGAGTTTTTCTTGCTCGAATAACGATAGTTAGTCATTGAGATCAATTATCGTGCTCGACTTTGATGGCATTTAACAACCAACTTTTAACTCATTTTGCCGTGCATTCTCTGAAATACTTGGTCTTGAAATGGCAGGATCCACCAGTCCCCGGGGAAACCGAACGCACATCATGTATGCCCCTACTATGTCTAACCGTTCAGAGTTGCACTCAGGAAGATAATTTCCCGTACAAAAAAGCAGGCAAAAAATCCTGGGTCTGGAACTGAAGTGGCCGAAATCTGAGGACTTCATTATCGGGAGGGGGAGGGCACCAAAAGCCAGAGAGGGCACCGCAGTGTCGCATGGCTTGTGGCCTCCCCTCACCTTGACGAAATCCTGCATCCGCCCCTGCTCATACATGTTTTGATTTGGTGACCTTTAGCTGTGCATGAATGCCTTCACGTACAAATCTAGAACAATTCTTACTGTTGCATTTTTGGCAACCACACGACCCACCCATGGACGTAAAGCATCACGGCCCGAGGCCAGCTGACGGCGCTGGCCTCAGTAAAGCATCACGGCCGGAGGCCAACTGACGGCGCTAGTGGGCGAAATCGTCTGCCAGGGTCGCAAAAAAGGAGCGCACAACCCGGTTTGAAACTGCTCCTAGGCTGAAGAACCGGGGCTCAAGATGTTTTTGAACGGCATAGCGGCGTTTAATTAATGAAACGGAGTAAAATGTAAGGAAAATGAAAACCCGAATAAAGCGAATAGCTGCAAGACTGCTGAACCACTGCTGTATTTTTTTAAAGGACTTGACCACTGAACATCAAAGCACTTGGACTTGACTAGTGGTGTTGTTAAGGGCGCCAAGTAAGAGCATGCTCCCGTATGGAGATTAAGAACGTTGATTCCGATTCTGATTCCTCTGTCTGCCTTATTGGCGGCGTTAGCTACTCATGGAAGGACGGCGCAGCCAGGGACCTACCCCCCGTGACAAGGGAGATACTGGTGCGCTTATTATTTAACACCTAAGTATTTTGGGGTGAAAGAAAACGCAAGAAGTCGCAGTTTATGACATTTGAACTTATTTGTATGTGGCTTACGCTGCACAAAGATGTAAAATGTAATGAACTAAAGCGCATCACGAATTGGATCAAGCGATAGATCCGGAAATCTACCGCGGGAAGCATGGATCGGAGGGTGCACCTTCATGCAATATTTAAGGGTCGCTGCTTGCTTTCTGTTTCAGTTATTACTATCATCATACATTTTGTGCACTTTTATCAAATTTGAGCACGCATCGGAGAAGCCTTCGACTCACAGAGATCCCTTCCATGGGTTTGCGTCTGGCGACTTGGCAAAGGTATAACCAGGGGCATAACAAGGGGCCATGACCCTTTTCTTGGAGTTGAAAATTTAACGACTGTTTATGCGCCAGAAAAGAATAAAAAGAAAAAAATCCGGAACGCGAAGATATATAGGTTTGTCATGGCCCTCTCCTTCGCGGCATCCTGATGACGCTCTTGCGACACGGTAGCTGTTCGCTGGATACTTTTTTCTGTATGCTAAAAGGAAACTGTTTATTAACAAGACAGCCTTACAAGACTTTGATCGCATCATTTTATCTCCGTGTCATGTCTGAATGTTAAGTAATAGGAAAATAACAGTGGAATTTATGCAATAACGTAATGTTTTTGCAGATTCATCATAACATGGTAAAATAGTGTTACATTCCGCTGAACGTGAATATAATAAAGATTTCAAGACGTAAACAATATAATAGCCAGGGGCGGAACTTTTTGTTTTTCTTCGGGGTGCAAAGTCAAGGCCACCGAACTCACCCCCCCCCCCCCCCCCCAATGACGAAATCTCTCTAAACTTAGGCTACATTATTTTGAGGTCAAACCATTTTTTATCGAAGGAAATCCTGGATCCAAAGATAGAGACGGTGGGATTCATCACCTATGATCGTTTTATCCGTGAACGTTGGGGAACATCTGTTATGGGAATGCAGCGAAATCCAACAATGGTGAACAGCTTCCCCAGCCCCTCATCTCCCCCGAAAAAAAAAATGGGAAAGCACGGCCCTGTATCCCATTAATTCCCGTATCTCGGCCCTCCGCACTTTTTCGCCCGCCTCGGGCTATGCGCTTCAGTCGCAGCGTTCAGTGTTTCGCCCGTAACCGGCGCCACTGCCGGTAATTCCAGACGGCACCAGCAGTTCCACCAACAAAACCATATAGTCTCCGACGACTTCTGATCAAGATTTACTACTGATTTTTGCGCAGAAAAGTTGGTGAATAAAATCCTAAACTGTCCCTACCTTTTAATACAAGTGTTAAGTGTTCTTTCATACATAGTTTCCCTAGGTGACAGGTGCAGAAGAAGACGTTAGCTTGCTTACGACAGCTGGCTGGCGTTGTAACATCGACAATATGACTCCACACCGACCGAAATTCCTTTAAGTTCCCTTAGCTTTTGTACACATAATTGGCCATTAGATCCTCTCTCTCTCTCTCTCTCTCTCTCTCTCTCTCTCTCTCTCTCTCTCTCTATATATATATATATATATATATATATATATATATATAGATAGATAGATAGATAGATAGATAGATAGATAGATAGATAGATAGATAGATAGATAGATAGATAGATAGACAGATAGATATAGATATATCCTATGTAAACTAGACAAATGATACGTTCGGTTTCATGCAGAATTAGGTAGATATCACGTTTAGTTTTAACCTTTTGTCAGGGTGCATCCACAGCGTTGCAAAACATCGCATATCAGCATCACATATCGCATATTGCTTTCCTTTTGTACCGTGGCAAACACTGGTCACCGGACATTTCCTTACTAGCGAGGCCGAGGGCCGAGTGGGTGTTACTTTAATTATCAGAAAAAATCAAATGAGCGACTGGCCCGGCCGTGACGCTTTCTGAAGAGTGCTTCGCAACCGCTTGCCACTGAATCATGAAATTTTCACTAGAAGATAACTTAACTCTTAAAACTGTATGTATTCCCGTTTGCAGAACGTCAGCTTGCTAGTTCTTTCTTCCACGTAACTATTACGAGACTAACATTTCGGTTCGTAGATATTTTTCCACGGGCGTTTTTGTAACCACTGAGTAACTGCTTTGAAACCCTCAGCAAACGACCATAAGTGCGCATGACTTTTAAAGTATCTTTTCGGATGTAAAATACTGAAATAGAGCGGTAAATATCTGTATTGTAAACTGAATCAAGGGACAGTAATCATACAGCGACAACGAAGTAGGCGTGGTTCATCACGCGTTTCGCAAGGCGTTTTACTAGTTTTAATCTACCAGTCAATCGTTGGAGACAATCATTACAAGGTAGTCACCATCAACCACAAACTTGCTAAGAATTCATAACACGGATTACTTCAAAACTCCGCAAGTTTTTGCGCAGGATGAGCAAGTTCAACCGAGTGCGCCCATGTTTCTGTGCGAAACTGTGTTGTTTGGCGCTGATCTTGCAAAGTGCCACAATTTTCTTTCAGAAGTGATGATTATAGTCTTATTTTACTCAGCCCTATTCCCGGAGGGCTAGACGGTATGGTCGATTCCCGGCAGGGAGGGGCGGATTCGGCCCCCCCCCCTGAGATCTCGAGAACTACTCGTCCGTTTTCATTGCAACAAACGGCAATCGATTTGCCATGAGGTGAACTACATTTTTATGAAAAGAAATCTTCAAAATTTCGAAATTTGTGGATACAGGGGGGCAAAAATGTCAAAATGGGGAGTACTTTTGGACTTCTTATAACTCCCTTGTTCATGGACCGATTTCAATGAAACTGGCATGAATCGAGAGATTATGGATAGGGCTTTTACCATGGGTACACAAACCTGAAATTTTTTGAAAATTCATGGGCGTTCACAGGGTTTCAAAAATAGGAGAATTAGTTTTCTAACAACTGAATGAACAAAAAAGGTAAAAACACTTTTTTTGGCTTCTGCTAGTCATGCTATGCTAAAGAAATAAAAATCGCATTACATTGTTTGTATAATGTTAGCATAGGCGGTGTCAGGAACATGAAAAAGGGGATATTGTCATGGTCACAGGTTCTTCAGATCAACTTGTGACCTTTGACCTTAAATGACCTCCAGCGACCTTGGGGACACCTGGAATGATCTCGTGTGCATTTGATATTGTCTGTAAACGTTGTCAATCATTTGAATTCACTTTATTCCAAAAATTCCATTTTATGGCTATTGCGATATAGGGTACGCGCACTGACATTTTAGGTCATAGCTCCGTGACCCGACCTGATATCAAGCTGAAATTTGGTACACAAGTAGAGGGCAGCGTTCTGCGTCATATACATTCCGGGTTTGGCATTTGAAGAAACGGTGCCAAAATCATTGCAAAAATTTTTTTGACTTTTGACCTTGAGCTGACCTTGTAAAGTGACCGCAGGTAAACAAAATTTTGTGTGCACATGGCCCAACTATTTAGCTATATATCCCTGTAAAGTTTTAAGTTTTATCTTAAAACTCTGTTTTTGGTAGACATTCTCTTTTCACCCTCAACATGGTCAAAAATGGCATGAGGTGCCTCCCAAAAACGTTGCCTGGCTCCGCTCCTAAGCAAAGTAGAGTTGTGAAATTTTGTCACAGCACGTAGAAAAAATAGCTACGAAAAGTCACCAAGTTTCGTGAAGCTGCATTAAAAAGCCTGGAATTGGCAAGCAAAAAACCCGAGGGGGGCGGATTCAGCCCCCCCTGCCGGGAATACGGTTAAAGCACGTTTAACCCGACACCGCCTGGCGTGCTTTTGTACCCGCAGCCGCCTAGGGGGTGTCAAAAGGGCACCCCCGTGCTATTCCAGTATCTAACTGTCGAATCTGAACTGGGTTACCGCCAATCGATAGCTCTGAGTCTTGCGATTCGGAAAATACTATGTTAGCTCTGGTCATGTGACTGATAACGTCACAGGTCACGAAAACGCATAACGCGTCGTCGGAAAAACTAACACCGGTTCGCACATCATATCACCGGCAATACTGGTCTTAGAGCCTTCAGCTGGGTATGAGACGAAGATTCACGATCTTCTGCATTAGAAACATGCCAAATATTAAAAATGTCGTGTCGAGGTAAATCTAAGTCAGATGAGATATTGGCCTTACTTTACATGCCAAAGATCGATACTTACTCGCAGCCGTTTTGATCCACTTGACAAAAAGGACAGAAGTGACGCTATCTGATGATCAGTTTTGCATTACCTGCTTTTCATCCAGTTAAGGTTAGTCTATGTCAGGTCACATAAGGCTGTATTTCTTTGCCTGACACAGCGATAATTACTCCATGGGATTCTTAACTGTGTGAAGAACAGAACTAAAATGTCATATCGTGACGACGAAATCTGCTCGTCTGCTCTTTATCGAGTCAAGGTCAAACCAGGTCAGGACAGATATCTAGTCATTTTTCTTTTTCTGACTAGGAACAATATTGCTTTCTGCTCCTACTGAAATCACCCGCAATGCAAATCAGTCCAATTGTCGTCATACATGTAACGTAGAATGACCTCTTATGTTGACGTGTCACGGTTTAACATCCTTTTGGGGACTGTCCTATGTAAATCCAAATAATACGTGCATTGCATTCGCGAATATTATTAAAAAAAAACAAAGCATGCTCGCGCCACCGCCCGAAGAGGCAAAAACATGCATGCAAGGGTTCACTTATGACTGCAAGGGTTCACTCATGCATGCAAGGGTTCACATACGCAAGGGTTCACACATGTACGCAAGGGCTCACTTACGCAAGGGTTCACTTACATCTCCGTGACCCGAACTAGCACGGAAATGGCTTTTATGCCAAAATATTTAAAATGGAGTGATGAACAGATACTAAAAATCTAGTTGTTCTGGTTCTGACGGCTCAGAAGCTATTCATGAGTAACCAAGAAGGATGCCCTATTTGACACCCTCCCAGGAGGCGCAGGTTCAAAGAGAAATTGATCATCATATCAGGGATTTCAGGTTCCCACTTGCTGCTCATTCTTTCCGCCTTTAATTTTCCCAGTTATATTTTAGTCTTGAGCGTTGGGGAGTGGGCAAAATCTGTTATTGGGAGGATAAAATTAAACATTGGAGGGGCACGTGCCCTTCAGTAATATATGAGGTTTCGCCCCTGATAACAGTGACATAAATGCATTAACTCAGTGTTTTTATCACATCATCATAACATAGTATTACAATATTACAGATGTGGTGGGACTTTTGCGGAGATGGGAGAAAACGGGATTTTTACCTCGTGCCTTTCCACGTAACACCATAGGGTTAATGTTAAATGTTGTCCAAAGTCGGGGGACAGTTGCCCTCCCCTCCCTCCTCCTCGCCCCATTTCCATCGTTCCTGAAATATTGCATTCGGTCTACGTGCGTCCCCGGCGCCTCGTGCGCGGCGCCCGCTTTATTGCACCGTCTGCGTAACACGCGTGATGTCAGAGCTAGCAGACCAACCTGCGATTCGGAAATGACGCCCAGTGCGTGTGGGAGAGCCTGAAGTGTAGTTACATGGGGCTGGGAGCTGTTCGGATAGTCGCTCTCCACCATTTTCTTTTCCATATCTCATGCTAAGATATGCTGGTGTATTGATTTCTTCCGAAACTCTGAAGCAAATTGAACCAAATCCGAGAGGAAATCAAGATTTAGGTCTGAATTCGCCATTGCGTTCCTCCACTCATTTTTTCTTGTCTGTGCTATTGCCAGCAATAGTGAGCGTGGGATGGAGATTCATTTCATTGGTAAGGGAAAATGTTTGTAAAGTTGGTGACTACTCCAGGGTCCAGCAGTCACAGCTGGGATGACAGGTATCGTCATTCTGCTGGGCCAACTGGAGAGAATCCATGAAAAAAACGCATCTCAGCTTGATCTATTGAGTGGGAACTTCACGGTCAAATTGCGACTCGAGTAGGTACTTTCACTTCGCGTTAACTTCCTCGTGGTCCAGTTTCAATGAGGACAAAAAGCAAAATGTGGATTTATTACACACAGGCGCGTTCCAACCGTACGCACCGGACAGTGATCTATAAATATAGGCAGACATGAAAGGCTATGGTAAAGACACGATTGGTGTTGTCTGACACTGTCCCATGTAAATGCAACCTAGGAAACAGCTGCAATTTCATTTACCGAAAAATAACCCCCAATAAATGTAACAACAAAGAATAATACGAAATCCCTTTTCGTGCACCTTCATACATAAGAGAGGGAGCCATGGGGCCAGTGGGGGCCTCAGCCCCCCCAAAACCTTTTGAAATTAACATTGACATTATGGGGGTTGACTGGAAATAACTGACCAAAAATGCTCACCCCCAACTGAAGAGGAGTTTCCGTGCCCTTACCTCCATACCATTTCACGTCAATATTGTGAAGGGGTTAAATGCGAATACACCCACCATATCGGAAAAGCGCTCCAAAAGCTTCCTCGTCCAATGGAATTCTTCTTTTAACTAAATTTGACTCCAGTATATTGAAGTGGGAAAAGCTGGGAAGAGAGTTCATGTTAAATCGACTTATTGCCGGCCCCTGACCATGTAATCGTTTCATGCAAGTCTGTGTCACAGGTCAAGGGCAGATCACGATTCAAGCATTGACTCATCATGTGTTGTTTCAACACCGTCGATGAGGAAAACGTAAATAGTTTGGATTTTCATAGTTTTGGCACCACAAGGCTTATCCGCACATGCGTTAGCGGATAACAAACTTCGTATTCAAATGAACATCAAAGACCAAGATAAGACAATGGTCCGCGCCATCTCCTTCAGTGCAGCCAATGAGGAAAAGACAAAACTAGTATCAGTTATTCTATTTGCCCTACCTAGTGGTTAATTTCCATTTGGCCAAAGGTCAAGAGAAATCCCGATACGCGCATATCAACGCCGTTTCAAGTCGATACGGCCCAAGAGCGGCGAAAGTACCAAATCTAACATCACAAGATTTCATTCAACTTGGATTGCGAAATGGGCACGGCGACAGCAAACACCACCGCAAGAATTTACGTCAACGTCGAGGTTATATCACATTTCTTGCGCTTATATCAAACCGCCTTATTTAAAGATGGCTAAAGACGCAAAACATATTCCTGTGGTGTACAAGAGGAGATAAAGCACGATAACGAGAGGCAGAAGGAAATCTAGACTAACAGTATGCGCATTGTAGGAACAGGTAAGGGGAAACGTTCATTTGAACGAGGCGGGTTTTCAAAATTTCGGAGTAAGACAGCACCTTGATGATATGGTTATAACATATATATATATATATATATATATATATATATATATATATATATATATATATATATATATATATGTGTGTGTGTGTGTGTGTGTGTGTGTGTATGTATATGTGTGTATGTATGTAATAAAAGGACTTTTTCATTTCAGTACTGTTATGTTATTTTTATTAAAAATATCCTTTTTATTATATAAAAAGATAGTGAAACGACATGGATGGTTAAACCACGTCATGCAATTTAGCACGTGTGAAAGTCTCATGTTAAGCACGGATCCAGGAAGACGTCTTGCAGCACCTCCACGGACAAGGGCGGATCCAGGTCATGCCCTGGGAGGGTAAGCAAAGCTCCATCCGCTAAACCGGACCTATCCCGGAATGTCGATTTCCTCCTGGGTTTCGCCACATTATTTCGTTATTTTCGGAAACTGAGATGCATTAAAAAAAACTCGAAAACCCCGAAAATACACTTGTCCGAAAGGGGGTGAAAAGACATGTTAGCACCTCTTCCAACGAAAGAAGGCTATGGCCCCGATTCCATCCTCCCCCCCCCACCCATAAACCCGCCAGTGTTCATAGATGTTAAGCGCCTGATAAGGGTGCAGGCATCATTTCTCCGCTTTTTTATTTCCAAGGTCTAAGCTTCCTGAGTTTTCGAGCCCAAAACATAAGTTTCTTTTCCCGCGCCCGATTGGCGGTCGGAGCCGATCACGTCCGACTGGGGGGCGATTGACCATCTCCCCTCTAATTCAAGAACGGCTGGTCGCACGATGAAAATAAACACACCGCTGGAAAGCTCGTGACAAGAAGAGCTCGAAACTGATCTCATTTTTAGTTCTGGATAGTGTGTAAGCCATTTACTCCCTACATTTTTTTTTCAAAGGCGACTGCATGAAACCGAGAAGCGGCCTAGATCTCATGGGTTATGATTAATAAAGTATACATAAAGACACCAATGAACAGTTAAAAGTCCTCAAATGCCGATACGCGCCTAATTTCTCTGATCTGTTTGATATATACGCCGAAACGTTGAGTTAAAACGGCAGTTTTCGCGCCGACTGCCGGCGGGCGCCGTCACCCAACGCGGCACGAAATTAACGGGAGCTAATTTTAGCGTTTCTTTATTTTCTTCGCATACGCCTTCCATGTGGTAGTTTTTTATCCTAGTGGTTCTTGTGACGGTTTTTCGTGCTCAAATTTTGGAAAAATTCATTAGTTATCAGTTAAAGCAAATGGCGAAGCTTTATTCACGACAGTCCGTTCATTTAAAAAATATGCAATTTTTTAACTTTTGAACTTCTTGGCATTGCTCGCAACTGCGCGAGTCGATGCATTTTGGCTCATAACAGCTCCTTGTGATCTAACCTTAGGTCAGTGGCTGGAATTCATTGATACTTTGTCCATTGACGGCAGATTGATGTCTGCATCACCGGCACTAAAAATGTTATAAAAAAAATCCCTTGAGATTCCAAAAAAACGAAAACATGTCTTAAAAACGCGGCTGATCTTCGGTCAATGACCCGCAAAAATCTGCAAAAAATGAGACGGCATATTTGTTGCATCCATCAAGATCTCTATTCCCTGAAAGTTTTATTGTGATATGTTTACCGAAAAAGTTACAGGGCGCTAAACGTTTCTGGACATAGGTCTATTTGACCTTAACTAGGCCAGACACCTGACTTGGCCTGAGGTCAGAAATTTGACACAAGGTGTAAAAGTGATCAAGCAAAGGGTACGAAAGGTTTCGTAGAGCTGCGTTCGTTCGTTTTCTCGCAATCTTGGAAAAACCTCAGCGGGCGGTCAACCGCCCTCCCCTCCAGTCGGTGGCGGGTTAAACTTCCAAGACCTAATTACCCTGCGTTTACTGGTTCCAAGACAATGGTATGGAATCATTTGGAACAATTTTTAGGGGAGCGTGTTCAAGCTATTTGAAAGGGACCGGTCACACATGTACTGGAAAATTCAAGTCATGGGATCGGAAGACCTTAAACCCGAAGGCTGGCACGGTCGAGGGCTTGATTTTTATCAGGGTAAGCAATGAAACGTCCAAGGGGACGAATTCCATCATAAGTGAGATCGGTGATCAGTAACAAAATCGGGATAAGAAAGGGATAAGGGACGGGCTGGTCATGGAGCCCTGTGAGTCGGAGATAAGGAAGAGGGTCTAGACATCGTCGAGCAATCTCGTTGTCGATATGTATGTGTTTGCTAAACACTACCGAGGACGTGTCGTGGAACAGACGACTGATGCGGAGAGGATGAGGACCAGAAGTGGACAGGCGACGTTTGGCAACAAGCAGGGGAGCACCATCTTTGCCAACTGCTATTTCATTTATAGCTGGCGTAGCAGAAAGAAATAGGTACCGTATTTCTGACAAATGAATTAAGATTTCCTCCATGCAGGTAGTTCAGTACCTGTGTATGTATGACTCGTACAGGGTGTGTTTAGCAGCAACCATATGAACTCCGGCTAGTTGAAACGTGAGACCGTGATGTTGCAGGGGAAGAGAATACCTGAAAATGGCTCTGACCCTACCCAACAGAAAAGTTTTTATGCTTACGGCCAGTCTTAAGAAAATAACGATGTTTGTACGGAGTAATGCTCATGTGCCCGTGCCCGTGCTCAAAGTACTTTTAACTTGAGTTATAGTTTCTATATGCGCACAATGCGGGCCGTACTTATAAGACTAGGCTAAGTGCAGAGCAGGTCCTGTGTGCAGAAGATAGGGGGATTAGCGATAGACAGAGCTGACCTCATTCGCTTGCACCGTGTCCACTATCAAGCCGTAAGGAGACGGTCTCAGCGGAGGATTTCGTCGCCGAAAAGTACACAAAGTGCAGACCTTAGGCCGTCCGATAGCACACATTCGATAAGAAGAGGCCCACTCATTGGGTCTGATTTCGAACAGCTCAAGTATCATCAAAGATTATCATGCCGGTCTGTTTGTTGGCAGCAAATAAATCTAATACAGATATCTGAATTCTGTGATTCCTTTCGTCGCGGATCATTCTATCAGTGTTGCAGTGTCATAAACAGACTTCCGCACTGCTGCGGAACATGGGGCGCCATATAAGGAGCCTTCCTTTGTTCGAGACAATTTCTCGTAGTCGGAACAGATTGGCCAAGAGCAAGGCGCTTCCAGGATCAGTGTGTGAAATATTTTTAATCACCTGGAGCCTAGCAATCTTTTTTATCTAATTATACGCGCAAATGATCGAATGTTGCGAGTGCGTTGCAAATGCAAGCCAAGTTATATTCCGCGGAAAAGGTGTGCGCAGTTGCTTTGCTCCGTGAACGTTCAAGGTTCTGTATATCTAGTGAACGTCTTTAAAATTCCGTCGGCGGTTCTCCGGGGAAGCTACTCACGTTAAAAACTTTCGAAACGACTCTTTTCGCAGGAGATTATTGATTTATTGACAAAATGGTCTTGCACTAGATGACTATGGCCGCTAGGGCCAAACCTGGGCTCAAAGGGGAGGGTTTGGGATGTCTTTAATGAGGGGGTATTAAGCAGTTGTAGCAAATCAGCGGATATTTCGCGGAGTAAATCACCTGGCGCTGACCACAAACACTTTTTGCTTAAAAGTTAAATGGACAAATGGAAGATGACGTTGGGCCTCACTGAATGTTGACAGTTTTTGGATGCGAGTTAAGAAAGCCTAATCTGAACAGTTCGATGGTTAAAGTTCAAGAAGTCAAAAGGCTGAAAATTGCAGGAAGGCAAAATTAACTTCGCAGCAAGTTAGGATGCACCCGATAAGTCCCTTTGCCTGATTTCATATCAAGTCTTGTGCTGTATCATCAAATCTCCCAATACTACGATGTCACGGCTAGGTCGAAGGTTTCGACTCGGATCTCTTCCGGTATTCATTGGTATCGTCCTGGGCATCTCCGTGATAGGGATAATTTGGCTTCTCATCGTCGCTCGTAATGTGAGGTAAGTTAGTCAAACATCGTGGCGTTCATTTAGAAACGATTCTTAAAGTAAACCAGTTATGAGAGATGAAAATAATTCATTGCATATGTCTGTATTTCTCACGTATATAGGTGTAGTGTCATGCAAAAGCAGTCTGAATGAAACGGAATCGGTTGCGTTTTATTCACTGGTAACTTACGTCTCTTCTCTGTGCAAACTAGGACCTACGTAAAATTATCACTGGATGCTTTGTCATTTACAGCAGTGTTGGAAACTGACTAATTTCTTTGGTTGTATATTTTGGCAAGAGACACAATTTCATCATGGCCATCGGACGAGAAACAATCATTACCTGAGCTAAACAGCGTAACGGCACCCCAATGCTGCCGGGTTGCATCGGTTGTTGACTTGCACGGATGACTCCCTCAGCTTCCACCGCGAGTCGCGGCGGCGGCGGCTGACGGAGATCAAGTGTCCCCCCATGGGCAAACCATCGCCCGCGGCTTACCTGCCGTCGCGCTTCGAGGAGCACACCTGCCCGCCCAAGTACCACCTCGGCTTCCTGAAGACCCACCGGTGCGCGTCGTCCGGCGTGCAGAACATCCTCTTCCGGTTCGCCTTCAACCACGAGCTGTTCAGCGTGATCCCCGGCGAGGGCACGTACGTCAGTAAGGAGCCGTTCCAGATCGAGGACGTGTGCCTGACGCCCAGCTACAACCTGGGCTACCACATTCTGAGCCTTCACGCGCGCTGGGACCACGCCGAGGTGCAGCGCGTGCTGCCCAACAACACCGTGTTCTTCTCGATAGTGCGCGACCCGGTGGCGCAGTTCACGTCTATGTTCCGGCACCTGGAGATGGACCGCTTCACGTCGATCGACAACTTCGCAGCCGAGCGGCCCATCCCCGACAAGCGCATCAGCGGCCTGTTCGGCCGCAACCAGATGTTGTGGGACTTCGGGCTGGACGGGGCGCACCTCACCGACCCGGCACGCATCCGCGCCAAGGTGGCCGAGATCGAGCGCCAGTTCGACCTGATCATGATCGCCGAGCGCATGGACGAGTCGCTGGTGCTGCTGCGCGAGCTGCTGTGCTGGCCCACCGCGTACCTGGTCACCATGCGGCTCAACTCGCTGATGGCATCGGATCAACTACCGGCCAGCAGCGTCACCCGTGAGCGACTGACGGCCTGGCTCGAGGGCGACTACATGCTCTACCACCACTTCTACAACGTGTTCGAGAGGCGCGTCCAGAAGTACGGCGTGGAACGGATGCGAGCCGACGTCAAGAAGCTCCAGGAGAAGACGCTGCAGGTGGTCGACGCTTGCAAGATTACGAGGAACGGTCCGTGGGAACTGCAGCTGGAGAGCCGCTGGTCCAGCGAGCGGGTCTACGGGTACCAGGCGAGAAATAAGTCCAGGGAATGTCAAATGCTCACTTTTTCGGAGGCATACTGGACGGATACTATCCGGACAGCGCAAGAGCACTTGATCACTACCGGCTACCTAGAGAGCTAACGACAGCCACCGTGCGATAGGAGCCGCAGAAACTGGGACGGTGCGACGGTGGGAAACCAGACAGCTCGTCGCCCACCTGGGCGATGGTAAGACGAAATAAAACCCAAGAGGCGCAGTTAAGCGCCAAACGCCGCATCATTAGCAGAGCTGCCAGCCAGGCCCGCTCGATAGTCCCTGGAGAGTCCGGGGAAACGTCGCTGGAAGACTCTGTATTTGTCCAAAGCTGTGGCTTCGCTGACGACGACGACGGAAAAAGAAGGCCCGTAAGACATGAACGTTATAAAATTATTTGCTATCTGACGTTGTTTGGGCAAATGTTCGCGAACAGAATTGACATTTCCTCTGTCCTCGACACTCGTCTTGCGCTTGTTTAGACCAACGTTTGGCTATTGTACTAATAAAGGCACGCCATTGCGGCGCATTTGAATATTAAATGAGGTCATATTGGGGGCGTTCGACACTCTCCATCTGCAACAAAATCCGTTTCGGTGTTGCGAGTGACACCTGTCGGCGTATTTAAGACCCGAGAGCGGACTGCTGGCGATTGGTGATCGGTCTGTTGGTGTCGGCTGGTATTTTATTGCCGCCAGCCGGTGTCAGGCCCGGCCAAGAAAAGGTGTCCTGGTCTGGCCAATATTGAGTGCTGTCATCCGCAGAGTGTCGGGTGTAGGCACCAGTCAACTGTCGACGTCGACACCAGGCCAGTGTCGGGCATGGGCGGCTGGCCGGTGTCGGACTCCGCGCCACCCCACTGTCGGGTGCTGGTTTTGGCCTGGCGCAGGATGTCGGGTTTCAGCCGTCCAGTGTTGTCGGCGCCAGTCCAGTACCGGGCGTCGGCTCAGTGTCGAGTGTCGGCGCCAGTCCAGTACCGAGTGTCGGCTCAATGTCGAGTGTCGGCGCCATTCCAGCGTCGGGTGTCGGCGCCAGCCCAGTGCCAGCTGTTAGTCTAGTACTGAGTGTCGGCGCCAGTCCAGCGCCTGGTGTCGGTGCCAAACCAGTGCCGGCTGTCAGCCCAATGTCGAATGTCGGCGCCAGTCCAGCGCCGGTCGTCGGCCCCCAATGCCGAGTGTCGGTGCCAGTCCGGTGTCAAGTGTGGGCGCCAGTCCAGTGTCGAGTGTCGGTGTCAGCCCAGCGTCGCCGGCCGGTGCAGAGCGGCGGCGGCGGTCTGGCGCCGTGTTTGTCCCGATATGGCGAGCCGAACGCCGCCGATTAGATAGCGCGTCACCCCACGCCGAGCCGCACGATAGCGAGCAGGCCAGCCTGCTGGGCCCCACCCGGACCGGCCCCCGCAGCCGGCAGACGCCCGTCCCCGGCCAGGAGGGAAAGCGTCCGCCGGGGAGCCCGTCCGCCCGGTCGGGTTCCTGGACGCCGGTGTTCGCTCTCGCTCGGCTGAGCTCACTGCGCGGCCGGGCGCGCCGCCCCATTCCGCCCCGCCCCCGCCGCGCCCGCGCTCACACAGCCGGGCCGGCCGGGCGCCCAACAGACGAACGTGTCCGGTCCTCGACCCTTCCCGGCCTCGAGCCGCCGCCGCTGAGCAGGTCTCATAGGTCATAATCCAGGTGCCAATGCACAGGTTAACTTCAGGAGCTTTCCGGGGCTCAAAGAAAGCTCTCATGTCAGGATGAGCTGCCGAACTAAGCGAGGGCCACAGGAACGGGATAAGTCCACGTGCGGAACGCTCGCTGCTCCGGAGGATCGTTGTTACAGATAGAATGTGGCCATATCCGGATGACTTAATGCTGACAGATGTTGTGGGCGGTCTCGTCCGCGTGACGCTCGATCGTGAATCAGACCTCTCGTGGGCATCTCTGAGCAGGAGAAGACTTCCCCCGGCGTCCGCTCAGCGGAAGTGGAGGGAGGATAAGGAAAATATTGAGAGGAAGAGCAAGTTGGCAGTGTTTAGCCCATCCGAACCCGCAGAAGTCCAGAACTTTGAGAGGGAGTGGCCACGACAGGGTGAAACAGCTGCACATTTCTGATTTCAGAATATGCCGTTTTTCCTGTTAGCAGTCCGAATATGCACCTCATGATGAGCCAGACACCTCCTTGAATGTCATCTTTGCTATGTTTCAACACAAAACCTTTCATCGTTCCGGAAGGATTCTAATAAGGTCTGTCACACGTTCATTGTTCGTAAATTTGCACAGTGGCATCCGTAATGTGTTTATGTAATGCCTTGTTTTGGCTAGTAGGTACAGCGTATTTGTGTATTCAGCTATCTAGGAGAGTAGCGCAGTTCTACAACATTCTGCTAAGACGAGTTTATTTAACTGGACGTTTCGGTTAGTATAGTTCTTCCATCCATATTCGGGGGTCGGACGGACTGCATGCATTGACAGAAACGTGGAGTTAAAGAAACTGACGAACAGGGGCGCAGCCAGCATTTTCTTAAGGGTTATTTCTTTCTTAAGGGCCCGGAGCTCAATGTGAACCGAAATCATACGAAAACCGCTTGCTGGCAAGACAATGTGCAATGGTTTTCACAAAAAATGCGGACCTGGGGGGAGGGACGGGGCCCCCGGACCCCTTTGACCGCGCCGGTGCTGACGAAGAGTTTATCAATCCAAATTTACGAGTAGTACTACTAAACATCAAAACATACGTTATTTTGAAGACTTCGTTCGACGTGTGAAGTAAATTTACTAACATTGAAAGATCTTGTCAGAACACTAGCCTTTTCTCCAAGCAAAAACAGTGACATGCAAAGGCATTTTTCCGCATGAAAGGTGAAGACATTGAAAGAATCTCGTAACCATCGAAGGACTGCATCACTGAAGGCGACTTAAATCCAAAAAGCGGCGTAGTTAAACATGATTTTTAAAGAGAAAATGGTCAGAAAGGAATCTCTGTTCAACCATTTGCAGCAAATCGCATGGGAAGATTCGGAAACATTATCCACGCATGTGCTGTAAAATTCCTAATAGATGAGTCAGCCGATGGAAAATCTGCCGACGGTCGACTCGTTTACTGAAAACAAATTTTGTTCGACGTGTGAAATGCACATTTATCTCCTCTCCTACGAAAAGAAAAGGCAAAATGTCACTCTGGATGGCCGGTGGGAATGTAATATGTCGATGCAAAAATCTTCTTTTTGGCTCGGGTAGACAGGTGCTGCTACTTCATTTAATTTGCGCTTACATCAAGGTCCCATTTAAATATTACTCATTTTTTTTTCTTTTTTTGAGGGTTTGCTTTAATCTGAATCGGGTGGGAGGGAGGCGTCTTGGAGTACGTTCTGACAGATTTCACAGGCTAGACTCGAACTCCGACTGCCCAGTTTTTTATTACGTTCGTAGGTTTCGCCCAAGCGCTGTGTGAGGAAGGCTTACACAGGTCTCAAGATGGCTAATGAGACCAAACGCTGGTCGTCCTATTACTGAGGATTGCGCTGTTTATTCCTTGTACCTTAGGACGCTCAGGCGTCGAGCTCAGGTTACGGTTCGTCTCCAAATTGATCAGACACGCGACTCAGCGACCAGCGAGCGTCACGTGGACACCTTGGAGGTCAAAGGAACTGAAGAGATGACACTGCTGCTATAAAAATTAGAAAAACGAATCATTACGAGCAATGCTTTGTAACTTGTAGCTTTTAGACAGTGTCTGCCATTCAGTGAAGTGATTGCAAAAGGGATAATTATAAATGAAAGAAAATGCAGTTCTTTTTTCTTTACCAGTTTGCAAGCGGTCATTCGAAAAATCTCCATGATTTTGCTGCGCTATTTCATGCTTGTCAGTATAAGAAAGGATCTATCGTAATTGCAAAACTTGTCAACATTTTATCTTAGCCCCTTCAATAATTCATAGCATTTTCAAACTCGTGGTGCCTCTGACCTCTGGCAAACAAAACCTCTAACCCAGGGTGTAGCTGACCGCATGCGATGGAAAAATTGCCACAGGGAGGCCGCAAAGAACAACGAATCCACAGAGAATAGGAGATCGGGAGGAAACAGGGAGTTTGCGGGGAACCAGGAAGACCACAGGGATCAAGGAGGCCGCACAGAACAAGGAGACGGTGAGGAACAGGAAAATTGCAGGAAACCCAGACTATCCGTTCAGCCAACGGGTCAAACTGGACCTCACTTTCCCTGCTGCCGCTGCCGGCACGCACGCTATGTTGCGGCGTTTTGCCTTTCAGCGACATCTCGCGGTCCCTTCGACCCGAGTCTGTGGACATCCGTCTCAAACACTACGTCTGAGGGCAAACTCACTACCGCCAGCCGGCCAGACCATCTCGTGGCTGTCCCGAGGTCCGAGCCCTGGTCGTCGCGTGTGTGGAGACACTCGTGGCTGTTTGCGCGGATTCCGCAGGATGCAGCACGGACGCTTCCGTTTCCAGTCCAGACGGCATAGGCGCACCCAGGGGTAGGAGCCCCAGTTTCCATCACCCCCGTAAAACTCTTCAGTCCGACTTCAGTCCAGATGTCTGCAACAGACAACTTGACCCCGTGGATGACGTCGGCTGTGTGCCTTTGGCTATCCCTGGGTATGCCCCTGTTAGACTGATTGTAAAAGATGGCCGCCGCAGATTCAGCTACACCGAACACGTGCACGTGCACGCGCCGCTCTTTGAAATCCGTCTCTGTTTATTCCATGGCATGGGAACATTTCTTGGGTGACATGTTCAACATATGCTGCTCGTCACGAGGCCGATGCAGCTAACGAAAAACGTTCATCGCGTCATATCAGCTCCGAGTTCGCTCCCGTTTCGGCTGCTCTCCGAGATACCGCAGACGTGAATGACAAATTACACCGACGCTTCACAACATTCCGTATGCTTTACTTGTACGACGAGAGGTGGTTACAGTATCAACATATCATTGTGCAGCATCACCTAAACCTAAAAGCGGAGATTAAATCGTACTAGGCAAGCCGCCCGAAGCCACCAGAACGAACCAACAACGAAGCTGCCATCAGGGCAAGTCCCGAAACAAAGGACCCACTCGGCCACAAGCACGCTGCCACAGCGAACGCCGCGTCTGCGCCTGAAGCGCGGGCGGCGGCCGGAAATCCCGACAGCCGGAGGACCGCAGGCGTCTCGAAATGGCGTCGACGGTGCCGCGTGGTCGGCGTCGGTCGGCGTCGACGAGACGCGCGCACCGCCGCGCCGGCGCCTAGGTGGCAGCGTGAAGGAGCGGAGCCGATCAGATGGAGGAGTTGAATCTCACTGATCCATGGTCGGAGTGAGGAGACCGCACCTCCACCTGATCCGGCACCGCTCGGGGCTGCCACGCCGCCGCGCCGCCGCGCCGCCGCGCCCGCTGCTCCGGCCGGCCGCTCGCGGCCGCTCTTAGCTGGAAGAGTTAGATCTGGCATCGAGCACTGCCTAAGACCTCTCACTTCCAACTGGGAGCGGCCGCGGTCTGCGTCTCCGTGGTCCGCCGGTCCGCGCTCACTGGCTGCCCGAACTGCGGTCGGCCGGCGGCGCCCTCCCCGCTTTATGCCTGCACTTATCAGCGAGGCCAAAGTGCGGACGCCGAACAGGAAGGCCGATAGCGCCGCCGCCGCCGCCGCTTCGCAGTGGACATAACGGCACGTGGTCGCTGGGCGTGGACAGCCAGAGGAGAAGGCGGCGTCGCGGGTCCGTCCCGGGCATCGGGGAGCGGCAGCTCGAAGCAGGAGCTGCAGTTTGTCTTCTGGGCTCATGGCCTTCCGGACCAAGACCGAAGAAGCAGAGCTATAGCTTGTTGTTGTGGGCTTCGGACCCTCTGGAGCAAGAGCCCAGGACAGGAGCTAAAGCTTATCTTCTTGACACTGAACCATGAATGTCGATTTCTGGAAATGACTTAAGGGTCCAGCCGAGGGCTCGACAAGCTGACCTCCTCCCAAACGTGGGTTTCTCAACGGATTTCGTGTATTTTACTGTGACCAACGGAAATTTGTCAGTTTTTTGTTACCATTTATCAAATGAAAAACCGCATTTATCCCATGTATCCAGATATATATATATATATATATATATATATATATATGTGTGTGTATGTATACATATATACATAGGTAGAAGATATAAATATAGAAAAATACATCGCTTTAAGCTTTATTCTTTACATTCTGCCTCACTGTTATCTGTTGCTGTCGTTCTTTTCGTTGTTATTACTCATTTTAAAACTAGCAGAAAATATTGGGTGGGCCTAAACCAGTATTGGGCGGACCCAAATCAGCATTGGGTGGGTCAGGGCCCTCTGAAAAGAATACAGATCGACACCCCTACACCGAATGTTCAGGACTAAGAGCTCAGAAGAGAAGCTTAGCTCGTCTTCTGGACTAGAGGGCTATGAATGTTGCAGACAGGCCGCTGCCGTTTTCACGTCAGTTTTGCTGTTGTCTGTTAGTGTTGTTTCCGCCATGTTTAGACCACTGGCTTGCAGCCACGAAAAGCGTTCAGGGATTTTAACAGTGTTAAGAGGGTGAACGCTAATGACTGATTCATAGTCATGTCGCCCGTCATATATATCACTGTCATATTGCCCGTCCATCAAGACAACGCAACTTACGGGCAGTATGCGTGTTACGAGCAACTGCTCAATCATACTTTGGGAGCGCTCTATGGCTTGTGTTTGTCCCATAGGTAAACCGAAAGCTTTAAGTCGTGACCATGGTTTGATACTATCCTTTTCCCAGCACCTTTTTCTTGCCGGCAAATTGTCAGCTGACCGGGACCAAATGGTACCACATGGCTGGGAATAGTGCCCTATAGCCACTAATGTGGGCGTCGGCGCTTTAGCCACCTACGTCAGCGCCAAACCACGCGTGTCCAGTTATCCGGTTTGCGCTCATGAAATTTTCTTCTCATTCCCGGAAAAGGTTCTGTCAAAATCGGACGACAAACCGGGGAAGTTCCCTCAGACACTCAGTGGTGACTGAACACCCCGGAGAGATGTCAGAGATCACGAAGTTATCCTTTCATTGCCAGGGTTCGCTCACTTCCGGAGTCGGACTCCGACTGTGGAGTCCATCTCCGTCTTTGATATTTCTACCGGTGCTGCTGAATTAGGAGGGTGGAACGTTATAACGTGCCTAAACACCACGCAGGGACGTAGCCAAAGGCGGCCCTAGTTGCCATTTCCTTTCCCTGAGCCAAGCAGTCTACATTATATATATTGCGATTTCGCAAGAATACGTAACAGTCATCATATGTATGTTGCAAAAGCAAGCACTGTATGTTTTCCTGTGCGTTAAATATGAGGTAAATTACATAAAATTGCTGCTTTTTCTTATTACGTTCGTCATATGCCAATATCATATGACAAAATTTGACATTTGCCCCCTCCCCCGGAAAATCCTGGCTACGTGCCTGGTACCACGGCACGGAAACAACCAAAGATAGAGCCAGGCAAAAAACGCTGTTTAGAGACTTGCGATGATTGTGAAAATGTGATGAACAATATAGGATCGTGGAATAACAGAATGATGTGGAAGGTTTAGGTTTAAGGTTTAACAAGGTCTAACCTGCGGAAGATCGGGAACCGTATCGCTGCATGTCCGTCTAGATAACTCCATGATTTACCTCCGGCCAGCAATGCCAGGTGTAAGCCCTGAGCCGGCGTGGGTCATGGATTTCCGGAAATAGATGCGCGGTTGTAAGAAATGGAGCACAAAGACTCCAGGACACAGAACTTCCCGTGAAAATGAAATAAAAAAGACAATGAGAATCGTGCACTTCGGAGCCCCGTGCGCCATCGCGCCGTTTAACTTGCAGCTGCCAACTTCATGCGGCATTATGCGGGTATTTGATATGGACATCCCTGAAGCACGTTGTTAGTATAAAGTCACACGTTAGAATGGTGTTAATATAAATAGCACGGTTATTTATAATTTACGCTGAGATAATTTGCGCTGAGACATGCGTTTCAATAAAATAACCCGGCCGTTGGCCTGAGGGGGGGTCTCTGGTGCAATGTCTGCTCCCTCTTGGGTGTGCCTGTACCTCCGACAGCCAATCGGGCTGGTCGCATCGTGTCATCCCGGCCGTTAATGTGACGTGCGGTATAACACTTTCGGAATTCCCAAAGTTCTACTCATTTGCGTGAATTATCGAAGCCATTGGCTCCCGTGGGAAGTGCCTCTAGTTTTCGTCTGATTTTGACCGGACATTTCTATAAATCGTCACTCAAGATGAAATGTCGATATGCAAGGTATTATCAACGAGAAGCCATATCCGCTCAAACTCCGGTATTTGAAAATGAGAGTTAGTCGCTGCTGTTTTGAGTAGTGGTCAGCAAAGTGGACACTCACCTCTAAAACTGCTACTTCTACCAAAAAATGCCCTTTCGGTAATGATCATGTTTCTGACAATCTGGTGATGTAATGGACTTGGTTTTGCGTCATTATGCAAAAAAACATTCTCCTGTTTTTTTTTATTCCTTTATTCTCAACAAAAATCCACCAAAAGTGGCGGGATAACTAAGCATTGCTGGTCACTCCACTTTCAAAAGCTGACGGTCATGAAGCCTCTGGCCCTTTCCGTTCCTACGCCTATGATGGTACGCAATCAGGGCGCCACGTATTCAGGCCAGAGCGGGCAAACGGCATTTTCGAGTCCTTTCATTCCATGCATTATCAATGGGACAACGTCAGATTTTCCCGAGCTACGGTGGGCAGTTTCCCCAGCTGCCCCCCACCCCTCCCCCAGTGACGCCATCACTGATGCCAAGTACCATTCTGGATACCTCTTGGTCCAAGCGAACACTGTTTTTGACAACCGGGCCTGGTAGGTAGACTTGCTCTGAATCATGGGGTACCTTAGAAGCCTGCATGCCGGTATTGCGTCATAATGCCGGATCAAATGGCTGTTAAAAAGACAACGGCATGCTCTGGGGCCATTCTACTCCAGCAGGCCCTACATATGTACTATATACTGCTAAAGCGTTTATGCCCTAAGACGTTTGTCCAATTTTCTCTTTGTAGGTGCTGGATACCCAGAAAGCTGGATCTCATGCCTTCAGATATCATTTGACTGTTCACAGTTATGCGAAATGGTTGACCTCCCGCCCTACTACTCTCGACTACGTTAAATTGCATGAAATTACGCGGAGACGAAAAGGGATTCGTGATGGCAAACGTGTTTAATGTACTAGAAATAAATTTAGAAAATGGCGCTAAAGCCACGTTGGGTACCCGTAATATTTGGGTAAAACTGGCTGTCAGAGGTGGATGTGAGGTGATGCCGCATTTTTGGGCTCGAGGCACTCCAGACAGTGACTGCATCAACGTAACAAGATTAATGTAACAAGAGTCATCAGAGTAAACGCCGGATGTCGGACGCAGGACATCATGTGATCAAACCGATCAACGAAACACGAAACCACTTCACCTCATTTTAGTCCCAGATAAGCGCGTGTGACAGCTGAGATACAATAGATCCCCACAGGGAAGGTTTTTAAGTCACGTCTTGGGGGGCTGACTGACGTGCGATGGCTGTCGAGTTGGCGGCTTTGCCCAAATCCACGGCGCCACGCGCAGTCAGGGCGTCGGCGCCAAAGGAGAGCTATCTTATCTGCCGTCTCGTCTGTCGCGATAGTGCTGTTTGATCGGGGACAGGTTGCTATCTGCAGCGGAGAACCATGCGACAGATTCAATCGACGCTCCCAGTGTCCAAATATGGTAACATCGGTCCATCGTGCTTCGTTTACTTAAGACTGCCTTCCAGGGGCGAGGGAGCCATGGGGCCGGAGGGAGGGGGGTTCAGCCCCTTCAACTCTGAGACTGAAGGGGGTGCGGCCCCACAACCTTTTTAATACTGAGGATGTGCAATATGTTTATTTGCCACTTGGCGACTGTTGCAGAGGAGTAGCGATATATATTCGTAAATGTGGGCGTTATAATAAAAACTTAACCTTTCAAAGCAAAATAAACACCGAACAGGACGAGGACAAACCAATATTAAAGGTCGAGCGGAGCGGAAGAAAGCATTTGCTAGCGCAACGGGTAGCTCAAATTGCAGACTATTTGTATGCTTAAAGGCATGGGAAAACTTTCTGGTTTCGGTTGTCACGTTTAGTTGCAGCAACAGCATTAAACGAGAAATGGAACGTCATCAGCTTACCCTGTCGGTTTTCATGAGCAAAAGCAGGACCTGGAAATACCTTATCAAGGTAAGCATTCCTCACTTTTTAATCTGGGGCCAGGCACGTAGCCAGGATTTTCCTGGGGTGGGAGGGGACGGCACATGTCAAATTTTGCGATATTGTACTGGCATACGAAAACATTTATAGAAAAGAGCAGCAATTTCATTCAAATGACCTCATGTTTAATGCACAAGAAAAAAACAAATCATGATTGCTTTTGCATCATATATATATATATATATATATATATATATATATATATATATATATGATCACTACTCCGTATTCCCGCGAAATCGCCAAATATCTAGTGTAGACCGCTTGGCTTAGGGGGGCCGTGGCCCCATGCCCCCCCCCCCGGCTTCGTGCCTGTCTGGGACCGCTTAAGGTTCGGCCGATCGCTGCAAGTGGCATGTAATGAACTGATTAAGTTTTTCGGATTATACACGAGTCCAATGGGTTTGATGTTATTAAAATCCAAATATTTCGGCACATCTTGATATGCCTTTGTTAGCTGGATCAGCAAGAACGAGCATAAAAAGGCGGCAGTTACAAAAATAAGCACACGATTGATGGCACGTACAAATAAGTATATTTGAGGAGTGCGTGACCTCACCTAAAATCTGCAAACCAAGTATGTATAATAAATGGAATAGTTTGCATATTGTTTCCACAGCGCAGCGGATATCAGACCCCACGTCAC
Organism: Capitulum mitella; assembly: GCA_030062745.1. Lineage (NCBI taxonomy): Eukaryota > Metazoa > Arthropoda > Thecostraca > Pollicipedomorpha > Pollicipedidae > Capitulum > Capitulum mitella. The sequence goes on along the minus strand of CP099844.1, from coordinate 11,560,383 downwards.
AAAAAAGGTACGCTCAGTCACATACATACACACATGTAACATCGCAAAGTAGTACGTCCTACTACCTGTGTGAATGAAAATTATGCATTGATAGACGATTTTTCAATTAACACTTAGGCGGCATTTAAAAAGAGGTTCTCACGTAATGTGGTATAGAACTGGAAAGGGCGCTCGTACTGCAGTATATGATCGAGGCACATGCAGGTCGTGGTCCCGCCTCGTGCTCCTGTGCCGAGCATGTATGGTAAGCTGGATGTCCTGGGCAATAGAGTCCGGCGTGCCATGATTTGGCAACCAGCCAAGCCTTTCCCTCGGATCTGTCACACGGTCAAATTTTCGTCGGCCAAAAACTACTCCTGCGGCAAAGCTGAAAATTTTCTGGTTTCAAAACAGCTTTTTCTTGGTGCCGGTACCATACACGAAAAAGCAGTATCGGACCTAAGAGGGCTGGGACGTCGATTGCTACAAATCATTGCAGGAATTGACCATTTTATTTTGATCAACGGACATTAACTCTTGCTACCATTTATCAGATAAAAGTTGCATATATCTCCATGTATGTAGGCATATATATATATATATATATATATATTTGTATATATATAAGATGGAAAGAAAGATAGATACATCACTTTATGTTTTATTCTATACTTTTTGCCTGTCTCTAATCTATTGCGGTCGTTCATTTTCGTTATTATTGCCCACTTTCCTTTAAAACCAGCAGAAAGTATAAGGGCGGGGCCCAAACCAACATTGTGGGGCCCAAATCAACACTGGGGGGTAGGGTCCCTCAAAAGACGACAAATCGACACCCCTGTGAGAGAAAACCAAGTCCGTTACCAATTTAATGGTGGTGTTTTCTGGGATGTTGTACCGTATTAGAAAGAAGTCAGACAAAATGCGAAAGCAGCAGCGGCACAGATCGGTTACATGTGAGTCCTGGAACAGGTGTTTATCAAAGATTACTCCTAGGTTTTGAGCTTAACCCTACTCCCGGAGGGCTAGACGGTATGGCCGATTCCCGGCAGGGGGTGGATTGGCCCCCCCCCCCCGAGATTTCGAGAACTACTCGTCCAATTTCATCGCATCAAAGACAATCGATTTTCCATGACGTAAACTACATTTTTATGAAAAGAAATTAAAAAAAAACTCGAAAAGGATGGATACAGGGCGGCAAAAATATCAAAATTGAGGGTATTTTTTGACTTCTTATAACTCTGTAGTTTTTGGACCGATTTCAATGAAATTGGCATGAATCGAGAGATTATGGATGGGCCTTTTATCATGGTACATACATTTGAAATTTTGAGAAAAATGATAGGCGTTCACAGGAATTCAAAAATAGGAGGATTAGCTTCTTAACAAATGAATGAACAAAAAAGGCAAAAGCGCTTTTTTGGCCTCTGGTAATCATGTTATGTTAAAGAAGTACAAACCGTATCACAATTTCTGTATAATGTTAATATCGGCGGTGCCAGGGACATGAAAAAGGGAACTGTCATCGTCACATGTTCTTCAGATCAACTCTTGACCTTTGACCTTAAATGACCTCCAGTGACTTTGAAGTCGCTTGGAATGATGTTGTGTGCATTTAATGTTATCTGTAAATGTTTTCAGTCATTTTAATCCACTCTGTTTAAAAAATGTTATCTTACGGCTATTGTGATGTAGGGTACGCGCACTGACATTTTAGGCCATAGCTCCATGACCCGACCTGATATCAGACTGAAACTTGATACACAAGTAAAGGGCACTCTTTTACGTCATAGATGCTCCCAGTTTGGCATTTCAAAAAATAGCGCCGAAATAATTACTATAAAGCCAAATTTTGACTTTTGACCTTGACCTGACCTTGTTAAGTGTCTTCGGATAAACAACATTGTATTTACACGTTGCTGAGGTATTTGCTATACATCCATATAAATTTATAAGTTCTATCTTAAAAACGTTATTTCTGGCAGTCATTTTTCGTTTATCCTGAACAGGGCCAAAAATGGTCTGAGGTGCCTCCCAAAAACGTTGCCTGGCCCGCCCCTGAGCAAAAACGAATTCCAAAATTTTGTCACAGTACGTAGAAAGAAAAGCTAGGAAACTGACCAAGTTTCTTGAAGCTGCGTCAAAAACCCTGGAATTAGCAAGCAAAAACCCGAGGGGGGCGGATTCAGCCCCCTGCCGAGAATAGGGTTAAAGACACGAAGAAATGCATGCCTCGCCAAATGTGACACTTACCTTATCTATTTTTTAATGCTTTCACGGTTCCCAAACACGACCAGCTGGGCCTTACTTTCATTAACTTTGAGGCCACAGGCACGAAACCACGGTCCAGAAAGAGATGCCTTGGGCGCAAAATGACCTCAGTAGTCGGCGCGTCCGGAAACACCAATAAAGAAAGAGATGCCTCGAGCCTTATGATCGTGCCTGGGAGCGCCGTCCTAGGACCAGGCGTACAGCCAGAGGTTTTTTTTAATGGGGGAGGGAGCGCTGTGAGGACTGGAATCATACCAAAACCGCCTGCTGGGAATACCACCATGTGCAATGGGTTTCACTAAGAAGACTCCTATGGATCACGGGTACGCATTGCCGTGAACTGAGTATGACAAGACACCTGGCTCGCTGCGTCCGTGCTATAAAACAAAAAAAAAGAAATTCGAGTGGGGAGGGGCCTGGGGCACACCCCTATGGCCGCGCCGGTGCTTGGACCACTCACCAGCACCAGGGTACCGTCCGCGTACTGACAGACCTCCGTCTCCTGGGTGTACTGACCGAGATAAAAAGAAAAGACCGTGAACGGCAAGCAGCCAAGGAAGCAGCCTTGAAAACACCCATGGTGTTAGGTAACAGTTCAGAAATAAGCCGTGATCCAGACACATCAGTATCACAAACGCTTTGGGTATGGCCAGACAAGTAAGAGCTGGACCACGAATGAGAAACACCGTAGCAATGAAGTTTTTGAAGGAGAAGGCCGTAATCAAAACATCTATTAATGTCAGTTACACAAGAACAGACGAGTAAAAAGTTATCAGTCGATTCGAGACACTCGACACTTTCGCCAAAACTGTAAAGTTGGCGGCTGATTCGAGACATTCGACACATTCGTTCCACTCGCGAATATACTTGGCAGTCGATTCGAGATATTCGACACATTCGGTTCATACACCGTGTATTACCTGTAGTCGCTTTGAGTCATTAGACACCTTTGATGCATTCACCATGTATAGTTTGCGGCCTATTCGAGCCATTTCGACAGCCTACTCGACACATTCTATACATTCGACAAAATTTTTAATTTGGCAACCGATTTAAGACATTCGACACATTCGATACTTTCACCGTGTATTGTTTACAGCCGGTATGAGACATTTGATACATTCGATACATTCACCATGCGTAGTTTGCACCCGATTCAAGGCATTCAAAACATTCGATATGTTCGCCGTACATAATTTTCAGCAGATTCGAGAAATTCGACGCATTCGATGCGTTCATCGCGCTTAGCTGAATGTATAGGAGATGTCGAATGTCTTGAATCGTCTGCCAACTTGACAGTTTTGGCAAATTTGTTGGATGTGCCAAATGTCTCAGATCGGCTGGAAACTATATACGAAGAATATATCAAACGTGTCGAATATCTTGAACCGGCTGCAAGTTACACACGGTGAATGCATCTAATGTGTTGAATGTCTCGAACCGGCTGCAAACTACGCATGGTAAATCTATCGAATGTGTCAAATCTCCTGAATCGCTGCAGGCAACACACGCTGAACGCATGGAGTTTATCGAATGGCTCATATCGGCTGCAAGCAATACACGGTGAATGTATCGAATGTGTCGAATGTCTCGAATTAACTGCCAACTACAGAGGATTAGGAACGGGAGGGAGGTCATGGCCCCTTCCCCACTTTTTGGGAAGGCTGACATAAGCCCTATGGGGGAAACGTCTCTGCCCCCACCCCCACACACTTTTCTGGATGCTCCGACGTTCCTGGCCAACTATACACTCGAACGTAACGGATGTGTCGAATATGTTGAATCGGCTGCGAACTTTACGATTTTGGCGAGTGTACCGAATATGTTGTGTATGTGTCGAATATGGTGCAGGGTATACATGGTGAATGCATCGGATGTGTTGAATGTCTCAAATCGGCTGCAGGCAATACACAGTGAATGTATTAAATGTGTCGAACGTCTTGAATCGGCTGCAGACTATACACGGTGGCTGTATCGAATGCGTCACGTGTCTTGAGTCGGATGCAGGTTATACACGCTGAATGTATCAAATGTCTCGAATTGGCTCAGAATTTAAAAAAAAAAACTGTGAATGCATCGAATGTGTCTAATGTTTCAAATGGGCTGCAAATAATATGCGGTGAATATACTGAATGTGTTGAATGTCTCGAATCGGCTGCCAGTTTTGCAATTTTGGCGAACATATCGAACGTGTTCAATGTCTCGAATCGTCTGTCAACTTTACACTCGAATATATCGAATGCCTCAAATATGCTGCCAACTTTACAAATTGAGCGAATTTGTCGAATGCAATGAATGGCTCGAATCGACTGAGACAGATGTGGTCTCGGTCCCTTGCACCCAGGATGCGGTCGGCGACGGACACCAGAACGATTTCCGTCGAGTGCAGAGGACAGAAGCAATATCCTTTGCGCTGAATATTACTAGTTTTGTACAATGTTGGACCCCGTACTTTTCCCGTCTTCCATTGGCTGGAGCTGACCTTTAGCCACGTGGCTACGAACTGACATCAGTAACAGATCGGCGGGCGGTGGGTAGTCGGCCTCGCGATTCGTTTCCGTGAGCGTCCGCTTAGGGCTACTCTCTAAGGCGCACTCCTGTTGTTTACCCATCGTGCTTGTGCACGTTCACTCATGGCTGCTCTCTGAGGCGCACTCCTTTTTTCTTCCCGTCATCCCCGCGCGCTGTTCAGAGGTACTCTCTGAAGAGCAACTTTGCCCTTTCTCTGTATATTTGTTTTGCGGCATGATGGAAGTCGCTGTTATGCATTTGGTTGGATTATTACTGCGTCGTGTGCCGTCGTCTACATGCTGGTCACGTATCTGATGGCTGTCGGATGAGACGGAGGATGAGTAACAGAAGTCGTTTTCAAATCCAGGTGTCATTTCAGTCCGATGTGTTCTGAGGCGAGAGTTGGTTTCTGGAGAGCGTTGCTTCAGGGGAACGGTACAACATCTTCGCACGTCGTGAAGCTATAACCAGTAAAACGTGTTGCGGGGTATGTCACGAACGGGGCTCCACGTCTTCTCCATTTCTGACATCGGTATGGATCACATACTGTGAGGTACCACGCAACAGTAAATTGGACACTGTTCAGCGCCCCTTGAGCAGCGCATTCAACGTATTCAGTTTACTACCACACTAACATTACATTCCCTTACATTGCTGTCAGTGTTACTGACCATCCCAGGGCCCTTAAGTCCAAGGGCTCCTGACCGCCCCAGGGTGGCAGGGCCGTGATTGTCTCAGGGATCACAACTGTCCCAGATCCCTGGCCGTCCAGGTACACTGACTGCCTCAGGGAAACCGACCATTTCAGGGCCCCTGACTGTTCAGGGTTTTAGCCTGTGTCAGAACTTCTGACCGCGAATAGTCGGAGGACGTCTCAGGGTCCCGATCTGCCCAGGACCCCTGACCATTCGACCACTCATGCTGAACCCAGCTGCCTCATGCTCGTCACTGTCTCGGGGCTCCCGGCCGTCTCAAGGTCCATGACAATCCCTGAAGGCCCTTGAAAATCTCAGGGTCTGATCATCCGGGGACCCCTGACCATTTCACGGCCCCTGGCTATTTCAGGACTTCTGACCATCCCAGGACTACGGACCGTCTCGGTGCCGCTAACGACCTCAGAGCCACCGGTTGACTGTTAGGAGAGGGCGGTCGCCGCCGCCGCCCTACCCTTGGTCATGCCGCTGATCCGCAGCACTATTACCATAAACATTTTTCTAAATGACGTTGGATGACCCTGCCTGACAGACCGTGCAGTGTATGATTAAAACTAACATTGAAGCCTGCCAGATTTATCTCATCACGTGGTGTGTGCTATTCGCGGCTTTGCATTTGCAATCTAGATTAAATACAACCGCTAGGCGTTCTGGGAATGTTTGACCGCTCCCCAGGCCGCGTCTGTACCTGTCATCAACTCTAATCCGTTCAAAAGGCTTATCACGTTCCTGTCAGACACTGACATCAGCGCTCGGCAAACTCTGGCGTGATTACTATGCATACACAAGGGGAGAGGGGGGGGCTCCGTGGTACGCCGACTGAGCGAATGGGGCGAGATACCTGCAGCGCCAGTCCCCCGACCACAGGCTTCAGGCTCCTTCCCAATGGCCAGACAGCTAGCACAGCACGTGACTGCAGTCGTCTAAGACGGCGAAAACTGTCTCATGCCACGGACCTGCACGAGGGACTTGGCTGGTTGTCAGCGCAGCAGCTCGCTGTTTTGCACGCTGCGCCTAACATAGTGCTACTACGTGGTTCACTGAATAGCGGACGCCTCTCAGTTTTCAGGACAGGCCATGGCATTCGCCGTTGGAACGGCACGACGTAACAGCCAACTGCATGCGTCACGACTGAGAACGGAGGCCGGGAAGCGGCGCTGCTTGTTGAAAGGGCTCGCCCGGTATAAGAGGTTGCCGGCCTGCCGGCCGAGTCGACTGCCCCAAACTAGCCCGGTTTTCACGCAGTTTGCGGAGATTGTCGTTGGATCGGGTGGCTTACTGTTGATGACTGAGGATGCTTGTTTACTGCTTGTGAGTGCATGTTTGACTATTGCTTCGAGCTAACTGCTTCTGATGACCTCATGCTTTCACCTGCTGATGCATTGTACTTATCATTGACTATGAGGTATAGTAACCAAAACCACGGAGGATTGCCCAGCGCCGTACGTAAAGACAAGGTGAGCGTCCGATGTAGAGAAATCCCGAAGCCCCGACAAGTGCCGGACCGACGTAACGAAATTCGATCCGAAACGTCTGAAAACCCTCCACAGACAGGTGACTCATTGTGCGATTCGGACGAAATCACCGAGCAGTCAAACAAAGCGCTCGGTTCTGAGGCCATATGTATTGCTGTTATTTATGGCAGCCGCTCTGTAATACCGTATCGCTAGGATCCATCCCATAGTAGTCGTATCGCTAATATCATAGTGAGCATGCGAAACAATAACATTTCACGGCATTCACGGCAATCAAGAACGAGAGCTGCATTTCACAGTTCATTAAAACATCAGCAAACCGCGCTGCTTCACATCTATAACATGTGAAGGTATTCGGATCCACACTGTCGCATTTGCACAATAACTAGCATGCAGTTACCTTCGAATAAACACAACACGCCAAATGCCTGAGAATCGTGTACTAGGAAGGCACTCGAAACACTCGATGCACTAGAGAAACCTCTACCCCTCCTCCCCACCCACGCTACTCCCCTCTTCAGCCCCCCCCCCCGCCCGGAGCCACGCGCCGGCTACCTGAGAGAGTGCTGCAGTCACCGGGTTCGGCGGCTAACGGCCAACGGTACGTGCCTCCGGCGGCGAACTGCCGATACGACAGGAGTCACTGCAGTCCGGGGGCAGCGAGTTCGACCGAGGGGACGTGGCGCCGCTCGTCTGTACTGTATCCGGGTCACTGTCCTCATGTCCGGGTCACTGTGCCTGAGTCCGAGTCACTGTCCTCATGTCCGGGTCACTGTCCCTGACTCCGAACCAATGTCCCTGTGTCTGAGTCACTGCCCTTGTGTACGGGTCACTGTCCCCGTGCACGGGTCACTATCCTTACGTCTGCGCCACTGTCCCTGTGTCCGGGTCACTATCCCTGTCTCCGGATCACTGTCCCTGTGTCCGGGCCACTGTCCCTATGTCCGGGTCACTATCCCTGGCTCCGGATCACTGTCCCTGTGTCTGGGTCACCGTCCCTGTGCCCGAGTCACTGTCCTTATGTCCGGATCATTGTCCCTGAGTTCGGGCCACTGCCCCCTTATTCGGTCCACCCGTCGTCCATTCTTTGCCCCAGTCACTGCTTCCATGTCCAGACCTCTCGGCGTCCGTTCACTGCCCGGACCACTGCCCCGTGTTCAGATCACCCGCCGTCGTTGTTTGCGTCAGTCGCTATGTTCGGGTCACATCCAGTCCATCCCCCGGCCGGATCTTACCGAGCCCTGCTGTGTCCCGGCCACATGTCGCTCGGTGCCTCCTGTGACCGGATTACCCTTCCCCTGTGGCCGGTACCACCTCTCCTTCCTACGTTCGGACTACACCTACCACCTCCTATGTCCGAGCCACATCCTCTTTCTGACGTATTCGGGCCCCATTCCCCGTGGCCGGGCAACACCTCATCCCTTTCGCGGCCGGGTCGCACCTGTCCCTCTTCTGTCTAAAAGACACCTAACCCCTAGAGTGCGGTCACACCGTGCCGCCGCCGACGCCGTCGCTGCCGCCGCCGCCGCCGCCACCGCCCACGGTCAGGGTAAACACGTTCTGGACGCGGTTGATGCCCGGGATGTGCATCTGCTCCAGCTGCATGCTGGCGCCGTGCTGCCGGAACTCCAGATACTTGGCGATGAAGCGCTTGTTGAGCGCGTGCACGTCCGCGTGGCTGGCGTACTCGGCGATCTGGGGGCGGAGGGCGGCCATCAGGTGGCGCTGGTGGCGGCCGGTGAACGGCGGCAGGGCGGGTTAATGGGCAGCGGGAGCCTGAAGGGCGCTGGTCGCACGTCAGGCATGACATCTCCAAGCTGGAGCACGGCCGGTGGGGGCGCAGGCTGTGGAGTGACTAAAGCTCTGGCACGGAGCGCGAGCTCGGCGAGGTCTCGACCACTCTAGGCAACACTTCCTTCCGGGAAGCGTCAGTTTTGGAGATTGGAGACTACACTCACATCGCAAAGAGCCGCCATTAAATAACTGCTCACTAAAATGACTCTAATGTCTCGTGCCTAAAAAAAAAAAAATAGTTCGCAGGCAAACTAGTCACAGCACACGCGAACACCACGCTTTGGCACCAAACGTCCGACTGGCCATCATCAGCTCTGTATTTGGGCCGGGCCAACCGGTACTGCCGCCCGTTCCGGCTGTCAGGAAAGCCCCGATCCGTCAGCATAAGGCCTGTCTCCCACCCTCGCCTTTCCCCAGCACGGACCAGTCCTTCCGTCCCTCCCGGTGCGTACCACCTCTCACTCGGCCCCTGCGCCGGCACGTACCGGCATCCAGCGACAGTCGGCCAGCTCCCGCGGGCACATGTTGATCTCGCGCGACAGCGGCCGCATCAGGCAGATGAAGTAGAAGTCGGAACAGCCGTGAGCCGAGCCGTGCATGTGCCGGAACGCCAGCAGCGAGTCAAACTCGGCCCGGACGCCGGTCTCCTCCAGCACCTCCCGCGCCGCCGCCGCCGCCAGGTCCTCCCCTGCGGGCGCAGGACGGTGCCGCGGGCCACGGAGGTCAGCGAGGGGCCAGCTTCGAGCAGCCCCGGGCCGACCGAGGACGCAGGGAGACAGCTGGCGAGCTGCGGGTACTGGTGACCGTTCGACTGACACAGGCCGCAGTCGCGAAGAACGAAGTCGCACCGGCGCGCACATCCCCTCCAACGCCACTCCATGACGCTTCAGCATACAGTATCTTCCACAGATCACAATTTGTACGTCCCTCTCCCCGTACGAGGGTGGCTGTTTGCGGGCCGGAATATTTCGCCACCCTCCGCATCAGCTAACATAAAACGTAACCACCGCGTGACAACCGTGACAAGTGCACCGTGCTCACACAACCAACATTTCTTCACCCCTCCCCCCGCCCGCGAATCGGCCGCTCTGAGAACACCACCACTGCGCTTCTCGGGGTCAGTGACCCCGCCCGACACGGCCTCTCACCCGGCTCGACGAAGCCGCCGGGCAGCTTCCAGTGCGGGTGTTTGTAGTACTTCTCGCGGACGACGAGCACCTCGTTCCGCTGCTCGGAGATCACCATGCCGCCGACGCCGACCATCGAGTGCGCGTACGGCGGGATCTGGTCGGACTCGTCGCGCGGCAGCCAGCGCACCAGCATGACGAAATCGCGCCGCGCGTGGTGGTACACGAACTCGTGCTGCCGACGGACGCCACGCGCTTGGTTACACAAACTCCGGCTGGGACAGAGAGCAGCGGCAGGGCCACGCAGTTGTGCTGGGGGTAACAGATCCGGAAAGGTTACAACAGGACGTGCTCAGGACAGCGACCGGGTTACAAACGCCCCTGCTGGAAGCGACCAGGAGGGGACCGTGTTCCATACAACAGTAATGATGAAATGAGGTTAAATACAAAACAAGCAAAGGAGTTTTGCGGCTTTCAACCAGCGACAGGCCACAGAGTGCCACCAGAAGTCCGATCAAGGTGGAACTACTACGTTCAGTTTGCGATGACATAAGAGGACAGGACTTTCCAGTAAAACCATGCGGAATGGGAGGCGGATGGAGAGGACTTATGTCACAGGAGGGTGCTACACCAGGCCAGGGCTGCGACGGAAATGTCTACACCACTGTAACATATGTGTCTGGGCAGCCGTTCACGCGAGCTGGAATTCCTAGTGTGCCAATTCGGTTTTAAATGGCGCCAGGAGATCAAAGTGCCGTCAGTTTACGACCAATTCAGTGGTGCGTTGGTTTCTGTTGACTGGCCGCCGCGACGTGTCGGGAACATGATGAGACCATGAGGACATCATATCACGATAAACCATCATAACGCGTGCAATCCAGTTTATCGACGGCAAAACTCACTTTCACTAGTATCGGTATGAACTCTGAATGTCCGATGTCGACCCGAAACCACACGCCACGCACGCCGTCCGCTTTCCATTTGTCGAGGGACACTGCAGCAAACAAGAGTGGACGCGTCACAACATGTTATATGATTTTCGCAACAAAACTGATCAAATAAGAGCACTGCTACACCAGTGGGACAAGTGAAATTCAAATCCGGCTACTAACGAGCTGCTAAAAAAACAACCTGATACTGCAATGATGCGACACAAGACCGACGAACAAGCGCTGCCATGATGGTATCAGAAACGAAACAATTCGTAGGGAAGCTGATTTGTTGGTGTTTTTTTTTACGACGATGGAAGGATGAAAACGATCTGCCATGGCACTGCAAGCACAAAAAATGCCAACTATTTTGGTTCAAATTAAGTTAGTTGAATGGTTCTGGTTTCCGGCTCAGTAATCAGAACAGTCCGGGACTCAGAACAACCCTGGGTTAGGAAGAAAGCTGTTCAATTCCGCGTTCGAGAGAGAGAGAGAGAGAGAGAGAGAGAGAGAGAGAGAGAGAGAGAGAGAGAGAGAGAGAGAGAGAGAGAGAGAGAGAGAGAGAGAGAGAGAGAGAGAGAGAGAGAGAGAGAGAGAGAGAGAGAGAGAGACAGACAGACAGACAGACAGACAGACAGACAGACAGACAGACAGACAGACAGACAGACAGACAGACAGACAGACAGACAGACAGACAGACAGACAGACAGACAGACAGACAGACAGACAGACAGACAGACAGACAGACAGACAGACAGACAGACAGACAGACAGACAGACAGACAGACAGACAGACAGACAGACAGACAGACAGAGAGAGAGAGAGAGAGAGAGAGAGAGAGAGAGAGAGAGAGAGAGAGAGAGAGAGAGAGAGACCGGGCCGTTCGGACGTGACGGCTGAAGAAGCGGTGGCTCCGGTTCGCCAACGGTCGATCCGACCGGGAACATCGCCTCAGTCACGGACCATTCCAGTGTAAGGCATTGCAAGAGCACGTGTAACGGCCTGAAAATGATCTGGATCGTCTGCGATGACAACTGGAAAATCTCGGACAATGGGAAGAAATTCTGCCACTGGAATATTAGTTCATGACTGTAGTAATAAGTCCTAACAAATTTTGAAATGCACATGGGCAATAGGTCGCTAATAGATTTTATATTTCAATTAACACCCTAAAAGTGTTTTGCATTATTTTTTATTAATTTCATCCGAGCGGTTCGAGCTGTGTATCGGCTATTCCTGAAATAGCAAGAAATTGGTAGGGCACCGAAATTTAAATACGCAACAAAATTTCAGGGTCCTAAATTATTTCACATATACTAACCTGAGCTACCTGGTGACATGCTTATGGGACACGTGACGAATTTTTTCAGATTCTATATTGCGACTGTGACTGTGACTATCCATATCTGTGACTATAATTTCAATTCGGTTTCGCCTTCGACCTATTGAGGAAGCATCTCCGAATAACAATACCATGACTGAAATACCAATGGAGCCTTTTTACATTAAAATCTAAACATTTACACACAATCTACCGCATTCTTCAAGCGAATCTTCTTAAAGCGTCCCATACCATACGGTACAACAAAACCCAGTACCTTCTTATATACAAGGGCATCGTTTCGGCAGAGAATCACGGTGCAGAGCCTTCACTTTCACCGCAACAACTTCACACGTCACATTCGGCATAAGCACCAGCCCACGCCGGGCAGCAGAAACTAAGACCCGCGCCGGGCGGCGGCGTCGCCCACCTGTCAGCAGCTGCTCGAAGTCGCCCCTGTCCTGCAGCACGGCCTCCTGCAGGACGTCGACCATGACGCCCCGGTAGCGGTCCGGCTTTCCCTCGAACGTGGGCGGGCTCATGTCTCGCCGGCCGGCGCCGCTCCACCGCTGCCGACGGCGCTCGGAGCCGAGAGGGGGCGTCCTGCCGGCGGCGGCCTGCGGCGCCGGCGCGCGCGTCACCACCACCCGGACGTCAACGGCCGTCTCCGGGCGGAGCCACGGCGGCCCGGTCAGCCCGGTCACGACGGGGCTTCTGTCGAGCTGTGACATACGCCGCTTTCCGTTTCAGGGGCCAACCTGTTATCCCTCCCATGGTTGGCCCCAACTGACGTTTGGGAAGACATTCCGGAGGTTACGGGAGTTTTCCCGGCTACTTTTTCTGTAACCTTTGTACTGCAAAATCTCAACCCCTAAAGTTCAACATCTGTATCTGAACACCATAGCTATGACTGCAAACTCATGGATCTATCCATTCTGACAGCCATTTCATTATATTTGGGTATAAAAAATGTTGTAATGATCAAAAAATTTGGGTACGTATTGGTAACTTCCAACTTTTTTTCTGACTGCCATAACACCAGGAAAGATTGCACTCTCATTCCAAACTTTCATTATTTACCATTCACACATCATGACCAAGGAAACTTACAGAATGGCACTATGTCCCTTCTTGAAACCTTGGGCTAGCTGCAGAGAGCATAGTTTTAAAAGCCCAGGGAAGGGGAACATCTGTGATTTTTTTCATTTTTTAATGAGTTTATGGCATTTAACAGAAAGAGGCCTCAAAACCTGCCAATGTGCCCTTTATTTTCTGTGAGTTTATGGATTACAAAAGACAGATATGATGCAAGACAAGACAAGATAAATGAAACTGTAATGCATGCATAAAAGTAATAAGACATAGTTCCCACTTTTACCTTAATCAGTTTGCTTGATATATGGGAGAATCTAATGGCCTTCAAGTGTAAAAGATGTCCTGAGTAAAGGAAAGAAAGAAATAGTTTCATTTAAAATATCTGAAAACAAAAGGTACAAGATCATTATGTTTATCTATGCAGCATGATGTAAAATGATCACCTAAATAGCAAAATTCTCAAAACCTAAATGCAAACATTTCTTGCAAGCTTATAGCATATGCAGTGTTTCCTTACTACAGCACTGCAGTGATCCAATCTTTCAAGATCACCAAAGGCACATATCGCATGGAAGTAGAGCAGTTTGTCCAAGGAACATTTCAGAGATGAAAGGGCACTCACACAAATTTAGTTGCAGATGATCCCACAGCCAGTCAGTTCAAAGGATGGTTAAATAAACTCTGAAAAATAGGCCATGTGTCTAGAAGGAACCTGAATGAAAGTGACAGGAAGAGTTAGCCTATGCAGAGCAAGGCCAAGATTTTAATTAATATCAGGAGCCTACAGGAGTCAGGACTTAGCCCTTTTCCAGCACTTCCAAATGTGATACTCTATGATGAATGTGACATAACCACTTTTTATCATTCTTTCTGAATAACAAGACACAACCTGAGTTGCAGCACAATCAAAGTTTGCACAATGCATAGTAGGAGGATGACAAGCAAAGTCAAAAATTTTGCAGGCTGCAGAAGAAAGCTGTTTTCCATGTGACCAGTCCAAGGGGTGTGATAAGTAAAAGTAACTGATTATGAGTAGACAGAATCCACATGTAGCAACATCTGACCAGTCTGAGCAGCTTAGAAGGATTATTAACAGGGGTGCCAATTTGTATCCTTTTGGGAGGACCCTGGCACCTGCCCCCCCCCCCCACCCAATGTTGATTTGGGCCCATCCCTTCCAATGTTGGTTTGGGCCCCCCATATATTTTCCACCAGTTTTTAAGGAAAATGGGTAATAACAGTGAAAAGAACAGCTGCAATGGATAACAAATGGGAGGAAAGTATAAAATAAGGCATAAAGTGTTGTATGTATTACTGCTATCTTATACCAATGTATACTTATGCATATACACATATATATATATATATATATATATATACCATACATGCAATTTTTCATTTGATAACTAGCAACAAAAAACTTATCAATTTCTGCTGATCAAAATAAAGTGGGCTAAATCTGTTGAGAAACCCAAATCTCAGGGGAGGTCAGGATGTTGGGCTGTTGGTGCACCCCCCAGTTATTTACAGGAATGAACACAAGTGATTATTAATCATGTCCATCAACCAAAACCTCCTCGATGATGTACACTTGCGAGCATTCTGGTAAAGTTCATCAGCTCACTGATTTTTAGCATTTAGTGGCACACATAGTGGAACTACTAAGCCACAAAACACCAGCTACTGCAAGTCAATATCAGAATCCATACACAACGGTGACCATTAAATGAACACTGCCGACAGAAATTCATATATTCACGAAAGAACACACACCCACAAAAAATCATAAACTCACAGCTCTCCTACTCCCAGCAAACCGCCTAATCTATTTCTCGTCGCGTTTCATTACTGATCTTTTGTTTGGCTTTGTATCTTTTTGCCGTAAGAGCGGCATAATTGCAAGCTGTATTGAATGTCTTGCTGTTTTGCATGTAATTCGGTTTTGCATGTAATGATACAAAGTGGTTTTGAAACCCGAGTGGCAAGAACGAGGGGAAAATTTGTTTCGAGTAGAAACGTTTAAATGGTGTCGTATAGAACGTTGGCCAACATTTCATGTATACATTATATAAAGGGCCTTGGAATACATCATGTCCTTTGAAAAAAAGTTGTCAGCTGACGTGATCAGTGTCACTCAAATCTTAACTTCATAGGACATGCAAATTTAAGAGGTTGCGGGAAGTAGGTATACTTTTGTATGTAAACCAATTGTGAATGGCATTAGCAGTGGAATGTTATCAGGAAAAGGTGTGCACAAACTGTCAGCGCTTATTCACATTACCTTCAGACTTCGGTGGGAAACCTCTGAAACTGATGTAAACAAACGTAGAAGGGACCAACGTCGACATTGAGGAACTCGATTGTAAAGTAGACGTTTGACTTACGCCCAAGACACAATACTTGATTCAAGACTTTGGACACCTGTGCCCAAGAGGCAGTATGTCCTAACTCACAAACAATATCGATTGATAAATTTTTCGTGTGGTTCCACTATACAGGTAAGACTGAGTTGCAACTGCATGAACAGACAGTATGAAAGTTATGTTTTAAAAACCTGCTTGGTACGGAAAAATAATAAGTTATTTTCATCCGTAAACAAATCGACAAAGCGCTAATGTTTGCTAGAGTCTTCGCCTTAACATCTGTTGTAATACTCTAAAATCAGGTCGTTTTGTCTACATTTCATGTTTTTACTTACCATGTGAATATTATTCTTTACAAATGACATTGTTGCAGCAAACCATATGCTAGGTGGTATTGATTGCATTGAAGATAAGTCAGTTGAGATAAAGTTTTATTCATTAGAAATTATATTTTTGGAAGGAGTCATGCACTATGTGGTGCAGTGCATATAAAAGAATAATCATTGAAGCTACACCAGGTGTGATGTTCTGTAAATAGTTATGGCTTCTGTTATTGAGGTGTGAAGTGCATTCAGTGTGTAACATTTGTCCAACATTTGTCACTCATAGCCATGATCTGACTGAGTTGCAGATCTTAGAATGTAATCTCAAACTAGAGGCCAGAATTAAGATTATGCTTGGTACATTCAGAGGCACACCTCTGTTTGCATAATGCAAGTGTGATGAAAGGTATTTGAGTGGAATGAATTCCTACATTATGAAAAAATTCATTTTTCAGGAGTACCTTCCTTGACCCAATGACCTGTGTTTATGAATGGCATGTATTGATATGTAACATTGGCCTTACAGCTTTTTACTGAGTTACTCAAATTGAATGCACCTGCTCAAATTAACATTTATTTTCAGCTACTTAAGTCAAGGGGACTCTCCATATCTCACAAGATGGAAGCAGCTAAGAAGCCAAAATCAAAACCCAAGGTATTGTAATCACATAACTTGTAAGTTTTAATGGCGACTCATTATTTTTAACACACAAATAAGCTACTTGGATGTCTTTCAGGAGATTTTCCTCACCCTAAGCTTTGATCAGTTTGCTGAAGCTTCCAGCAAAAGCATACTTTTTGACATAAATTTTGCATTGGTATTTCTCCATTGCAGGTAAAGGTAGATTGCTGTAAGAGACAAGATCACAGGAAAGAGTATGCTTCTCAGAATGTATGTTTCTAACACATTTACTCACACAGCAGCATGTTGTTTTCATTTGAACAGAGAGTAACATAAGTATTGCTGTAATGACCAATTAAGTATCACACCATTTTCACTTGTATGATGTACACAAAATCAGTCACTATGCTTTAACATAGAATCAGTAGTCCAACCATCATCTCAAATAACTTCTCTTGTACTTCTGTGTCACTTGATGATAGCTACAGCATATACATCATAATTAACATTTGTTTCCTCAAGCATTTTGTGGGGGGGTAGCACTATGATAATCTGTCTTCAGAGGAAATCCCGTGTGCGGTGCCCCTCGCCACCACTATCGCTGCCGCCGGACGAGGCCACGGACGTGGCAGCCTCGCTGGCGACGTTCCGGCTGGCGTCCACGGACAGCGACACGGCTCTGGAGGTGGCCAGCGACGCGGCCGAGTTCGTCACGATCGGCGCCGACGGACGCGAGGCAGCCGCCGCCTCGCTGTCCTCGCAGGAGGCCGACGCCGAGCGCGCGGCCGCGCCGCCGGCCAGCGACAGCGGCGCCGGAGGAGATCTGGGCGCCGACCGAGGAGGCGGCGCTCGCGCACCGCTCGTCGGACGGCTCGACAGACGCCAGCGTGACGTGCGGTTCGCCGTTCACGGCGCTGGGCGAGCCGTGCGCCGGCCCGGAGCGGCAGCTGTATCCGGACCTCGCCGTGGCCGGCCTGCGACCGCTGCGGAGTTCGCCGCTGCCGGGCGAGGCCGCGGGACCGTCCGCGCCGGCGGCCGAGTCGCCGGTCGAGTCGCTCTCGCTCAGCGCCAGCCAGGTCTCCATCTCGGAGGGGCCGTTCTGCTTCGAGACGGAGAAAAAGCCGTCGTTGCTGTGCCTGTGCCAGGACGTGGCGCCGCTGACCGACGCGCAGCTGGCCGACTTCTACCACAACGAGGAGCTGCGCCAGCGTGCCGACTACGAGGAGCACTTCGTGCGCGAGTACGGGCCCGGCCACGGCGGCGACGAGTTCCACGAGCTGGTGCAGGGCTACCGGCGCGCCGGCGCCGCCCTGCGCGCGGCCGAGCGTGAGCGCGGCGAGCTGAGCAAGCAGTACGAGCGGCGCCGCTCGCAGTGCTGGGACCTGGTGCGGCGCAGCGTGCGCGGCGAGGCCGAGTGCGACGACGGCCGGACGCTGAGCGCCACGCACGAGTTCCGCAGCGCCGTGTTCGATGACGCGGCGCTGGAGGAGCTGCGCGCGGTCGCTGGCGGCGCTGCGTCGGCTGCTGCACAACGCGTACGTGCTGCACGCGTACAGCGTGCTGCTGGCGCGGCTGCAGGTGGAGGCGTACCTGCACCAGCTGACGGAGGAGTACAGGCCGGAGCTGGCCGGGCCGCCGCCGGTGGCGGCCGACGCTCGGCTCCAGTACGCCTCGCCGCGCCACGAACGCTGCGCCGAGGCGCTGCGCCGCTGCTGCGCCGAGCTGTTCGCCCAGCAGCGGCTGCCGGCCGAGCCGGGCTTCGTGGCGCAGACGCGCGGCTGGCTGCTGCGGCTGGGCGCGCTGCTGCTGCGCGTCGCCACCGTCAACGACCACCTGTTCCTGCTGCACCAGGCGCTGCGGTGCCCGAGCGGCTCGGCGGACTGGACGGCGCCGCTGCTGCAGCCGCCGCGGCCCGACCTGCCCGCCGGCCTGGACCACGTGCTCACCGCGCTGGCCGTCATCCTGACGCCAGTTGGGTGAGCCGGGCTCGGGGTGGCTCCTTTGTCAGGCTGTTCTTGTGGGGAGGGGCCGTGTGCCTGGGCTTGTGATGGGTACTGTGTCCGGACTGGTGAGGGGCCCGAAAAAGATATCTATCTTCGCCGGATAAGACGCAGTAAGGGGGAAGGGGGACGAGGGTTGTTGGAATTGGACAAGAAACAGTGGATTTTGAAAGTAACCGAGAACAGTTGTTGTTTGCCACACATCGCAGTTTTTTAACTTTGGTACCAAGTCATGTTAACCTTGGTACCAAGTCAGAACCAAGTCATGACATGACTTGGTTCTGATAACAAAGGAGGTCAGGCACTCCATGGCCATTTCTTGGGAGCTTCGTATGTTCCATTTCTTTGGTGAATGAAATTGAGCACCATTTATTTGAGGTTGAATTGCTTCTTTGAAATGTATTTGGCCACTTACGTATTTATTTGCAAACATTTGTTTCCACTTGCACTTGAACCCAATTTCCGGTAGGGGGCCTGAATCTGCCCCCCTCGGGTTTTTTGCCTGCCAATTCCAGGGTTTTTAACGCAGCTGTACGAAACTTGGTCACTTTTCCTAGGTATTCTTTTTACATACCATGACAAAACTTCGAAATTCTGTTTTGCTGAGGGGCTGAGCCAGGCGACGTTTTTGGGAGGCACCTCAGGCCAATTTTGGCCCTGTTCAGGGTAAAAGGAAAATGACTGCCAAAAATGGCGTTTTTAAGATAGAACTTAAAACGTCATATGGATGTATAGGTAAACAGTTGGACAACGTGCAATGCAGTTTTGTTCATATATCATCACTTTACAAGGTCAGGTCAAGGCTAAAAGTCAAAATTTGGTTTTAAAGTAATAATTTCGGTGCTATTTTTGAAATGGCAAACCCGGAATATGTATGACGTAGAAGGGTGTCCTCTACTTGTGTATCAAGTTTTAGCGTGATATCAGATCGGGTCACCGAGCTTTAACCTAAAATGTCAGTGTGCATGCCCTACATCACAATAGGTTATAAATGGAATTTTTGAAATGGAGTGAATTCAAATGGCTGAAAACGTTAACAAATAATACCAAATTCACATGAGATGAACAACATGTGACCATGACAGTTCCCCTTTTTCATGTCCCTGGCACCGCCTACGCTAACATTATACAAACATTGTAATGCGATTTGTACTTGTTTAGCATGACATGACTAGCAGAAGCCAAAAAAGTGCTTTTACCTTTTTCGTTCGTTCAGTTTTTGTAAGACTAATCCTATTTTTGAAACCCTGTGAAGACCTATGAATTTTCGAAAAATTTCAAATATGTGTATCAATGGTAAAAGTCCTATTAATAATATCTCAGTTATGTCAATTTCATTGAAATCGATCCATAAAAAACAGAGTTAGAAGAAGTCCAAAAGTACCCCTCCCTCATTTTGGTATTTTTGCCCCCAGTACCCACCCTTTTCAAAATTCTGAAAGTTCCTTTTTTGAAAATGTAGTTCACGTCATGGCAAATCGATTGCCGCTTGTTGCGATAAAATCAGGTGTGTAGTTCTCGGGGTCTCATGGGGGGCCGAATCTTCCCCCCTGCCGGGAATCGACCATACCGTCTAGCGCTCCGAGAATAGGGTTAAGCGGAGCTCAGCCAGTTACTTTCGTTTTTGTTTACGCATGGAACGCCCCGTAGAATATCCCCTTAGCTTTGTGTGGGATTTCGTGTGGGACATTCGACGTGGTGTTCCCATGTTGCTGACTGTCCAAAACTTTCCCATGTCCAAAACTGACTGCATTAACAGTTTGCAAGTGAAAATCGCTACGGGACGAAATGTAATCCGTCCACTATCTGGCTTCACCGCACGTGTGACATCCCTAGTCCGGCATGTTGGATATCATTTCAAGACATCGTGCCCTGGTGGCAGTGGATATAGCATGATGTCTGTGGTGTGCAGGGCCCGGGCCCAGTTTCTGGCGCAGAGCTCCCGTGCAGAGTCCGTGGAAGACGAGTGGGTGATGCTGGAGGACGAGGAGGCCGAGGCAGAGAAGACGGCCGGCTACCTCAAGCTGCGGGAGAACGACCTTATCACCATGTTCAACCAGGTGATTACCGATAGGGAAAGTGAGACTGAACGGACATTTCTGCCTGCTTTTTCGTTGCCTGATTTCTGCTTCAGAGAACTCGTCGCGGAATACTGTTCCGCACAAAACGTAAAACCGTTGCGATCGTCTTTCCTCACCGTTTGTAGCCAAAGCAGCACATGTGACACCAGGATTGGAAAAGATGTTTTTTTTGTGGTGTTGAAGAATACCAAAAATATTGCTCCAGAAGCATTTTATGTTCCAAAAGTTTGATCCTGCCCCACCATCAAAAATATCACATTATAGTCATGTTGATAGTTCCAACTCTGCAAACAAATGACTCTCCATTTAGTAACTAGATAAAATATCATAGAAACAGGTATGGTATCATAACTGACTTACACCAAGAATGCCAGCTTAAACCAGCTGTACATTTTACAAAATTTTGTACTCCAGAACAGAAATTATACCCCAGTGCCAAAAACAGAAAGTAAATTCCAGTCCTGTGTCACAGCTGCAAGTTCGTTGGCATGGTTATCGAGGCCGGACTGAGTTGTGCTCATGTCCATGAGTGAACTTTTAGGGCCTGTTATTGCGACTGCGAGCAGGACTGACCCCTTTCGCGCGGCAGTGGTCCGCCCTGTGCCGGAGCTCTGCCGATCGTCGGCCCCGGAGCTGCGCGCCGTGCGGGCCTGTCGCCCGCGCTGACCCCGCTGACGGTGCCCGCCAGCTGCCCTGGGCGGACGTGGTGCGCCACCTGCTGAGGATGGGCCGCGCGGCGGACGGCGGCGACCTGTACGACCCGACCTGCTCCAGCAGCCACGACATGCTGCGCCTGTTCGCCTGCGGGTCGCAGATCATCGGCGTCCTGGCGGCGGGGCTGGCCGAGTACAGCGACGGCGCCCACAAACAGCTCACCAAGCGGTGAGCTCGTCCGCGGCGTCCGACCGGCGTCTTACGCGCAGTAACTGGAAGCGTATGCGGATCACCAAACTGTAATGTCGTGAACAGAAACCGCGCAAGCAGCTCACAAAACGAAACTCGCATTTGAATTTCACAGAGACGGTCCGTTAGTGTCCGTACAAACAGGTCAGGGTAAGGTTAATGCACACTAGCCCACCATACGGTAACCGCGCAAAGATTGCGGCACAGGTACTATGAAACGCTTGCAGGTCAGGAAACGGTAGCCGCGCAGATAACTCGCCAAACGGTATTCGTTCAAACAGCCCACGACACATTGATGGCCGAAAACAACTAACCGATTCGCAATCACCCGCTGGTCAGTGAACGTTAAAAATTACCGAGTACTGTGGTAGTTGGCACAGTGGGCTGTTCTCATTGTTAATCATGCGGTTCTAACTGAACGGCCCGCTCTCGCAATCTGTTTACTAAACGATATTCGTATTAACAGTTTGGAGAACGGACACAATTAGACAGTTCACCAAACGGTAACTGTGCGAGCATGCCGTACAACAGTTCAACATGGTCACAAGTGAGACAGAATTGTATCCTCTCGGCATCAGAATGAAGGTGACGGAGACTGCGGTGACACACTTACTGTTCTCCGCCGGCATCTAGCCAACGTGGCCGACAGGCTGGCAGGTATTTGGCCATTGGCATTGCGATTGATGGTGTCAGCCAAAGGGATGTTATCGTGCTGATGTCTTTGCGTTTGGATGGCTTTCGGCTCTGGGCTAGAAGGTATGGTCATTGTTCTGCACCATAACAGCCGTCGAAATTCGGCGTGAATCTTACTTTTGAGTAAGTTTGGCTCCACCAAACCTTCAAAGAAACTCTCCCATTCCTTTTTGTGTATTTAAGGGATTCTTTGCCAGCATTTTCACCTCTGCAAGCGTGTGAACCACGGCTAACGGAGCATGCTGCCCCTGAATGGGTCCGCGTGGGTTAGCCACGTAAAAAGAGGCGCGTCCCTTGAATATGTCCACGGTCGAGGGGGTTGGAGTGCTGCCCGTGAATAGCTCCGTGCTCAGCGAGCCCTCCAGCAACGGAAGACTGCGGGTGGCGAATGCGGTGTCACTGATCTGAAACTTCCTCTCGTTCCCGTCCACAGGCTGTGCCACCAGCTGCTGCATCTGGTCCATTACGTTTCCGACCACTGGGAGAGCTACAGCGTGACCTCATCGGACGACATGGCCACCAAGGGCCGCCTGCTGGTCAGTGGAGACGTGCAGTACAGCACCACTTATGGCTTTGACACTTATGACATCTTGACATTTATGACATCTTGACATCTTGACATCTTACCATCTATGACACTTATGACATTTTGATCGCTAACCTTGATATATAATTCAGTTCGTGCAATTCAGTTCATATAATTCAGTTCATTCAGTTCATATAATTCAGTTCATGGATGGCTGGTGTCTCCGTCCTGGCGACTGTCGGTCGGGTTCGAGTCGTCCGGCGTTTGATATTTGGCTCTGCGTGTCAGCTGGCAGTTGGCCAGTAGAGGATCGGTCTGACTACCGCACGGCCGTGTCGTATTTTGGCCGGTACATTAAACTTCCGCCACGAAGTCGGCTGTTGTCTTGAACTGCATCATAGGGGGAGGGGAGTGAAGAGGTCAGGCAATAAGTTGTGATTGTTTTAATTGCCAGCATTACCATAATCACCCTAGGAAATCATTTTGACGAAAGTGAAAAAAACGACGTCATGTACTTTGTGAGTCGTGAAATGACCTATCGATCTGAATGTCGCGTCATAGTGAGTGGACACGTATTCCTAGGAGGCACTCATGGTGTCACCATTTCATTAACGCGTCATCAGCTGACGACGTCGCCACCAAGGGCCGCCTGCTGTTTGCGTTTTCGTTTCTGCCCGGGAAAGACCATTGTGATGCTACTCCATTTCTTTACTTGGTCAGTTGGTGCACGACATGTCCATTTTGGGCACAAGTGGGAGTCATTGTTGTAACACTTCTCGATCTAACTGTTGCGGAAAACTGCTTCACTGTTGTGTGCACTGCAGTGACGCGTATCAGGTGTCAGTGTTTGCTAAAGAAAATGGCAGCTCGATTTGTAGCATTTAGAATGTATTTGTCTCCTCAGTTCCTTATGACTTTGAACCATTGCCCGTGTCGTGAGATCGAGGACAGTTCGTTGTGCAGTGAAATGTTAGTGCGATGGACTTGCCCGCTGCTGGGCGGTTTCATATGTTCCTTACCGTCATTTGAAGTATTATAGCCATGCTTGTCGTTAGTTGGAGGTCAGCAGTTTATTGTGTCGGCAGTCGGAATAGGACCGTTTGATGTGCTGGCAGGTGAAGTACAACACTTTGGTGGGGACTGATGGAGTAGGTCAGTTTGGCGCGCCGGCAGGCCCAGTGCGACAGTCTGGCGTGCCGGCAGGTGGAGTACGACAGTCTGGCGTGCCGGCAGGTGGAGTACGACAGTCTGGTGTGCCGGCAGGTGGAGTACGACAGTTTCGTGTGCCGGTCGGCGGTCAGTGTGCTCTCGTCTCCTCGGCTGGCCGTCTGGCACTTCCTGGCCAGTTTCCCGTTCGGCCGGCTGACGCCGCGCACCGCCTGGAAGCTGCTCTGGCTGTTCCACACGTCCGGCCGGCCGCAGGAGGCCACCGCGCTGCCCTCCGTGCCGCAGGACCAGGACGACGGTCTGTCGGCTGACCTCCACACCGTCGGCCACTGGTCTGCCGCCCGGCATCGGCGGTGTGATGGTGGTCGTGACATTCACACTCAGGATAGCTGCCGGCCGTGACGAGATGTTTTCGTTCGCATTTTGTGCAATTTCCGCTAACGTGGTCCGGCTTTGCTTCCACTGGCGAAGGTTATGGACAAAATGGCGTCAGTGTCACGTGAGAAACACTTTTGCGCTTTTCTCGTCCCCTTATAGTTTGGCATCAAGCATAGCGTTATGTCTTCATAACCAGTCTACATTCGACTCAGTCCGACCACCATTGGTGCCAATTCATCCTCGTTCACGACAGCCGGAGAGCATCCCTGCCAAACCATGACGTATTGCTGCCTGGTCGGAGAGCCGGAGGACTCATCTCACACTCGACCCGCGAATGTATTGCTGCGTAAGCCCTGACCCCCTCCTCCGTCCCATCCTCTGACCGCGTCCCGTGCTCCGGCAGCGTGGGCGGCCGAGGTGTTCGCGCCCACGTTCCACGCGATGTTCGAGCACCAACTGGTGCACATGAGCCAGTCGGAGGTGTACTTCAGGCTGACGGCGCTGGCCAACATGGCGATGGCGCGCGGCCACCGCGAACGCACCTTCATCAAGGCCGTCACCCGCGACCTGGTCCAGGTAACGGCAGCGGCCGCCGCACCGTCAGGGGACTGGGTACTCCCTGCCCAGGACGGGGAACGGAGGGAGCAGCGAACGGCGGAGGGTACATGTGGACGGGTTTGGGGATGGTACGGTCGTGACCTTCGCCGAGTTCAGCGTTGTTTTGCAAATGAGAATGTTAAGTCAGCTGGAGATGAATTATCGCTTTGTGCATGTTTCCCTAATGTATTGTGCTTGAGTGAACCATTTAAAATCTACCCACCATCATCGCTGAAAGGATAGTTTTTCCTGTGGTCTGAAGTCTAGTACAGGGCTTTATGGCTCTGTGGTCAAGAGCTTTGTGTTGGCTCCAGATCTGCTTTCAGTTGACTCGGGTCGCCGTGCCCTTTGCTGACGTGCAGGTCCGCCAGTATGCTGTTACCCTGCTGGGTGGTGACGCAGTGCCCTGCCGGTGTTGCAGGTGTCGTTTGTGACGCCGACCACGCGCGAGCTGTGCTCCAGGTCGGGTCGAGACCTGCTGGCCGCCATCTGCAACAGACACCCGTTCGTCATGTCGTACGTCCTGTCTCTTACCCAGGAGCACATGGAGACGATGGGAAAGGTAAGAGGATGAGTGAGGACTTGAAGTCAGGTCTGGTTTGCTTCATGACAATGCTCTGTGACATTGTCGTGTCACACCTTGATGAGTTAAACAGTTAGCGATGTTTTTAGATTTCTGTGGGTCAGTGTCACATGTAAGAGAGAGTGAGCCGCTCTTGAGATTGATCTCTCGGTTTTTTGTATCATTCTTAGCAGCTGGACTTGCAGCGTTTTAGGTAGCATCCGTTGTTCCAAGGTGTTCCGACGGCCAAACTACATGTAAGGCCTCGGACGTCTAATTTAATATCTCCTGACCAGATTCCCGTGTCCCGACAGAGCGCGCTGTACCTGTTCTCCGGGCTGCCGCTGCTGCTGTGGCGACCTTCGGACAGCGACATGTCGCAGGTGTGCGCCTGGCTGGCCGACCACGGCCTGGACTCGGTCGAGAGCCGGCTGGCGCAGCTGGTGCTGGCGCGGCTCGACTGGGGCGTGCGGCCCTACAGCGGCCAGCTGGCGCTGCCGGCCGCCTTCCACCGGCGCGCCGCGCTGGCCGCCGTGGCGGCGCAGGCGGCGCGCGCGCCCGAGCCGAGCCGCGCTGCCGGCCTAGTGGGCGAGGGCCGCCGCCAGGTGAGCGCCCTGGCGGCGCTGGTGGCCGACAGCGCCGAGCGCCGCTTCCAGGACTGGGCCTGGCGCCAGGTGGCGCTGCTGCGGCTGCACGCGCTTGACCAGCCGGACGGCGCGGCTGCGCGCGCGCTGCACGAGCCGGCCGTGGCGCTGGCCGACCTGCCCCGCCTCGATGGCCCGGAGGTGAGGCGGCCGCCGCTGCTGACAGCGCCAGAGAGGCGTCCTCTGCTCTCACTGCTCGCTTCTCACCCAGTGAGACGTGGTGTTGGGACCCTTTGTGTGGGGAACAGTCTTGTGGCCAGTGGTCCTTGTTTGTCATGATATCGTTTATTGGTATGCCGGTTTGTTTTTTTCGAAGCTTAATGTCCTTTGCTTCAAGCTGCTTGAACATTTTCTGACAGCGGTACGTCATTGGATGTTCAGGACTTAAGGGCTTGCGGCCGCCGCAGCTTGACCGCACATAGCTTCCCGCGCCACACAACTTAACAACAGAAACTTCCCGCGCCCTCCACTACCGCCGCTGACTTCTCTTGCCGCCGACAGATGTCGCCGCTGGAGGAGGCGGCGCGCCGCGACCAGCCGCTGGCCTCGTACGCCGCCCTGCTGATGACGTCGCTGGGCCACAGTCTGCCGGAGCTGTACCTGCGCGGCCTGGCCCGACTGGCCGGCCTGGTCGGCTGCGGCCGGCCCGCCGCCGTCGTCCACCTGCTGGAGGTCGTCATGCCGCTGTTCGTGGACGACGTGGACGCGCTCTGCGCCGAGGCGTGAGTGCCGCGTCTGAGGCCGCCGGCGCCGCGCTGAGTTAGTGGCTGCTGCCGGCGGGCAGGTGCTACTGCGTCCGCCGACGGCCGCCGGCCGGGCGCACGGCCGAAGGTCTTGTACTTTGGGTTTATATCTGCCATCGAAACTTGCATTCTGCTCCATTGGGGAGTTATCTCCGTTTTCTTGGGACTGGCGCCTTGCGTTCCCAACCGCGGGCTTGGGCCTGCTGGGGTTTCCTTCACTCTTGCACCACCCGCTCACCTCTCCGAGGTGACGTTACCTACACGCTCCGCCTTTATCTCCCGCCCGTGCCGGTCTGGTCTCCCGCGGTGCCGCCGGCTCTCCCGGCCGCGCCTGACCGGCCTCTGGCCGCGCGGCAGGTTCCCGACCCTGCTGCAGACAATCGTCTCGGCCGACCAGAGCTACCTGAAGATGATGAAGACGCTGGTGGTGGCCGGCCAGCCGGGGCCGCTCATCCAGCAGATGGCCGGCATGATCGAGGGACATGTGACCAGCCACAGGTGGTACGTCAGCTGAGGAGAAAATCAAATCAGCGGTATTGTTGTACGACCTTCAGTTTACAGGCGGAACATTGCGTTGTGTTAGTTACAAACGAAAAAGCACCGTTTTTGTGAAAGTAACGTGAACTATAAATAACCCTTTCGTGCACTAGACAACTTAACATATGCATGTCGTACCTGCTTCTTGAAGCGTGATTTATTCTTGGGAATGTGTTTATTTCCCTCGCTTTATTTCCGACGCGAACCAGAGGCCACACCTCTACCCAGCGCCGACCGGCGCACATTCATAACTCAGGTTGGCGTGCCTGACGTAACGTTCTGCGAGTCTCGTTCTGATGTTCGGCCCATCCTATGCTGTAGGCCGTACACGACTGTAGTCGGCGGCGCGTGCCGCCCGGCCCGCGGCTCTCGGTCGGGTCTCACCGCCGTCACCTCCCCCTGCCGCTGCAGCTACGGCCAGGAGTCGCCGGTGCCGCTGGTGACGCTGTGGCTGCGCTGCCTGACGTGCCTGCCGGCCTGGAGCCGCGACCCGGGCCTGCTGCACCTGCTGGACCAGCTGCTGCGCGCCGCCTTCTGCCGCCGCGACGTCCGCGACGCCGCCGAGCTCATCGTCCGAGAGCTGCTCAAGGTGCGGCCCTGGGGCGAGGTCTGACCCCGGACGACGCGGCCGGTCCGGGTGGACCGGCGACGCCTGACAGAAGGTGGACGCCACTATTGCGGACTGGGCAGTTAAAGCAGAAACGGGCACCTGCTTCCTGTCTCGCGAATACCGTCCTGTATTGTTCACTGGACCTTCCTCGCAGTGCTGATTTTGCCGCGGTATGCGACTGCTGCGTCTCGGACTGTGACTGACTGGTGTATGCGTCTGGCTCCCAGGCGGGCAGCGGTGTGCGGCAGCCTGCCGGCCTGTCTTTGCTGTTGTCCGGGATGTCTGTGACTGGCAGGCGCCTGTGACTGACTGTTGTTTGTCTTGCTCTCAGGCGGGCAGCGGTGTGCGGCAGCCTGCCGGCCTATCCTCGCTGCTGGCCTGGGTGTCTGACTGACTGGCGTCTGTGACTGACTGGTATCCGTGTCTGGCTCTTAGGCGGGCAGCGGTGTGCAGCAGTCTGCCGGCCTATCCTGTACTGGCCTGGGTATCTCTGGCTGACTAATGTCTGTGACTGACTGGTGTCTGTGACTGGCTCTCAGGCGGGCAGCGGTGTGAGGCAGTCTGCCGGACTGTCTTCCCTGCTGGCCTGGGTGTCGGGCGGCACGCTGGAGCCGCTGCTACCGTCGGCCTCGCTGCCGGAGGTGCCCTGGCTCGCCTGGTTCTGTCTGCGCGCTGAGACTCGACTGGAGGTGGAGTCGGGCCTGTGGTACGACCTGATCGCCACCCTCTGCGAGGAGCGCCAGATGCCGCTCGACCAGGCGCTCAAGGTGGGCACTATGGGCCGACGCTGGTGCGAATTTCCACGGTGTGAACCGACCAATGGCCATCCATACAGCTGTGTTGCTCTCAGCGGTAATAAAAGTGCGCAGGTTGTGCCAAGTAATGGTTGTTGTAGCGAGCTTTTTTTGCCTCCGCAAGCTAAAAAAATCGCGTAAAGAAATAATCAAAGATCCCTTTTATTTCGTGAAGAACGCCGCGTGGCCGGGCATTTGTCTCTTAGCGCGTTGGTACCACATGCTGGAGGCCCGTGTTGTTGGCTGCTGTTTCCTTTCGCCCGGCCGCTAACGTCTGCTTTGCGGCGGCCGCAGCGCGTCTGCAGCCAGCAGCGGCTGCCTCAGACGCCGGTCCAGAGTCTGGCGCTGTACCGCTGGGCGCAGCAGGCGCTCGACACCGACCTCGACTGTCCTCTGCTGCCCGCTCTCTGGCAGCACTTCTTCACACTATACCTGGCGCGCGTCTACGACATCAACGGGTGAGGCTGGCGTGTTGGCCGGACAGGCGGCGAACCAGACGAGCTCGATTTCTTGCCGGTTTGTGGATGGTTTCGTTGAATGGACGGAAGAGGACTAAGTCTTCTGATTAGTGTATGGGTCGGAATGTTGACTGAGTAGCGCATTGAGTCATTGATTGATAGCCGCTTTACTGCGTCGCTGATTGGTTGAATGGCATGTGGAAACAAAAACAAATGGTGGCATTCTGCTGCATTTTCTGCGTTGAGCGCCAGTGGCTCGTTCGTCCGTTTTCTGGCACCGATGGCGTGTGTTCTGCGGTCTGCCCGAATTCCAGCTGCCCTGCGTTTTTCCCGCGCTCTCCGTGCGTGGTCTGGCCTGACTCCGCGCCCCCGGCAGCCGCGACCTGGGCAGCGTCGGTGGCCGCTTCATGGAGGGCCTGGTGAACGTGCAGTACCAGAAGCGGCTGAAGCGGCGGCTGCAGGAGTCGGCCGACCACTACCGGCGGCGGGCCGAGGAGGCCGAGGCGCGCGAGGGCGAGGTCATCGACGGCGAGATCACGCAGCTGCGGCGCGTCGCACAGTGAGCACGGACGCCCGACCGTGAGGGCGCGGGAGATGGAGGGGATAGGGTGAAGGGTTTGGGGATGTAGTGTGGTAACTTAGCCGTGACGGAAGCTCTTGTCTGCGAGGGTGCCACTGAGGCGTAATTTTTACTCGGGCTTTCACCAGCAACAAAGAAATGGCTTTTAAAATAGTATAGTTCTCAATACTTTGTTACAGAAACCACTGTTTGCCAGTTGGGTGAGTGGTTCGATGGCTCATTTGGAAGCGTAGCAATGCGTCGTGTTATAATCGTCCATTTGTAATGGTGCGCCCGTTGTCTGATGCCGGTTGGCCTAGTGTTACAGGCGACTGTGATCCCAATCGTGTGGCTAAGGGCGACCCCTGCGCGGTAGATAACAACAGACCCAGTATCCCGGAGACGGTGCGCCTGACCGGGGCGGCGGGCGCCGGCCCCCGCCGCCGTCCGCCGCCGCTCCGGCCCCGGTGTCGCTCCGCGCCGTGACGACCGGCGCCGCTCCCCGCAGGCTGTTCGGCACGTTCGCCCTGTGGCTGGAGGAGCCGCGGCTGCGCGAGCCGGACGTCTACCTGCCCGACCTGCCGGCCGCCTACAACGCGCCGAAGCTGATCGACCTGCTGGAGCAGGCGCCGGTACGGCCGGCGGCTTCGGCCGCAGTAGGAGGCCTGGCCGGCTGGGACCGGGCCGTTTTACTGGACGGTCACCAGTCTGTGCCTTGGTTGCACTTATGTGTAAACCTTTGCTTTGTTGTTTGAAGGATTGTTGGGATATCTTATAACAGGAAACATTATTGCTTCTGTTTGAGTTTGTTCTAAGTAATTGCCTTGCGGCTTTATGGTAGCATTGTTTCCTAAGCTATGTTGCGAATATGTTTCGGGATTTTCTTTTAAGTGGTTTTGTTCCTTGTGCCCGAAGAGAACACAAGACATTATTCCACTGATACGGAAGTCTGTTAAGTAATTCCCGGTCGAAATGCTACGTTTGCCACCGTTTTATTATCCCAAACCACTAAGGTATTACGTTCTTATCTCACGTTCCGTTTACGTTACGTTCCGTCTCATTATGTTCCGCCGAGACTCCCCGGGGCGGTGACTTACCGGCCGTGCCCGGCCCGCAGAGCGGCCGGGTGTGGGAGGAGTTCGTCAACTACTACGCGGCCGCCCGGCTGAGCGAGGAGTGCCTGCGCCGGCGCCAGGGAAGCCACCACGACCACCGGGCCGGCTCGACCGTCAGCACACCCGTCAGGAGCGAGGACACGCCAGCCAACAGGATCGTCAAACGGTGAGGCCGGCGCGCGCGCAGCCGGTCCGGGCAGGGTGACGGCGTTGGCGTGTCGGGGGAGTCGGGCTGGGCTGGTGCAGGGCTGTCGGGTGTCGGAGCTGTTCAGCGCTCAGTGGTGAGGTGGTCTGTGGATGGACGAACGGGCGCAAGCGGTGAACGCTGCTGGCCTTCTGCTCAGGCATTAGTGTGGCCCTTGTAGTATCCACGCCTGATGAAACCGCGAAGGAAAGGTATTGCGGCTGAACTCCATGGCGAACGTCGTCTTTGTGGTCTGACGCTCCCGCCGTCGAACAGTCCCTGCGCCTTGCGTGCGACACATTTTGACGCTGCCTCTCACGGTGAAGTCCAGTCCCCGCGCCCGCCAGTGCACCGAGCACCGGCCGGCCTCCGTCCGTCCGCCGCTCGGTAGCTCGTCTGTCCCTCTCTCCGGCAGGCTGCGGTCGTACGACGCGCGGGCGCCGCCGCCGGACGCGGCGCCGTTCCAGTCGCCGGTGCCGCGGCTGGCGGCCATGCTGTTCGCCAGCCCGGAGGCGGCGCTGGCCGGCCTGGAGGACGCCTTCAGCGAGCTCGTCTGCTACGCCAGGTCAGTGGCCGCCGGCCGGGCGGTGGCGCTCTGTTGACCGGACAGCAGCGGCGGATGGAACAACACGGGCGGAAGGAAGCCGATGTCGTTCGTGTTGTGAATGGCAGTGGAATATTCTGGAACGAGCTGTTACTGAACTATCCTAAATGGGTGGAGGTACGAGGATGGAGGTGCTCATTACCATGCCTCTTTGTGCGGCGCGTTCAGCTGCCATGCCTACCATGTGGTTTAGGCGGGACTGGTTCTTCCACCTCGTGTTTTCGTTTTTTTCTTCGTTTTTTGTTTCGATTTTGGTCGTGTCCGACACCCTGTCCCATAGCACCGGTGACGACTGTCCCTTGTCGCACCACTTGCTGCTTTGCTCCGTATCGCGCGTCTGGCAGCTGGTTTGTCGCCGAGGTACCCCGGCTGTCACCGTCTTCTTCAATCCCTCCACTCGGCACCCGGAGCCGATGTCGGGTCCCAGCTCGCTGCTGTGTCCCGCTGACTGTGCCGCGCGCGCGGCAGCTGGTTCGCCGGCATGACGGCCGAGCACTCGGCTCTGGACGGCCAGTACCTGGAGCTGGTGCCCGACCTGTACGCCAACGAGCTGAGCCAGGTGGTGCAGCGGATCCGGTGCGAGCAGGCGGGCCGCGCCGCGCCCGACCACCGCTGCTCCGGACCGGCCACCGTCGTCCTGGAGGTACGTGGCGACAGCTGCGCCGATTTGGGTCGCCGCACTCCCTGGCTGGCTGGTTTTCTGTCATTACGTCATTCGCTGTCTGACTCAGACACAGATCTGTGACACAGATCTGTGCCATTACGTCATTCACTGTCTGACTCAGATCTGTCCTTTGCTTTCTGGCTCTCTGGCTTTCCCTGTCCTTAGTGCCGCTTCGGCTGCCATCTTAGGGTACTGACTGACGTGCTGATGGCATGTCTTCGTAACCCGCTGAGATATTGTCCTTGTTTTTGTGCCTTCGGCACATTCGTTTACCCCTCCTCATTTCATTTGGTACATTTCTGCGCCGGAAGCCGTCTCTTCGGGTCCTGTGCTTCCCGCGTCCCTAGCCGCCAGACTTCCTGACATATTGATTTGGATGTGTTAGACGGCCGTGTTACAGTTTGAGACGGCTCGGCTGAACGGTGCCGTGAACCAGCGGCTGGTTAGCATCCGTTTGACGCCGTGTTACAGTGTGAGACGGCACGACTGAACGGTGCCGTGTACCGGCGGCTGAAGGTTAACCGTTTGACGCCGTGTTACAGTGTGGGACGGCTCGGCTGAACGGTGCCGTGTACCAGCGGCTGATGGGTAACCGTTGACGCCGTGTTACAGTGTGAGACGGCTCGGCTGAACGGTGCCGTGTACCAGCGGCTGATGGGTAACGTTTTGACGCCGTGTTACAGTGTGAGACGGCTCGGCTGAACGGTGCCGTGTACCAGCGGCTGATGGGTAACCGTTTGACGCCGTGTTACAGTGTGAGACGGCACGGCTTAACGGTGCCGTGTACCAGCGGCTGATGGGTAACCGTTTGATGCCGTGTTACAGTGTGAGACGGCTCGGCTGAACGGTGCCGTGTACCAGCGGCTGATGGGTAACCGTTTGATGCCGTGTTACAGTGTGAGACGGCTCGGCTGAACGGTGCCGTGTACCAGCGGCTGGTGGACAATCGGCAGCAGGCGGAGCGGCTGGAGCGGTCTGCCCGGGCCGATCCGCCCCTCAAACTGGGCGTAGCCGCCGTCCGGCTGGAGACGTTTATCAAGTATGGCCGCCGCTGCCACCGCTGGTGAACGTGTCCGGGGCTTCAGGAGTAGAAGGTCGGGCTGTTCCTGTTGGCTGTGGCATGATCGTCTTTTCACTCATGTTTTGCTGACTCGTAGAAAGGGTAGCGTTGTCTAAGCTACACGTTGCAAGCGCAATGGGTCTACCAAATTACGCGTACGTATTGTGTTGTAAGGTGCTTAACGGCAGTAGATGGGCTGTGTATTAGTTCCAAACTTTTATGGACATTGATTATCATGTGTTACGGAACTTGTGTTACTATATTTATCTCGCCATTCGTGTGCCAGTTTGTCGAGGGTGGCAGTGCAGGGGGCTGTATAACAGTGCTGTCATTGGCCTGTTGAACATCACTGTCGTGTGCCCCGTATGACAGTACTGCCGTGTGCCCTGTACTGCCGTATGGCCTGTAACAATACTGCCGTGTGGCCTGCAGGGCGCTGGTGCGACGATACTGTCAGGACGACACGTTCCCGCCCCATCTGCAGCGGATCGGCGCCAAGCTGTTCCACCACGTGGTGGCCATCACTACGGAGGAAACGCGCCAGTGTCCGCCCGTCAATCAGCTCCTGACGGCCTGTCTGGAGGTGCTGGGACAGGTGAGGACTGCCAGGATCATCCTGACCCTAAAACTGTTTTCGCACGATTTTTCTTTTTTGGCTGGCATGTCATCTTCATTGGCTGTTCACTGTTTTTTCTGATACTTTCCTTCCTGAAAACTGATTCCCCCACCGTATTCCGGTTCGAACTATGCCTTTGCGGCTTCGTCTCTGTCTGTGATAAGTATCGTCGGCGTCAGTGTACCACAGTGCTGTCCGCGTAACCGTCTGTGGCGTCCCCGGCATCCCTGACAGCCTCCTCTGTAAGACCCCCGTGGCCCCCTCCCCGTCCCCCGCTCTGCTGACCCGCCACCGGGCCGCAGACGTTCGTGCAGCGCCACCCGGCCGAGTGTCTGCCGCTGCTGGAGACTGCGCTGCGCCACGGCTGGCTGTTGGCCGAGCTCACCCCGCACCTGACGCCGACCGCCACCGACCCGGACACATACGTTCAGCTCTACCGGCGGGCGGCCGCCGTCTCCCGAGAGCAGGCCAGCCTGGTGATGGCGCTGCTCACCAAGGTCAGTGGACGGTCTGGTGATGGTGCTGCTCAGCAAGGTCATTGGACAGCCCTCTGATGGTGCTGCTCAGCATAGTCACTCCGGCTGGTGATGGTGCTGCTCAGCGTGGTCAGTGGACGGCCTGATGATGGTGCTGTTCGGCAAGGTCAGCGGACGGCCTGGTGATTGTGCTGTTCATCAAGGCCAGTGGTCGGCTTGGTGACTGGGAGGATGTGCGTGGAAGGGTCGGCTGCATGGGTCGCTGAAGAGCTGCGACAGCGGTCGCTCGGGAAGCCGGTGAATTGCTACCACAATAAATGCTGTACCAGGTGCGCGAGTCTGCTCCGCAGTGTGTCTCATTCCCACTGTGGCCGGGTGATGTCTGCCTGATCCCATTGTCCGCACTGATGGTGCCCGTGCTCGGCCGGCAGTTCGAGCTGGAGTCGTGGCTGCTGAGCCAGCGGCCGTCGCTGTCGCGTCGCTCGGCGCTGATCGCCGTGCTGACGGAGGCGCTGAGCGCGTTCGGCCCGCTGCCGGAGCGGCCCGAGTGGACCGCCCTGCACGAGCTCTACCGGCGCCACCTGATCGCGCTGCACCAGCACGAGTTCCCCGAACACTACGGCGAGATCCTGCAGCGGCTGCTGGACGCCAGCCGCGAGGGCCGCCTCAGCCCGCTCTGCTGGTACGACTTCGTCAACGTGCTGGCGGCGGGCGCGGCGGCCTTCGCGCCGCAGATGGACGCGGCGCAGCGGCGCCAGGCGGTGGCCGCGCTGGCCGAGCGTCCCAGTCCGCTCGGGCTGCAGGAGGTGAGCTCCGCCGGCAGCGGGGATACTGCGTGGTCTGACTGTGCTGATGGAAGCTGGGTCTGAAATGCTGTGTGGGGCTTTGTGTGCGTATACGCGAAACTGGACTGGAATGATTTGACTCTTGATGTTTGACTGCCGTGACTTTAGAGGATCTTTCTCTCCTTCATGTTTTGTGTTAGCCGCATGACGGTAAATTTTCGGCACAGCCTTCTGTTTTTGTCGAAATCCCAGGGAAAGAACTGCCTCATTCTTGGAAGCTCATTCAGCATGGGCTTAGCGGCCTCACCCGGCTCCGTCGGTACGGCAGATGCTGGACACGTGCAAGCTGCTGGCGTCGCGGTTTATGCAGGAGCGCCTGGAGGCCGGGCTCTATGGTCTCTACCCGCGCTACAAGATGTACGCGGCGCCGCTGTCGGCGCTGCTCGGCGTGGTCGCCTCCAGCGCCGTCATAGGGCTCATCCACAGAGACCGGGGCTCTCTGTCGGACAAACGTGAGTCAGAAACCATAGCGACGGGACTCTCTATGTGATAAAGGCGAGTCAACATCTACAGCGACGGGGGCCTCTGTCAGACAAACGTGAGTCAACATCCACAGAGACCGGGGCCCGATATCTGAGAAGCGTGAGTCGTCATCTACAGGGACCGGGGCTCTCTGCCTGACGAACATGAGTCGACACCCAGACGAACGAGAATGAATAGCCAGAGCGACGGGGGCTCTCTGCCTAATGATTCTTCAGTGAAGCGATTGTCGGCCTGTGTATGACAACATGAATCAACGGCTGGGAGAAACGACGCTTACAGCCAACATTCGTGGAGCTCCTCGCAGTTGGTCCATCACCAGCACCAAAACTGCAACTGTTTCCGGACGCCATGTACCCTGCGTGCAGTGACGTCGGGCCTGTGGCTGTATTCTCCCAGCAGTCATGTCAAAACTCTGACTGACGCCGCATGCCTGTGCCGGCAGTGGTGTCGGAGCTGTGACTGTACTGCCCTGTGCCGACAGTGGTGTCGGAGCTGTGACTGTACTGCCCTGTGCCGACAGTGGTGTCGGAGCTGTGACTGTACTGCCCTGTGCCGACAGTGGTGCCGGAGCTGTGACTGTACTGCCCCGTGCCGGCAGTGGTGTCGGAGCTGTGACTGTACTGCCCTGTGCCGACAGTGGTGTCGGAGCTGTGACTGTACTGCCCTGTGCCGACAGTGGTGTCGGAGCTGTGACTGTACTGCCCTGTGCCGACAGTGGTGTCGGAGCTGTGACTGTACTGCCCTGTGCCGGCAGTGGTGTCGGAGCTGTGACTGTACTGCCCTGTGCCGACAGTGGTGTCGGAGCTGTGACTGTACTGCCCCGTGCCGGCAGTGGTGTCGGAGCTGTGACTGTACTGCCCTGTGCCGACAGTGGTGTCGGAGCTGTGACTGTACTGCCCTGTGCCGACAGTGGTGTCGGAGCTGTGACTGTATTGCCCTGTGCCGACAGTGGTGTCGGAGCTGTGACTGTACTGCCCTGTGCCGGCAGCGGTGTCGGAGCTGTGACTGTACTGCCCTGTGCCGGCAGTGGTGCCGGAGCTGTGACTGTACTGCCCCGTGCCGGCAGTGGTGTCGGAGCTCTGGCAGGTGCTGCGCGACACGTTCGCTCCGTGGCTGTCGCCGCTGTCTCTGTCGGACCGGCACGTGTGGCAGCAGTGCGCCTCCTGGCTGCAGCAACTCACCGCCGACAAGCAGCACCTGGCCGCCTGGATCCCGGGCGACGGACAGCACGCTCAAATGCTGCTCGACATGTTCCTCCACTGCGTCATGATGCTGAACAACACGCTGCCCGGTGAGGCGCCGCGCGGCCGGCGGGACGGGGCAGGGAGGCGCACTGCGGGCCTGCTGCTGCTGTTGGCGCGGGACTGTCGATGGGGGTTGGATACGTGGTGGTTTACCTTGCTGCGGGTCACCGCCAACTCGTTTGCTTCATGCCGGGATTGGTTTGTTTGTAGCGGTTTTGACCGCTTTGTTTTGTTTGTTTGTTTCCCTCTGAGGCATCTTTGCCGTTGACGGTGCCTCTTGCCGAGGCAACCTCGCAGTCTCAGTCACCTGCACCTTCCATCAGCTGGCGCCATCAGACGACTGACGTGGCCCACCAGCCGTCCCTGTCCGCCACACGCGTCAGTCCCGCAAGCCCTCCCTGCCGGCATCAGTCCCACCATGCGTGCGTCAGTCGTACCAGACGTGCGTCAGTCTCGTCAGTCCTGCACATGGCGAGTCTGTCCCGCCCCGCTGATGGTTCTCCGTTCTCCGGCAGCCGGCCGGCCGGCGCTGTCGCACCTCTGGGAGCACTACTGCCACACGTACGCGCAGCCGTCGGTGCAGGAGCACGTGCGCGCCCTGGTGCAGGCCGCCCTGCTGGAGCTGCCCTGGGACCGGCTGACGCCTCAGCTGCACGACGCCGAGCGCATGGTGCAGCTGCTGGACGTCTACCTGCCGGAGGCGCACTCGTTCGCGGCCCAGGTACGGGCGGACTCGGCGTCGCGCGCGGCCGCCGGCACAGCGTGCGAGACGTGAACGTGTTCTCATTGTGGAGGGTCGTGTTTGAGCGGTTTTAGGGGTGCGGATATCCGATGGATACACATATCTGTGGGCGATAGAAACCTGGTCGTTGTTCTGTTGTTCTTTGAGGCTTGTAGCGCTTGTAAGACGCATTCTTGAGCGCAGCGAAGGATATTGATGTCATCAGCGAATGCCGTTGGCAACATTTGTTCATGCGCGTCTATTTTCATGAGCTGATCTGCAGATTGACCGGATCCAGTAGAGTTCGGTTGCCGTGACCGAGTGACGTGACCTTTGCCGCCTCTGACGCGCCCTGCCCTGCACCTGTGCCCAGGTGGTGGTCCAGCTGCCCTGGCAGGAGGTGGTCGAGGCCTACGACCGTGAGAGCCCGACCGCCAGCGTGCGGCTCCACGCCTGCCTCTTCTCCATCCTCATCAAGGTGGCGTTCGAGCCCAAGATCCGCCAGGTGGGTGGCGGCTGCCGGGTCGTCGGTACCGGGCTGGAGATGGCGTGCCGCGGTGTTGCCAGCGTGACGAGCGGAGCGCAGGCCGCCGATTTGTTCGCGTCGCGGAGCTGTCTCCTGTTTGTTTTGGAGAGTGATTGGGCCATTGGACTGTGATGCGTGGACTTCTCGATTCGCGGACGGTTGCGGCGGTTCTGGAATCCGTGCGATGGCGTGTGTGACGTGCGCGACGTTTTTGACGCGTCCGATGTGTGTGACGTGACGCAGGTGACGTTCGTGACGTACGTGACTTGCGTGACTAGCGTTACGAGTGTGACGCCCGCCTTGTGTGACGTGTGTGACGTCGGTCATGGTCCGTCAGTCGGGCGCGCTCTTCCTGCTGCTGAGCCGGGCCGAGGCGTTCAGCTGGCACCGCCTGGACGCGGCCACCTACCAGCGCGTGCTCAGCTGGTACATCATGTCCTGTGACCCGGTCTCCGTGCTGGAGACAGAAGCCCGGGAGCCGGTCGACGTCGCCCTGGTCGGGTAAGTCGGCCGCTGCAGTGCGGAGCTGTCGGGGGGTGGGCCGGGGAGCCTGGGCGGACGCTTGTGTCCCGCTGCTCCCAGAAATGTCGTCAGCCGCCCAGGATTATCGCTTGTTGTGCAATTATGAGTTGAGCTGAAAGTTAATCCACGGGCTGGCGCAAGGCTCAGGTAGAGACTAGGGCGCTGGGATTTCTGTAGTGTTTCCTTTTAAGTGACTTCCATCGGAACGATGTTGGATTTCGAAAAAGTTTGGTAGATGTATCTTGCGTGCTGTCCCCTAGCACAGCCAACGTGTTGACTTGTGTGCAAATGTCCTTGGAGACATTCTATGTCCTTTTAGTGGTTGGAGCTGAAACCTTGATTTGAAACAGAGCTGATTGCTGAAATCCTTTTTCATCGTTGCGCCGATTGTCAGAAAGGAAAATGGCCCATGCTTGATGACGTTTGCAAACAATCCCCGCGCCACGGCATGCTGACGTTTACGATGGCTTGGTTTCGCCTTCGTGGTGTAGACCCGGTGAATATGTGGGTCTTCGCTAGGCCTCGTTGGTTCCCGATCTAGCTGTGTGCAGACTGGGATTGTACTCTGCTCAAGTTTGTTGCTCGTTTGCTGGCTACTCTGTTTTGTGTTTTGCTCATGAGCACGACGCTTTTTGCTCCTTCCCTTCTCTAATCTTTTGCGAAACGTTTCAGATGGACGAAATCCTCGTGATTTGTACGTGCATTGGTACTCATGTGAAAGGAGTGGCCGAGACACCATTTGCCTTGTCACCTCAAGGAAAGTCTGGTTCCTTGTACAGGGAATTCAACGCATCGTGTTAATGAAAATTGTTATGGATACTAAAGACAGGATTGAAACATGTGTATCGCAACTAGAGCCATTCTGCCCGCTCATTGAAACACGAACAGTTTCAGAAAAGAGGCGCTTACTGGCTTGCAGAAATACGTCGAGTATCTTCGGAAAATCATTAAGTTTCCTCCCCGGACGTAACACTTTATAAAGCAGACGATATTCTCATGTTACCCAAAATAGACGATATTTTCATGGTACGCGAGCTCAAACGTTACGCGACGTATGTATCAGGATTATGCTCGGTCGAGGAAACCCTGCACTCGCCGCACGCCGACACGGGCGTGCGTTACTCCCAGCACGCACCATATCGCGGCAGCGTGAGCCGTGCTCCGTCTGCCCTACCTGCGGCCGCCCACGTCCAAACCCGGCCGCAGCTCTGTCTGTCCGCTGCTCCTGCGGGGGGGGGGGCGCCGTCCGACGGACGTCGGCGTCGCGGCGGTCGGCGGCGCCACGCGGGCCGGCGGACCGGTCCGCCATCGACCGGCCCGGACCGGCCGGCTACGAAGCGTCCACGGCCGCGTTGTCCACCCCGTTCTCCCTGCGCAGACACCGACGCTCGGTCATTGTACGGAACGGAACGGACTCTTGGCGGGATCGTGGTGTTGCATTCCGACGTCATCCGGAAACTGAGCGGAAATCAGCAGTTTTATGATTGCCATATTTTTGTCATTTGCTTAATTCCCAAGAGGCACTTTTGTACGCGGAATGCTTACCGGTCTTTGTGGTTGGAAACGACCATCGATTTCGAGGTTCGCCTCTTGTGTATCAACTGGTAGGCAGCATACAACAGGCAGGCACTCAGAAGGACGATGATGACAGTGACCAAGCCGGCTACGATACCTGAGGGTGAAACGCCAAACTATGACAGGGCATTGCCACGGTTGGCTGGGTTCAAACGGCATAACTGGTGCCGCGGAATTCCCATCGATAACAACCCGAATGCCTTAGTGGATGGCTTCATTGCGGAACACTGACCGATGCAGACACATTGCATCACTCTTGGTTTTCCCTGTGGTCAAGGCTTGTCACCTAGATTCAGGATAAGGCACCATTTCTTCGTGTCTTGTTCGTGTTCGTTCGCGGTATAATGTTCGTGTCACCTCAGTATGGGAGTGGTGCCGTAAAACACCCGATATGTGTTGCGGAGGCCTCCGTGCCTCCGCATGTCAGGAGTCATTGGCGCGGGTCTGCTGTGTCATCTGCAGCGTAACAATGACGCGGCAGCACAACAAACGCGGCGTGTTGCGCGAAGTCTGTCTTGCGTCCAGGTCCCGGGTTTACTAGTCTGCACGAAACGTACGCTCGTGCAGTCGTGGATTCAGGAACATTGTTCGTCGCAAATCCCTTGATGCATAGGTTGTGCCTGTATGGCTGGCAGGCGGATTATGTGGACTGGAAAATGGACACGTCGTCTGCTGACTGGCTGTGGCATCCGGGCCGAACTGGAGGCGCGTGAAATGATTCACCTTTTGTTTGGGACGGGTTCTTGAAGGTTTGAACCGTGAAACACTCGCTGTCTCGGACGATCTCTCCGTTTTCTCTCAAACTGCTGCATATTCTGAAACGGGAGGTCGTGGTGCTTAGAAAAATGTACGTTCATGCTTCCCCTTGCAGTTGTTTTCACGCGCCAGTTGTGCGGCCGACACTGCTCAGTCGCCTGTTTATTTTCTGAAGAACAGTAATTCATTGACTCGTGGCTGGCAAGGTTCCTTCAGAATCCTCGATTTGTATCACCTGTAAGTCTGTCCCTGCGACAGTCGTGGGAAGTTGAGTTTTTTCGTCTCCGGCTGTATGTCCGGGTCGAGCTTGGCCTCCATTTGCTGAAAGTCTGTGCTGTCGGTCGACCTCGTCAAGGTCACGACCACCTGTCGGAGGCAGGAGAGACACTTCAGCGCCGGGTGACGCAGCGGGTTGGGGTGCCTTCGGCGAAGCCATGACCTCGCTCGGTACGGCCACGCCGGCCAGACCGCTAATTGTCCCCGTGGTCGTAATGGGGACCAGCTGTGAACAACTTCGGTAGAACTGATGGTGGTCGACATTGCAGAGCTGGGGCATTCCACGACAAATGGACATGGCAAAAGGGTGATTGACCACCCTCGTGTCTCGGATTTTGACCGAAATTGGTATGGAGGGTTGCCGTATGCCCTGCGATCACCTACGCAGATTCTAGCCTCATCAGGTCAGCGGTGCAGGAGTTATACCATCCGGCATTTTTGCGAGGTCACACTGCAAGGGTTTGCTCGATGGCCGATAACTAAGTGAAATATTTCAAACATAAATATCCGGACATTTTTTAACTCGGAAAGGCTCAAGAAACCGTTCCTCGTCAGACTTTTTTATATATGGTAAATAA
Organism: Capitulum mitella; assembly: GCA_030062745.1. Taxonomy (NCBI): domain Eukaryota; kingdom Metazoa; phylum Arthropoda; class Thecostraca; order Pollicipedomorpha; family Pollicipedidae; genus Capitulum; species Capitulum mitella. The sequence goes on along the minus strand of CP099844.1, from coordinate 11,518,365 downwards.
TGAAAAAGTTACGACGTGACCCCAGGTCACGTAACCACTGGTGGCCTTGATGCCCGTGAAAAAAACATTTTTTAGCGAAAATGAAAGGGCCATATTTTGACTCCATATGCAGGAAATAAGAAATCGCTTTTTGTTATGGTCATTTTGACAGCACATGGTGTACAGGAACGGTGGAACTGCTGTGGAGATGGGTGGGCAAACGTGATTTTTACCTTGTCTCTTTCCATGCAGCGCCACGGGTTAATGTTAATCTTGCCCAAAGTGAGGGGGGCTGCTCCTTGCCCCCCCCCCTCCCGCGGGTTTCATCGCCCCTGACAGTGTTCTGTATTTGAAGGTTCTCGAGACCCCGCTCACGATCTCGAGGACTCAGAGCTGCGGAGATGGGAATGACACCAATCGAAAACTCGTCAAATTGTGTGAAGAATGAATGCATATTTATCGAGACTGATTTAGTATCTTAGGGTCAGAACATCAAACAAAGTCATGCCATGACGTGAGCAACAAAATGAAATATGATGGTCCTATAAATTGATCTTGACTAATGAACAGTTCAGAAAGGACCAGGAACGTTTTTTTCATCTTTAAAAATAATACAGTGTTCTACTTCTCAGGTCATGTCAGGTTAGGTCAACAGTCATTGGAACACAGCACTGATTTATGTCGAAACTGGCACTCGAGCAAGGTTACTTCAAACAACGTTTTGGAGTCACCATTGTGTATGTTTGGTCAGACATGGCAACTTTTACCAGAAAAAGGTCATCAAAGGGCTTGTCAAGTCAACTAGGTTCAGATGCTAGCATTCGTGTATCGTAACTGGTTCAAGGTGCGAATATCAAACAAACGCCATTTGATCGCCATAATCGTGTTGATGTGTTCTTGAATGGCATGAAATTCAAGGATACATCAGGCCAGATCAGCCCGAGGACGATAGCAAGCAAAATGTATTCGAATGTGGCAAACGAAAAAATGTGGCGAAAATGGCGGTTCCACAGAATGGATATGAAATGCATTTGACATTTGCGTTTGGTGAGGCATGATAAGTATACATTTCAGTTTATGCTCGTGAAGGCTCTGAAATGCCGTGACCTTGTGCGACCCGACATCGCCTGATATCATTTCATTGACACTCGGAACGCCGTAGAAGCGCATGAAATGTTGTAAGACAACGTGCGTAGAGTTGTCGGTATATATTTGCTTTTATTTACTTCTGAGATACAAACAATTGCGCATTTGACCTAGGTTCACCTTGCCTGACTGTATTGATCGCAAGAGTCCTTGTTTGAGTGGCTTTGGGCTGTTTTTGTGATCTCATGCGTGTCTAAATAATTTGCTTTGTTCTGTGGCACCGTGACTTTTCACATTTTGCCTGCTGTCGTCCTTGGCCTGACACGAACTGACCTGTCCTTGACTTCCAAGTCATTCAAGAATACATCAGCATGTTTTTTATCGATCCAGTGGCGTTTGTTTGACAATCGCGCCTTTACTTGTTCTTAAGATACGAATGTTGTAATGTTTGACCTTGGTTGACTTGATATGACCGTAGATAATCTATAGTTATGTTTTTATAATATCAGTTGCCCAGTGGTAATTCCAAAACGTATGCATGAAGTAACTTTACTTTAATGCGAGTTTCGGCATCAATCATTGTATTCCGGTAACTGTTGGCCTGACCTGACATGACGGGAGGAATAAATCTTCACTTTTTAACAATGAAAAAAGTTTCTGTCGCTTTTTAGACTGTTCACTACTCAAGACTATTTGTAGGAACGTCAGATTTGTTTTTATTGCCCACGGATTTTGGGTGTCGTGACATGACTTTGACCTCTTAACGCTAAAATATTAAGCCATTGTCAATAAATAATGGTGTATTCTTTACAAAATTAGACGAGCTTTCGATCGCTGTCCGTCTCATATTCGTGGTTCTCGTACGTTTCGACATCATAAACGTGGTCTCAAGAACGTTCAGAAATATTTTGCCCTCTCAATATGAGCATTAGTAACTAAAATCGCATTTCTTATTCCATATATATGTATGTACACACACATATATATATATATGTGTGTGTGTGTGTGTGTGCGTGTGTGTATGTATACAAGACCAAAATATAAGCCATACATTCCGGACAAAAAATAACATTTTTTACGAGCACTGAGACCATCTGAAATCACTTGACCTTTGGTCATACCGTACCTTTTTATGATTTATCATATGTAAAAGTTTGATCAGAAAGGACTTCCTTGAACCTTTGAAACTTAAAAAAGGTCCCAAATTATATATGAAATAATATTTCACTTAGTTATCGGCCACCCAACAAACCCTTGCGGCGTGACTCGCGAAAATGCCGGAGAACATAACTCCTGGACCGTTGACCTGATCCATGTGAAATTTGCACAGGTGGATTCGGGGTGTAAGACGACGCTTCACGACAGTTTTGGTCCAGATCTGAGATCAGGTTGCCAGCCCCTTGTCGATCATGTTGTACATGACATTCAACATCCCGGCTGGCGATGTTGTTTTGGGCACTTGGGGCGGGGCTCACGTCGTGGCTCCTGGTACGCAGATCGGTCAGGCAAATGCTGAGTTTCATGGTCGGCCTTTGCACAAAATGCCACGTTGCTTCCGCGCCTCATCAACCCATCTCATGAAGTACGTCCAAATCTAAATTTGCATTCACTGACGTCATGATGCGCCTGGTGACAGTCAATATCAATGCTGGCCAATGCTGGCGAGGCGTTGCACAGGCCTACACCTGGGAGCATGGTTCAAATGGTACCCTGCATATTTCTCCAGTGAGTCGTCGAGCGGCATTGGCCGGGCTGTCAGTTGCGCCGCGCGAGCCCGGTGGGTCCCCGTGCACCTGGGCTGTACGGCCGGGGGAGGGGGAGGGGGTTGTCCAGCGGTGGCCGAGCACTGCGCGCGGAGTCACGGCGGGCCCGTGCGGCGCGGCGCCGACCCCGGGAGCGTCCGGCCCGCCCGCGTAGTACTGAACCCTGAGCCGAACCGCGGCCGCGCGGAATCATTGCTCCCCACGAGCACTGCGACGTAGAATGAACGGCGAGCTGTTCCCGAAAAGCGCATCTGTATCTGTAGCTGGTTATTCAACCCGGAATCGAGATCCAGAAACACTAGAACAAACATGGAGGCTGGGTCGTATTTCTTCCTTTTATTTGCTTATTTTTTACACTCATACGCAATGTGGCGCATTGCCGAGAGTCTGGCGTTGAACCTACGAATGCGGCGGCGGCGCGTTCGTGGATGTCCTGCGCGCGGCTCGGCGGTTCCCTGCGCCTGGCTCGGCGCTTTCGATCCGGCTCACCTGGCTGGCGGAGCTGTTAGTCTTGATGATCTGCACCTGGGCATGGTCGTGGCTGACGTACTCCAGCATGACCTGCACGGGAAGCACCACCCTGGCGGCGGCCAGGCCGGCTGCCGCCAGCAGCGCGGCCGCCGCCGTCCACCCGAGGGTCGCTCTCGCCATCGTCCTGCCGCCGCTGCGCTCACCCGGCGCCTCGCGCGCTCTCTGCGGCCTCTCGCCGCCGCGCGCCGGCCGTGCGGCATTGAGCTGCCCCTGCATAGTACGGCGCGTCACTGGCAGCGTGCCTGCGCGCGCCGCCGCATGGAAAGGACCCGCTGACGGGGGGAGTCGGAACCCCGCCAACCCAGACTCAAACAGCTGAGTACTGCACGGTCGACCGGACCGTCCGGGACGTGACGGGTTAACCTCTGATGACGGCTGAAATGGGACCGGACTAATCTGTGATGGCGGCTAGGATGAGATCGGGCTAACCTCTGATGACGGCTGGACAGGGACCAGGCTACCCTCCGATGGCAGCCTAGATGGGACCGTGCGAACCTGTAGTTCTGGGGGACCGGTCTAACCGGTGATGACGGCTGGGACGGAGCCATGTGCAGCCCGTCGCGGAGGCCGGCCGCTCGGAGACGGTGGCTTCCGCCGTACCTGAGCGCGGTGACGCTCGTGCCAAATGTTACCGTCAGTTGTTGCGGGGTTGAGCTCGATCCTGAGTAGCCAATCGCAGCGCTGATCGGTACCGATCGGGCCTGCTGGCCGACGCTGGTTCCGTCGATTTGGTGATAGAGGCTGACCGCCCGGTGGCGGTTCCCACACACGGCTGAGCCTACCGGCATGACTGTCAACCGTGCAGGACTTTTTCGCCGGAGCTCGGCAGTGAAGTGTTTGTTCTGTTCTCGTTCGGTGGCTGTTGTTATGGATTTCGGCGCCTCGCGGTTGATGACTGCGTTTTTTGCTGTACCCGGGTTTGAGTTGTGAACATACGAAAATACGGCTCAGCGCGAAGAAAAGTTCGCCTCGCCGTGACGCGCCTCCGTCCCTGCCGTTTCCGCGGATTTCGAGACGCACGTGTCCTTGACGTGCAGCTTTCACGTGATGTTTGCTGTTCCTGACGCCTGTGACGTCCAGCCTTTTTACGTCTCGTATGGGTGTACCACGTCCAGATATCACGTGACGCCTGTGTTTGCTGTGCCAATGAGTACGTAAGTCCTGGGGCAGCTGCTGTTGCTTTGGACGTCGTACCCCTGTTTATTTTCAGCGTCGTTCAAGCGACGCTCGTGTTTCGTCTGACTGCTGGGGACCGGTAACCCGTGCCTTCCGCCACCACCGGTCACGTGACATCGGTGCGCATTCACGCTTTAGGTCACGTGGCGTCGACGTCTTCTGTGCTAGTCACGCGACAACTGCACTTCCTTCGCCTTTCGGTCTTGTGACGCGCCCGTGGTCTTGCCGTGAATCGCTTGACCACTGCATCTGACCCGCCCATCAACCTCGGGAATTCCGCATCGGTAGCTTCCCACCGGTCTCTCCTCAGTCACTCGACACCGTTTCCTGTAGTTTGTCTGTGGTCGCGCGGCCTCCGCACCGGCAGCCTCTCCGCCCCCCCCCCCCTTCCGTCGCGCTCACGTCCCGTGACGTCATATCCGCATCACGTGGTCTCGGCGGCGGCAGATGCCCGCAGGCCGCCCTCGGTCACGTGGTCTTGGCAGTGGCAGGTTCCCATAGACTGCCGCCGGTCACGTGGTCCTGGTGCCGGCAGGTTCCTGCAGGTGGCCGCCGGTCACGTGGCCTCGCTGGAGCGGCTGCACCCGGAGACGGGCCAGAAGCGCGCCGCCTACGTCTCGGCCGTGGTCCGGCTGCTGGCCAACGCCGCCTCCACGCACAAGGGCCTGGTGACGGCGCAACGGCACGGCTTCACGCGCACCCTGATGCGCCTGCTGCGCGAGACAGAGCTGGTCATCAGCAAGAGTGAGCACCCGTGCCGGGGCCGCGATAGGGGAGTGGTCGCTGTGGTAGTTTCTAATAGTAATTCGTGCGCAGCTCTCTGGATGCTTTGTAGTTCCAGTGGCGAAAAGCTTAGGAAGTTTAGTGAGGTAATGATACCATGGAATGCGCGGTCAATGATGGCTGCAGTGAGGGCATGTAGGGGAAAACGAGGAAAAAAGTTTTGTTTTGTTCCTTCAATTTCCGGCACCTCTTTGACGTGTGACGGTGGACCAGGACTCATGATAGGTGATTTATGGATCCGAGCATGTGTATTGTGTTTCCGGCCGCCTGCCGGGGTTTGTCCCGGTGACTCAGGATGTGACCTGTTTCAGTGTCTCCTGATGAGGGGTTCCGGGAGGCTGTGCCTCTGGTACGGGAGCTGCTGCAGTGTATGGCTGCCCGCTCCCCGGCGCCTCTCCAGAAGCTCTGCGCCCGCCGACTTACCGAATGGGTCAGTGGTGGCCTGACCATGACTCACTGTAGCCTCCGCCACCGTTGAAACTGTGCCGTCTGCGGAAGATCACGTAGTTTATTGGTATCTGAGCCCACTTTACATCTGCCGGTACCCGTTCGAGAGGCCTGTATCGTATGCTGACACCTCGAAATTTCCGTGCATGGCTGAGCATCGCTGCCTATACGGAGCACTTGGCATAAAAGTAGCTGTCGGTATTTGCATCCTGGTGGTGTCACAAATGAAGGAGTTTACATTGATATATGCAGTTGAGGTCACAGGAAGCGCAGTTGACATATGGATGAGGAAATTACGACTTGTATTCGTGTTCTCTTTTTAAAAGTATCGCATGAAGGTCATGTGATAATGCCTGTTCATTTGTTTTACCTGTTCGCCTTCATTTTCATTTGTATCAGTTTACTACTCACGATACTGTTTAGGTTTTTGCTTTTAATTTGTCATGCGATAGGTAGTATGGTTTCTGTTATTGTTTGGACGTAGCGTTCGCTTGTTTCCTAGAATAGGACGTTTGTTTGTGAGTTACAGTCTTACAGGCTCAGTACTCTGGGTGCTTGACTGTATGTTTCCACTCCTTAGGTGAAGGAGGAAAGTGGCTGTGTTCTGCTCTGTCCTATGCTGAGGACCTCGGGCACCATCATCTACGACATGCAACACCTGTCCGACTTTTGGGAGACGCTTATCAGTGCTCTGTTTGCCAAAGGTGGGCGCTTGGTAACGATACTGTGTAACTTTCTCCTCATTAACTCATTGTTCCGTTTCTCCCCGTGACTTCTGCACTGGGACATGTGCATGCAATGATCGTATGCTTGGATGACTACGATGTGCATGTTTTTTGTCTCCTACCGAATTTCCGCGTGTAGGAGCTGTCTTTCACCGACTTCTGTCCGTTTGATGCTACATGTCTGTTACTGCACCGATTGTTAGTGAAACAGTTACTGTGTGCAAGGGAGCTGGCCTGGATTCACCGCTCTGTGTGCGAGAAGGTATGGTTGTCCTCTGTTTCCATGTGAGATGGCTGTTAGTTCGCCGTCTTCAAGCCATAAGCTCGCCATCCCTGTATTGACAGAGTCTGACTCTTCACCAGCCCAGTGTTGACAGATATGAACTGTCTGCCAACCGTTTTGTGGGCAGAGTCCGATTTTTTCCGCCCCTGTCTTGACAGTGCGATTGTACGTCCTATGTTGACAGCAGTCCCTTAGGGCGTGACAGACACAGGCCCTGTGTCAGTAGAGTCCAGCCGGCCCCGTGTCGGCGGAGTCTGGCCGGCTCCGTATCTGCAGAATGTGACCAGCCCCATATCAGCAGTCTGGCCGGCTCCGTGTCGGCAGAGTCTGGCCATCCCTGTGTCAGCAGAGCAGATTCAGGTCGGCCTCGTGTCGGCAGAGTCGGCCGCCCCTGTGTCGGCAGTCTGGCCGGCCCTGTGTCGGCAGAGTCTGATCGGCCCTGTGTCAGCAGTCTGACTGGCCCCTTGTCGGCAGAGTCTGACCGGCGACAGAATCTTGTCATCCCTGTGTCAGCAGTTTGGCCGGCTGCGTGTCGGCAGAGTATGGACGGGTCCGTGTCGTCAGAGTCTGACCGGCCCTGTCCGCGGCAGAGTCTGGCCGGCCCCGTGCATTCTGGCCGCGTCAGAGTCTGACCGGCCCTGTCTGCGGCAGAGTCTGGCCGGCCCCGTGTCAGCAGTCTGGCCGGTCCCGTGTCGGCAGAGTGTGACTGACCCTGTCTGCGGCAGAATGTGGCCGGCTCCGTGTCGGCAGAGTGTGACCGGCTCTGTCTGCGGCAGGCTCGGGCGTCCTCTGGCCGGACCTGCGTCAGCTGGCCGAGTTCCCGGCCCTGTCTGTGGCGCGCCTGCTGTCCGCCAGCCTGGAGACCGGCAACCTGCTGGTGCTGCACCTGTACCTGCTACAGCGGCTGGAGGCCGACGCCGAGCCGCTGGACCTGACGGCCACCTGCGTCGGCTGGCTTACCGAGCTCACCGTGCTCAGGTGAGACACTGGACCGGGAGTGAGACATCACCCGAGCCAGCCGGAGCTCCGAGCTCAACGTGCTGAGGTGAGACAGTGGACTGGTGGTGAGACACCGAGCATCGCCCCTTACTCTGCTTCATGTGGTCTGTCCAAACACCATCTGGCTTGTCTCACGGCACTCATCATGCTCACGTAAGTCATGACCACTTTCCTCGGTTTTCCCGCACATCCGGCTGGATGTAGGCCGTCTTCTCTTACCTTGCTCAACTGATCCCACTGTGACCAGCTGATCAGGCGATCAGCGGATCAGTTGATCAGCTGATGGTCCGACGGGCGATGCATACTGCTGATATCGTAACGCACGATCTGTTCTGCTGTGGATGAGATGGTGTACGCAACGGTTTCTGAGGTTTGTTCGTTACAGCAGGTACCAAAGGCAAAGTGTGCTGAACGTGTCGTGGGCAGCTTCGGTTTCCTCGACCCGTCGAGCCGCTGACATAAATCTATCCCAGATCTGCGCACGGTCGTCCACGCAGCTTTCCACGCTGTACAGCCTCTGACACCATCTCTCAATCTCAGACACTGCCTGACCGGTCTCCCCGCCGTGCCGACAGCGACTCGTCGGAGCCGAAGCTGTGTCTGCTGCTGTACCAGGCCGTGCTGCTGCTGGAGCGGCTGGCGGACGCCGGCCACCTGGCGGACGTGGCCCGCCACGTGCGCGCCCTGGCCGCCGCCCTGCAGGCCTGGGGCGAGGACCGCGACGGCAGCGGCCTGCTGGGCGCCATCGGGTTCGGCCGTCGCTCGCCGCTTTCGCCGCAGTACGTAGCGGCGTGCTGGTGACCGCCGCGGACGGCGCAGCGCGGGCGGCGCGGAGCCGGTCAGGGAAGGGCCACAGCCGTGATCAGATTTCATACCGAAGTGGAGGGCTCTGCGCTCGGAACGTATGCTCCGCTGGGTTGTGTTGCACGTTTAGCGTGTGGTTATCGCTATCGAAGGTTAGGTGAAAGATCGATCGTCACGTGCACGACGCGCACCAGTACTGGACACCGTAAGTGTTGTGTTTCATTCCTTTTTCTGACTGTTGAAACGAAGCCTCGTCCCGTCATCGTGTGTCTGTGGTGACTGGACCGTCACGGGTCTGTCATGCGTCCGAGCCTGAACGGGGCCTCGTCCCGTCCGTGTGCCCGCGCTCCTGACGGTGCCTCCGTCCGTGCGGCCAGGTTCCGCCTGCTGTGCCGCATCATGGCGTCGACGCTGTTGTGCCAGCTGTGGACGGACGGCTCCGTCAGCCTGGAGCCGCGCCCAGAAGAGGCCACCGAACGGCTCTCGTCCGACAGCTCGGCCAGCGGCGACAGCAAATGGTACGTCCGGCCGGCATCCGGTTCGGTTTCGGTCGGCGCAGAGGACCAAGTTGGGGTGTCTTTAGTGTCCTGGTTGGCCCAGCCGTGGTATGTTTTGTGAGCTCCTTCGTCGGTGTTCGTTGCAGGCGAGGGTACGTCGCTGTCGCTATTTAAGGTTTTCTCGGTGGCTGTTGACGTGTATGCCGTATAGTGTGGTTTGTAGCTCTGAGAAGAGCCGGGGAGTTGGCAGACGTTTCGGCCATGGGCCCTCTTCAGTGCTAGGAAGAGGGCACTGAAGAGCACTGCACGGAAGAGGGACCATGGCCGAAACGTGTGCTAACTCCCCATCTCTTCCAAGAGCCACTGGCCACAAAGAATGCCGTACGCCGTCATCCAACGGGCTGTCCGGGAACTCAAGCTGAGGCTGTCATAATTCAGGTGTACGCAGTTCTCGTGGTTCCATGGCGTATATGTAATAGATCGATGTCTGGTTTTCGTGGAGTGATCTTAATCTGTTAATTGCATGGCCCCACTGTTATCAGGTGGTAATTGGCGATGCTTGGTTGCTTTGAAGGTATGGCGTGGGACCCGCTGCGCACGTGCGTCATGTTTTCCCTCGTTTGCTGCCCCCGTCTGACGCCGCCGCCGCCGCCGCAGGGGCCTGCCGCGCGGCCTGGTGCCCGAGGCGTACCAGGCGTTCGAGCGTCTGACGGCGCTGCGCTCCCGGCGCGAGTACGCGCCCTACCTGCAGACGCTCGAGGAGGCGGTGGCCGACGTCCTGAGCGCGGCCACCACGCTGCGCTCCGGCCGCCACGTGCTGGCCGACGTGGTGCGCCGCACCTACCACGACCCCTGCCTGCACCTGATCGTCTGAGGGCGGACGCTGAGGCTGGCTCGCCGCCCGCCCCGCGGCATGTCGTCTGAAGGCGGGCCAGGCGCGTGTTCCGTTGCCTCGCCCGCGCCTGACGTGACGTCGTGTTCGGGATGCGTCCGCGCGGCTGCAGGCCGGCAGGAGAGCGCCGACGTTACATCTTCTGGTTCCACGCTGTTCGGATCGTCGCCTGCAGTGTAGTTTTTCATTAGCTGGTGTATGCTGTACGGCCTGGAGTACGCACAGTGCTCGCTACGGGACCGCCGGGGACGTACGTTTGTATTATACCACTCGGGGCGCATTGTCACTCGGGGCTTTCGTTTGCGGGTGTTGAGCGTTGTGCGAGCATTGGGTCCCGATACTGTCTGTCAGTCTTTGTGCTGTCCCCCCCCCCAGCACTTCGTTCCCTGCCCTCCAACCACCCACCTTCCGCACCAGTGTTGTCGCTGATAGCAGCGCATGCTTCGCATATACTGAGATCGAAGTCAGGTGATTTTGTTGCGCCCCACGCAGAACCCAGCGCGTTTTTATTCGTGGTTCTCTGAGCGCGAAGGAAACACGTATACAATTTCATGCTTTCACGTGGTACCGTGCTGCGATATCCTGCTGCAGGGGCAGTTTATCATGTATGTGACACTGTCCAAGCCTGTAGGACGCATTGATGATGTCTCTGGGATAGCACAGTCCCGCGTTTTCCAGCGGACAGCGTGCGAGTGCCGCTGCGGATGGGGTTGATGTGCCCGTCCGGTGTCTGGAGCGCACGCTGCACTGCCCCGCCCCGTGCTGCGCGGCCGGGGGGCTCTGTTTGCTATTCTGAGTTGGGGACTGCGTGCGGGTCCCGGCACGCCAGAGTGAACTTGTCCAGTATACGAGCTTTACCATGTCATGGAACAGACACGCGGTTAACAGTGGGGGGTGGAATGCTGTTTAGCCCCGGTGATGTACATTTATCAACTTACGGTGTGCTATACGGATTCGGTTTCCTTTGTATACGTAGCCTGTTGAGGTATCGTGTGGAATTGTAGGTTGTGAGGGACGCAATGTGGACAGTACTGTTGTGATCCATTGTTTACCGTCTGTGTGCGCGTGAGGGTTGTTTCCAAGCTGTGACGTATTTTCGGCTAATTTCGCACACGTTGACCTCTCATTGATGTCACATGGTTGAATCGCGCTACATAGCGGTGATTTTTTTGCTCCCAATTACATTCGATGCTAAGGGATTCTGTCTGAGGCGCGGAGAGGATACCTGAAGACTGTTGAAGCATGCACTGTTGAAGGCCGGAGAAAAAGACGTAACCAGATGATCCCAAAGTGGTCACTGCCCCCTTGGAATTCCACAAATGAGACCCTGCTACGTCTGCCGTAGTCCGGGGCTCTGGTGACACTGAAAAAATATGCGCACAAACGAATGACCAATATTCTGATAATTTGCACGTACGTAGCTGAAATGCATTCACGGTATCGCAGGTCAAGGCTAATGTCAGACGTCTCTGGTGAGCCATACAGGAGTCTGGAATCAGGAATCCACCCGCTCTTAAGTACGTAGGAAGTTATGAGTCAGGATTTTCTGAAAAGATAGTTCACGTTAGGTTCGGAATAGTTTTATATTTCTTCTGTAGCGATAGGAAACGAAACATCGCTAAACTTGTCCGCCGGAAAGCGAACATTCCGCCACGCAGAGACAAGATTCTTATGTGTCTGATGAATACGTCGCCGAATTCAGTTGGCTCTAGCGTGTTCTGAATATGTACGAAAATGTTGCAGGCGTTTGGGGTCTAAGTATGCGGAACCCACTGGGGAAAACTTGAAATAAGTCTGTTATATACTTGAAGGCATCCATAGCTTTGCCTTTGGTCGAAGGTGTCAGCACGGCAAAAAGCATTTCGATTTCCCTGAACATCCTTATCAGTGCGCGACGACATTTATTTAAAATAATCTGGTACCCTGGAGCTGCTGGACGTTGTTTGACGAAATGGGGAGCCATCAGCTGACGCAAGTAGATCACGTGATGTTGTAAGAAGCATCCTTGAGTAAATAACGAAACCTTGGGGACTATGTTTAAAATAGCTTGTGAGCAATCACATAACACGAAAGGCAATTTGAAGTTGTTTGTGTTTGTTTGATATGTAGAGTTGTGCTGAGCAACACGATTTTTCCACATAACTGGTGTGAACTGAAGGTGTCAGCAGCGTATGGCCGTTGAGGTTAGGACAACCAAGCGTTGGTATGAAGATCATATGATTCATCGGGCGCTGCCTTCGGTTGTGTTTTCAAAGGTAGCTGTCAGGGCCGCTGGTAAATACTGCTGACAGTAGATTTCGCTGCGAACCATTCAGTCGGTTTATTTGCAAATCACTTCATTGTACTTGAGAGAAATGGAGCTGTGTGTGGGTTAGTTAATCAATTATAGCATGTAGCTATTTTGGGGTATGTGTCCTTCACCACATACGTGCTGATTTAGGTACGTAGGAACATTTTCATCATGATATGGGCTGCTTAAAGCATTCTTTTCATCCCTTGAAGCAAAGTTTTGGCCCTTCCAAAAAACTGGACTGTTGTATGTAAAAAAGGTAACTCTGGGGGATTCCAAAAAAAACTGGGCTGAAGTGATTTTGGGCCTAGACTTCAACTGGCCAGAAGAAAGAGCATGATGTTTTTTTTTATTTCGTCTGAGAAGAAGATTATATGCCTTTTCTCAGGAGCAGGTTTTGATGGCATGGTGTAGGCATACAGCACAGGTGTACCCTGGGTTACTAGCAGATCCAGGGGGGCCGTCTCAACCATGCCCTCCCAAACCATGATTGGGGAGCCTAATGGTCATCCAACTTCCTCCAAAAGACATGGGTATTTCCACTCAACAAGAATTTAAAGTTGCTGAAAGTCTCAATCAAACTTATGGCCAGCATTCCACCTGCCTCCCACATGACCAACAGCCTGCCAACCATACTCAGGTGCTGAAATACATTCCAAACCCAGGACCAGAGTCTCTGTCCCCCCCCCCCAGTCACTGACTCCATTTACCTACCATCTAGACCCAGGAAACTCTGGTTTGCCCCCCCCCCCCCTCCCAAATGGAGCTGGTGGATCTGTCACTGCCCTGGATTGTGTGTGGAGTGAGTGGGGTGAACAAGAACATTTTATTGAGCACTCAGCCACACTGAAGTGGGCTGCCACAGTGAAGTCTTTAATTTCATGGAGGCCATGAAAAACATGTTTTGGTAACCCTGTTTGCCAATTTGTAGGCTTGTTTTTATAGGCACTGTCATTATGGTTCTTAAATGTCTGAAATGAAGCTGCTCAAAGCAAATATTAGCAAAGGCTTAAAATATGTAGAGTTATAAATGTGTTGTGGCATATTTAAGAGTTCTGCATGTTATTTATCACATTCTTGGCTTACAGCATACTTATATGAGTACAGTGACTTTTCAATGAACATTATTCCATATTTGGAAGCTAATTGCACTGTGTCTAGAAAAGGTGAGACAGGTTGCAGTGTTTTATGGTAGCTAGCAAAAATGTGCATTTCTTTGGTATAAAAAATGGCAAAATGACCATGATTTCGAACATTGATTAAAGGAGGAAACAAAATGACTGTAGAAAGTGTTGTATGATGTGGAAAAGGAAGCATAATCCCAGTAACCATTTGTCCCAAAAATGGTTTGTTCCATTACATAAATAAGTGATATCAGGATGGAATTCAGGACCACAAAAAGTGGGACTTTTTCGCATTTAGGGACACTAGAATATTACAATCCAAAAGTTTGTTTCCATTCTTCACCTACAATTCAAAAGCTGTGAAAAATAAAAGGGTCATTTTATCCCTTTTTTGCTTTTATGGCAAAAATGCATATTCCAAAAGAAAATGTTTATGCTGCTGCCATGATAAGAAGAAAAAGTCCAACTTCAGGGCTAGTGGAAATGGTCTCAGTCTGGTCAGCATTGGTAGTATTACCCCTATAATTAGCAGTGTTATCTGGGTAATTGATGTTGTTGTCTAGGCAAGGCTATTTGTTACTTAATAGCATCCATCTTTTCCAGGAAAAGGGAACATTGGAAACAGCTAAAGATTCACCATGAATGCACGTACACAGGTTTTTGAATTTGTGAGTATTTGTGCATGGAACATGCATATCTATTTTAAAGTGATAGCTGAAGTTACATACTTTGGAGGGTTGAAATTATGGAGTATAGAGTTTGCATAGAAAACGATGTGGTATTGATTGAGTTACACCTGCAACCATCCATTTCAAGCTCTGAATGTCATTATGTTGTGATTCCAGTCTTGTGAGGCCTGCATGGTCAGTGACATCGTGGGCAGTGTGTTCAGCACAGTGCTGTTTCACCGTACACTTGGCAAGTTCAGCTGTCACAAGCACAACGTTTACTCGCTGGGCTCAGTGGGATTCCAGGATGTCGACCTGCCTGTGTTGGAGATCACACATGTAAGTGGAGCTAGTATCATTTGGGAAGCACCATAGATGACTGAAAGATGAGGCTGGCATTTTTTATGAATGGCCAGGAAAGAGTGCCAGGATGTGCTACATACATTGTAGGTCCCTGCAGATGCCTAGAAATTCCACATGATTTGTTATCAAGTTTCTACATAAGCCATGTTCACTGAGCTGAAGTCTGAAGGAACAGCCATTACATGGTCATTAACCATTATTTCATGCACTCTTGCTGCCATCTGAACAGATCATTCTTGCGCCACGTAGATTTGTCTTTCCTCTGAGCTTCTTTTGATCTGTTTCGTGACTATACCAGTTGGCTGGGTGGAGTGGGCGTCGCCCTGAATAGCCTTGTTTCGTCGGCTTGCTGCCAGGTGCGCTGCTCGTCGTCGAGTATGCAGCGCGTGCTGGACCAGGAGGTGTCCCAGTTCAGCGCCATGATGGCGGCGGCCGAGCGGCCGCACCAAGGGCAGATCTCTCTCGAATTCTACCAGAAGAAGAAGGCCAAGTGGCCGTTCGCCACCGAGTGCATGCCCTGGGAGGTGTGGACGCTCCGGCTGGAGACAGTCGACCTGGAGAACGAACGAGGTCGGTCGCTGCGGCGCCCCTGCTCTACTCGTTGATCACCGGCGTGCGAACTTTCCGATAAGTGTTTGTAGGGGGCACTAGCTTTGAGGCAAGTCTTCATTAGCATTGTGATAGTTCATATTATCAGTCAGGCAGAGTGTGAGTATGGTCTGGCTCCTACATCTATGTAAAAGTGAAGTGAAAGTAAGTAAAGTGAAGTGAAGTAAAAGTGAAGTAAATAGTAACGTGAAGTGAAGTGAATAACAGTAAAGCGAAGTGGATAGGGGATGAGTCACCCTTTCGATCAGGAGGATCATGCAGGTGTATGAATGCTGGATAGCAGGCTAGTGCCACAGGAAAAGGCAGGTAGAGGTTTCCTCATGCTGTTAAACATGTCTGGTTTTGCCTTTTTTTACTTTATCCGCCTTCAAAATATTCCGTAATACTCTTACTGGCAATGGTGCACGAGTTTCCGCAGGTACGCCGAATTTTTTTATGTAAATTTGATCCGAAAAATTCCCTACTAAGCAGAGTTTGTTGTGGAGACCCTGACCCGCCGCCCAAGTGAACCCAAATATGAAGTAATTTTGCCCCAGGCGACAGACCAGGTAGTTCTGAGGGATCTTTTACGTGCCGCGAAAGCCACGACACGGCCGCCCCGTGGTATTTGCGCCATGTGTTGCTGATGTTCCATTGCTGTCAGCTGTGGTTGCAGCTGACGTCTCTTGTGATTCGTAGAGCACGCTCACGTGACCGTGCTGCACTTTCCGGCCAGAGCGCAAGGTGTTCCGGGAGAAGGTGGTGGACGTGTTGACGGAGAAACTGCGGAATGTGGTGCAGGCCATGAACCGGCAGCAGTACCTGCCCCACATGCCTCCGCAGGCCGAGCTAGACCTCGTGTTCGATACCTCCTTCCCGGACGTGCAGCCCTACCTGTTCAAGGTGATCGCTGGCGCCAGAGTGTGTCTGGGCGGAGGTTTGCTACGGACGCCTTTACACTGACAAGAGCATTTTTTATCCTTGGTAGATAAAGATGGAAGGCGCTTTACGTCACATAAGTTTGTTAAAATAGAATGTGAATGTCATCGGTAAATGGAAATGTTTATCGTGTTAATCGCGCTTTATCGGGATTGATCGTGTCACATGTATGTCACGCGTGCCAGAGAACGTGTTGTTGCCGCCCTAATGCGCGTGCCGCGTGCCGCGATCCTTACGTCATGGAACCTCCTCACCCCACAGGTAGACTACCAGACCAGCAACGTCACCAACCCGTCCGTCGGCAACGCCGTCAAGAAGCTGCTCAAGGACACGCTGGCGATGTGAGCCGGCGGCGCGCGGATAGGTGACGCTTGGCGTCTCGCCGAGCTGCTGATCTCGGCTGGGGATCGGCCGGCCGCCCCGCCCCCCGTCCGACTCCGGCCAGGGGCCGGACACGGTATTTATTCGGTGGCGCCAGACGGGTGCTTCTTTCAGCCCGCCGCGCGGGCCGACGGTGACAGTGCGTGCGTAGGCTTTGCAATACATTTTTATTTATATTGAGCTGGCCCGGGATTTTACTCTGCGCTCAGCGGGCTGCCAGGAGCGGATGTCTGCGTTGTGGTGCTGGGCTGGACAAGTATATGGTGCTGGCTGGGAAGTATAGGCGACTTTCCAGTCAGGTACGCCGTTAGTACGGCGGCGGCGACGTATTGCAGGTACCACGGACGTTTTCAATTTCACTGCGACATTGTCATCCACGCCGGCGACTCCCCTGCACCTCGTCATTATGCACTGGCTACTTTTGGGTCGAACGTGCTGAGTGGAAGTACGCTAGGAGCGCGCCTTGTCACTTTCGGCCCGCGAAATTGCAAACGGTCTGCATGCTACCGCGTTTTATGACATGGCCCTCCGTCTAACACTCGCGAAATTGCAAATGCTCAGCGTGCGTACCATGATTATGGCATGACCACCAATCGTGGCTTTAGAGGATTTCTTCGAAAACCATCCATCGCCAAGGGGTATCGCGTCTGCACGCCTCAAAACCCAGTCTGCGTGTATTTGTCCACGAGAGCAGACAGTGTGCCGCCCGGAAAAGAACGGAATCACATTTTGTCTGAAGACGACCGAATCACGTTAGACAGACACGATTCATGTGAACAAACCGCTCAAAAACCCTGTTCAACAGAAACACTAGTTGTAAATCATTCACGCCGCAACCGTAACAATCTTCAGTACCAAAACATTCGTCTGTGCTACGGCTTCGGGATCATACTGTCTCTGCCTAGCTCTTGGCAACGAAGTCCTCGCCCTTCTTGATGGACGCCAGCAGTTCGGGCAGGGCGCTCTTCACCAGCTGAGACTCAAAGTCGGACAGCGGACCCAGGCCCAGGTTCTTCTCCAAGCCGTTTTTCTGGAATGGCCCACCTAGCGTCAAGCAATGGAAAGACACACTTGGGGATCTTTGACCAGAAAGTACGTCGAAAAATTCCTCATCCTACGTCAACCGTTGGTAGTACCGCCCAGTTTCCATTGCTGAATGGCCGAATTCCACTAATCTCACTGCACAGCGCATTTTTCGTATGTCACACAATACAAAGAGCAATCACAGCACGTACTACTACTGACCGCCAGCACTCTTAAATCCGACTCCCCAGCGGCGTCCTCAGTCTGGACGCGACGCGTGGACCAAGGTTAGGAATCTGGTTTTTGTTCTTGGTGTCAGAGCACAATTTTAGTTTTGGATTACATTTTGCAAAGTTATACTAGTTTAAGCCGTACTGCTTAGCTGGCACTCTTCGTGAAAGTCAGTTATGACATACCTGCTTCTGACTGAATAACGACGTTTTCTTGGAGAGTTAGAAATCTGTCAACATGGTTATAATGTAGCTTTTTGATAGGGCCACAAAGTGAAACCCGGAGTATGCAATGTTTCTGGATCATGTATTTTCCGATGTTCAGCACCAAAAACAGCACCTTTTCCAACCTTGGCCCAGACCGCGCGGTCATACTCACGCCGAGCAGGCAGGGCGTCGAGAAGTACGGGCTCTCGGTGACGTCGGAGCGCACGTAGGTGCACTCGACCACGCCCTCCTCGCCGTCCAGGGCGCGCAGCAGCGAGATGGCGAACCGGGCGCCGGCATATGCCATAGAGAGCGTGGCCGAGCCGGCGCCGGCCTTAGCCTTCACCACCTCGGTTCCGGCGTCCTGCGGAGGGCAGCGGAGCAGCGGCGTCAGCGTGGCCGCCGACGGCCGGCCGGGGCGACGCAGCACGTGCAGTCGGCCCCGACACCGGCCAGATGCCGGATACACAGACAGACACAGGTACAGATACAGACAAGACACTTCTTAAAAAAGCTTGAAAATGTCATCCTGTATCGAGAGTCACGTGAAGCACGGACAACCATTTCAACTGGAAGCCCCCCGTGTCGCGGCCAATCGTCCGGCGTCCAAAGCTGCGACCCTTGAGCGCCGTCAGATGCCGGTAAAGGCGATGAGCTGGCGGGAGGGGACGCGTCTGGTCGCCGCGGCGGCGACGCACACCTCGTACCTGGATACGCTCGGTCAGCGCCTTGAGCTGGTCGTCCGGGAACTGCACGGACGGCGTGCACTGCGAGATCACCGGGATGATGGTGACGCCAGCGTGGCCTCCGATCACAGGGCAGTTGACCTCACGCGGGTCAATACCCTGACGGCGAACACGGCAACGTCACTTCACCACAGTAATGCAGTGCACGATCAACGCGTAACGATTCCGACAGCGGCCGACGGATAAACGGATTTCAGACAACTTTAACGAGATACTCCAATTCGCTAAATTTATCAGCACCATTCTAGGCTGTGAAAGACTATTATCTGTCTTGTCGCTTGTCGCGACACAAGGTAGTTTTTGTGGTAAGCGATAAGTCGGCTATCGGTAACGAGCACTATTCGCGACACCGCACTTGTAACGATTACAGCCAGATAGCGCCGTGCCTAGGACATCCCCAAGGCGCCCGACACGACGGAACGGCGGCGCAGGCTTCCTTCACCTTCAGTTCGCCGATGAAGGTGTTCGCCCGCACGATGTCGAGCGTGGTGACGCCGAAGATGCGCTTGGGGTCGTACACGCCGGCCTTCTTGAACACCTCCGTGGCGATTGGCACAGTGCTGTTCACCTGGCGTGGGATTACGTCACGTGAGTCAAATTACGCACGGCGTCCACGTGACATTCGCGCTACTCCCAGCGTCCCACATGTTTTCAACAATCCCTTGAATTGGGGAATGCAAGCGACCGCGTTCCCAACTCACCATGTCTTGCCACACTAATGAAGAGCGTCGGTAAAATACTGACTACTGCAAATCTGAAAGCATCGAGTTGCCAGCAGTCACGCGGCGACCACGAGCCTCGCCGCCGCGACCCAGCGACAGCTCACCGGGTTGGAGATGATGGCGATGAAGGCCTTGGGGCAGACCTCGGCGGCCGCCTTGCAGAGGTCGCGTACGATGGAGGCGTTGGTGTTGAAGAGGTCGTCCCTGGTCATGCCGGGCTTGCGCGGCACGCCGGCCGGGATCACCACCACCTCGCAGCCCTCCAGCGACGCCTGACGGCCGCGGGGCGACGTCAACATCCGCAGTCGCACCAGGGGTGTACCGCCCCTGGCCCCGGCGTGGACCAGAAGACACCATCGCTCAGGAACAGGAAACCACACACTAACCGCTTCTGCCTACACAAAAAGCAGGAGGAAAAGAATAAAACGTCTACTGGATTGAATCGACGGAACACCAGAGGCAGAGTCGAGCCGGCGAGACCCAGGCCCGGCTGGACCACGGGTCCGGCG
Source organism: Capitulum mitella (assembly GCA_030062745.1). Lineage (NCBI taxonomy): Eukaryota > Metazoa > Arthropoda > Thecostraca > Pollicipedomorpha > Pollicipedidae > Capitulum > Capitulum mitella. The sequence continues at coordinate 11,498,610 of CP099844.1, read as the reverse complement.
GCGGCCGGCCGCTCACCTTGAGCTGTTCGGGGCCGACGTAGCCGACGACCTTCGCCGGCGTCTCGATGTGCCCGAGGTCGGCGGCCACGCCGGGCGTGTGCACGATGTCGTACAGCGAGAGCTGCGTCACCTGCGGCGCCTGCTTCATCAGCAGCGAGAGCGGCTGGCCGATCCCGCCGCTGGCGCCCATCACGGCCACCTTGTGTTGGCTCTGAAACAGCAGCACGTGGCTGTGATCCCGCGACTGCCGCCCATCACGGCCACCTTGTGTTGGCTCTGAAACAGCAGCACGTAGCTGTGATCCCGCCGCTGGCGCCCATCACGGCCACCTTGTGTTGGCTCTGAAACAAGGTACACAGCTGTGATCCCGCGACTGCCGCCCATCACGGCCACCTTGTGTTGGCTCTGAAACAAGGTACACAGCTGTGATCCTGCGACTGCCGCCCATCACAGCCACCTTGTGCTGGCTCTGAAAAAAGCAACAATTACTATGACAATGATATCTGCAACATATGCATTAACTGAACTGTGTCATGATCAGTGTGGGAGTTGGAGCTTTGCAACTGTACCACCTTATTCATGGTGGACAAACTCACAACAGATATGGGTTGCATTCTAGCAAGACATATAGGACACAGCAGAAAATAGGACTTTTGCAATAGCCATTTTCAGTGCACTGGTTTTCAAAACAGATCTTATCACAGTGTGACAACTGTATAACCTTACAATCTCTTGATTCTAGTGATCTGACCATCCATCCAGATTTCTGAGTACACAGGTCTCATCATTCACCATCTGATGCACAAAAACTGTTATTTCCATCTTAAATATATCCAGTAGATACTATTTTGTCTGTGGGAAACCAAGAAGTAAAATACAGAATCATCCAGAACTGCAAAATTATGAAAGTGCCACTGAGAAAAGTGTGGTGGGTTGGAACAAAAGCTGGCTCCAATTCAACAGATCAGACTTCTGGTGCGCATTCTGATGGTTTTAGGACAGACTAATTCCAGGTGCAAAACTGAAAGTGTATGCAAGATTGAACATAAAGCAGGATGAATACCTCTGCATAACAGCATAGGAGCAAATAAGAATGGCAATGGAGCCATGCTTGATGTACAAAATTTGCCATGAATATGCCATAATGCCTCCACCCTACAGGTCCAGAACTTGCACATGAATATGTTATCTTGTTAAAAGTGGAAGACAGATAAGAAGTTCATGTGTATTTGGTTCATTTAACATGCCATTAATTATATGTTCTGAGCCTAACAGAAAAATACAATAAAATATAAACTGTCACAGTACTTCACTTCTGACTTTATGATACCAGCACTCATATTTATGCTTCATGTCCTATTTGTTCCAAGACAAAATATGATGAACCCCCATGCAGTCATTCTGGGGTGCACATTTCTTTGGGCCTGGTGCATTCCATCAAGTCTGCTCTCAATGTGGCAGATGTGTAGCAGATGGCAGAAATGTCTTATAGGTAAAACTGACAACATGAAGGAAAAGAAAAATAGCATTTTTATGACAAGGGCACAAACTGGGAGATCAAGACTCAGTCATGGCAGTCAAGCTGGGCAGGAAGGAGCCAAGTTAGGTTAGGGTTATGGTTCTTAGGGTTAGGGTTAAGTCCAAAATATCTTATCCTTAAATACAGAAAATCAAACACAAGAGACACTGTTTTATGTTACAGAATAAGGATATGTAACTATATATATTTAAGTCACAGTTGGCACCATATCAATGTCCAACAGCTAGGCCTAGTCATGTGATGTGCAGAGTGTATATATCTTGGCTAAAGGTAAGTTTCTGCCCGACGAAATCGCAAACAACCCTTTGTATAATTGCCACCAATGTAAAGAATGTATCATCCTGTTTCTAACCGTACTTTCCACTACTTGATTTTCTAAACAATAACAACAAAATCGTAACGATAACGTACCACACAGTAATACCGTGCTGCAATCGACTGGCGGAGAACAACATTATTCCGCGGCGGAAAATGTAGTGCTGCCAAGGTTAAGGTTATTGACATCAAGGACATGTAGACCCTGCATGCATCTTCAAGCGATTAATGACGTCATATATAGGAAAATTCTATTTTGTTGCCACAAACTGGACTTGGAGGAACTGCTGAATTATTACGCCATTATATTAGTGTATTAGATAATTGCTGGGATGTCTGATATCAATATTATTACATTATGACATTTAATACTCGTTAGATTAGGTTGCTAGGTTGGGTTGTGCTGGGCTAGGTTAGATCAGGTTAGGTTAGGTTAGGTTAGGTTAGGCTAGGTTAGGTTAGGTTAGGTTAGGTTACTATGTTAGGCTAGGGTAAATTTTTATTTATTGTTTTATTTCACTTCCTAATATTTTCCAGTTTTGTTCCGTGATTTTTTGTGCTAGGTTAGGTTAGGTTAGGTTAGGTTAGGTTCGGCCAGGCTAGGCTAGGTTAGGTTAGGTTAGGTTAGGTTAGGTTAGGTTAGGTTAGGTTAGGTTTGGTTACTATGTTAGGCTAGGGTAAATTTTTATTTATTGTTTTATTTCACTTCCTAATATTTTCCGGTTTTGTTCGGTGATTTTTTTTTATATTTATTTCACTGCTCTTTGTTTTTTTTGTATTTTTCAAATTGCAACTACGCTTTGCCATCTTTGTAATATTTTTACTTTTTTATTATTATTGTTTATTATTATTATTATTATTACTATTATTATTACTATTATTATTTTTACAACGGTCAACTTTTTTATTTTGAAGATAATTTATATCGCATTAGTCATTCCCCCAAAACTTTTTTATTACTCTTGATTGTACCTTGAGTCCGACAGACGGCCAATCAGCGTCGAGATCTCACGTAAACAAACTATTTAACGCAGAAACGTCAAAAATCCCTACGCGAGCGTCTGGCGGTTAGCATACCAGAGACGACGCAATCTGTTTCGGGGGAAATAATGTGTGTTTCAGGTTTTTCCGGCTGAAATCGTAAGTAATACTTATCAATATTGCATTTGAAACGCCATGCAACCACTACTATGATTATTTTCCCTGGAAGTAAGTGCTCGGGCTGAATCTTACTGTTGACCTATATCTCTGTTTTGAGGACTTTATTCTGTCAGTGATACTAAACATGCCTCATTTTCTGCAGTTGTCATATCTAAGCAAGTTCATATTGCAATGTATACCATACTTCTAAACTCAAATGGGGCAATGAGTTATGCTTACTGCCCATATTTCTTTGGCCATTTCTGCTGTTTTTAAGGCAAAACCTTTGCTAAAATACATTTACATCATGGAAAACACACCAGTTGTTATATTTCATACACTGAGTCATGATAAAAAGATGAGTTTTTACCTTACCTGACAAGAAATGCTTAACCATATATTCTGCTCCACCCAGGCGACTGCTAAGTTCCTGACATTCCACGATAACAAGGACCATTAGTAAGCACGAGTACGCACTACGCTACGTGGGGCCACAAAGGATTTTCACCAGATGACTGGAAGATTTGTGAAAATCCGTGTCCATGGACAGGATCTCATAATACCTGGTTCGAAACTGAGAAGTTTCGTGAGATGGCCTTGAAAGATGCGACATGCTGAGGACGAGCGAGTCTTGAGAACATTTTTATGATGAAGAATCAAAACTTTGGAATTCCTGAAATCCCTGCTAAATTTTGCTGGAGTACTGCCGAGCTCCGCGCCGACCCCGCCGACCTTCGCCGCAGAACACAGCGCTAATCGCGCGTGCGCAGAAAATGGAAGAATGGTAGAGATTGCTAAAAAAAGACAGCAAGATTTTTGATGGCCATAACAGAAATATGCATTCATAGTCTTAAAACATTTCCTCCTGATCAGTGATCTTGTACAGTTTATCTTTTGCATTTTCTTTCAAGAAATACGAATTTCTCATCGTGTTTTTCTTCATTCTCTTTCGTTTCATTATTGGCGCAGCTGTTACATTGAAGGCGAACCGGTATGGAGTGTTTTTTATATGTATGTTGCTATAGTTAGCTCAGTGGACAAAGATACGGACTCAAAGTCGTGAAGTTGTGGGTTCAAAGTCTCGACGCCGGGAGCTAGCCTTCGGTTGGTGACACGAGTGGTGAGGATCGGACGCCGGACGATTAAGCCAAGGTGGCTGTGCACCCTGAATCAAACCGTGTCTTATGATGCAATACCTAGAAAATTAAAATGAATGCACAGTTAATCTACGTGAAACATATGCATTTTCTCCCAATTTCCTGCAGCCATTGGTACCTAAGCAATGCTTGAGAAAAAGACTGGCAGACTTATTGTGACGTCAGTCTGCATGGCTGGTCTTGTTTTCAGATAGCTGCACATTTTGTTGAGAAATTACCAGAGCCTGAAATGGGTAAGTGTGTTACCCATTTATGCAAATTCTTTGAATGCTATGTAGATGCTTAATGCAAATACAGATATATTATCAAACCCAGATGCATGCACATATATGCACATATATGCTACTGTTTTGGCCCTGTTAGTACAAGGGCTTTAGTTGGAGTGATGCATGTTTGAGCATGTTACAAAATGGACACTTACAATTACTTTGCCACCAAAAAATATATATTGCTTAAAGATAATAACTTAAGGTTTTGATGCAAGTGGGCACCACAAAATCTGGGCAATATATCTCTTAAAAAGGTCTTCAGGCCACTGTTGGTGTCATTATTGCACAGTAATGTGCACAAACTTTCACCCGAAATGAGAAATCCATTGCATTCCAATTACCATTTTTGGAGAGAATCAAATTATCCTGCACTGTTAACAGATCTGTCTGAAATTCACAACATTCATGGGCAATTCTAGAGTTCCTGACTGGTATGGTGGTGATTTTGAAGAGGATTCTGTCAAGCTTCTGGCTATTTAGATATATTTTTTTTGTATTTTGCTTATACTGAGAAATGATGTGTTTTGAGAGGTAATGTTAATGCATGAAGTATTCTTGCAACTATTCAAAAATTGCCAGGCATAACTTGGCTTGGTTGCTTGCTGGAATGTGCAGGCAATTTACATCATAACAACTTGTTTGCTTGATGAGGTACTGGGGCTGGTTAAACAGCTTTGTGTTTCTTCAGATGTTGAAAGGACTCTTGCACATAATACAAGATGATCAGATCCCTAGGAATTGATTGATCAGTTTCTACTATAAAGCAATTTTTAAAGTTTCTCCATAGCATGGTTTGCAGGCCCTTTTACTATAAAACTTCTGCTGTGATGGTTTGGGTGGTAAACTACAAGACATGAAGTGGCAAAATCACATATGATTAGAATTGGAAAGAAATGAGATACACTCATATTTTGTTCTGTTGCTTTATGTCAAATGGGAGTGGAATCAGCAAAGGGTTGCCCCCTTGCCTGACACATAGGTAGAAATTCTTACATCTGGCATTCATAGGCAATCTGTTGACCATTAGCATAGCACTAACCATGGGCACTGTGTTTCTGGTTGTTGATTTATATCCAACCGTCTGAAAGCATTTTACTCATTAAACATGGTTTTAAGCCCTAAAACTATCACCTTTTGTAGGTTTGTTGTTAGATCATTGCTCCCACTGTCCTGGGGCAGCCTGCTCCAGTTGTGTCTGTGCTCACTATTGAACAAAGGGTTCGTGGAATGCTGTCCCGGAGAGGGTTGCACTGACTGCAATGTGGCCATATCATTCATAGTGTTGTTTCTGTAAGCCACAAAATATGCTGCCTATCTGGAATTGGTCAGTTGGATGTTGGGCCTGGGTCATATGTAATGGTGCTCTGCTTAGCACGGGCTAGGAAAACATTTTGACTGGATTTTGATGAACAATTTATACTTCTAGATTTCATAGGAAATGTGGCTGGCAGATGTGGAGCATTGTTATAGACCTTGATGGTTTGTGAATAGTAATATCATTCACCAGTCAGGCTTATCTTTTCAGATATCAGCTCCAAACATGTTGGATTTATTGGTGCTGGTAACATGGCAAAAGCCATTGGAAAGGGCATCTTACAGGCAGGTAAGCTTACCAGTCATGCCATCAGTAATGTGTTTCCAAAAAAGCCATATGATGTACTGGGGCATGCCACTCTATTGGATGTCACTCTAATGGCACTCTCAACTGCCAGAGACACTTCATTTGTTGTGTCAGGCTGCTTGTCACGGGGAATGGCGAAATCCTGCTATTGCCCAGACTGGAACCTCCTTTGGGTCACAAGACAAGCATGATAAACACTACTTTAAGATGCTCTCATGTTGACCAATTTTAGACCAGGTTTTAGGACCAACCATTCGACCTGTAACAGGGTACAGTATGTAAAATGCTGATGCACCTTTATTCTTTTTATATTCTGAATCATCATGGTCTAGGTCATTGTTGGAAAAACTGAAGGTTTTTTTATTTCGCGAAGCACCAGAAAAGTTCCCCTGGTACGCACATGCCATACTCCAAGATTTACTATTGTTCATCATCAAAAAGTTGCATTATCAGCATTTTGAGAAGTGTTATCTTTCATGCCTTGAAGCGCGCTCAGACGTCTCTTCAGTTCAGAGGCGTAGCCAAGGGAGGGCCCGGGGTCCGGACCCCTCATTATTTGTGAAAATCATTGCACATCGTCTTCCCGGCAGGCGGTTTTCGTATGCTTTGAGTTTACACTGAGCTCGCCCCTCCCCCCTCCCAAGAAAATTCTGGCTGCGTCCCTGCGTCTGTTCTTTGTTTTTTTCCGGAATAGGGTGGGAATAAATCGCGGCTTTAGACCGATTTCTCCAGGCAGTGATCGGTCACCAATGCTGGCTTTCTCGCTCTGAGCGCATTATGTCGCACTACATTGCGCAAGGTCTGGGAGTGATCGTACCGTTTGTTGTGCATGTAAGCCTTACACTATTTCATTTTTTTTTATTTTTAAGGTGGTCTCGCTTCTCGATCAAGCAAAAACTTTCGACGAATCATCACGTAACGTTTCTTTTCGTCATGACAAACTGCATCCACCTAGACCTAGACCTAGACCTACCCCGGACAACTTTCATGCAGCTAACCACGACTCGCCGTCGCTGAATAATTCCAGCTGTTGTCGGCGCAGCACCAGCCATGACGTCACTGAGTAACAGAATGCAAAGGAGCGGTTAACGTGCATTTCAGTGAATTGGAAAACCCGGTCATTATCAGCTTCGTCTGCGCTATGTCAGGTCTCGAGCGAACCTAACCATTGTTGTTTTTCTAACCGGGCGTATCACAGTCATTGAAATTGGAGCTCGTGGACCGTCGGTGGGTCACTTGAATTCTAATATGTATGACCAGGGTTTATGAACAATGCTAATGACGAACTAAATTTTCTTAGGAAATATGTGGCTTTTATTTTCACGAAATCGACTAATCCCTGCAGCCTCGACATGCCATCCATCAATCGTTATCGGATGGGTCTTCCTTTATGCAAGCAGGACTTCACAGATTGATCAGGTTGGTTGTGTTTGGATCTGGTAGGATACATCAGAAAGGATTCTGGAACACAGGATTGGCATGGTACTATCAGAACTGGACAGGACTGGCATGTTAATAAAAAGTATTTGTACACCAGAAAGTGTGTTACATCACCCAGAAGCAGATACCACTAACAGAGATAATCAACATTGTTTGGAAAGACGTAACTGCCATTCACGTGTAGACGTGTCCTATCCTTATGAGCAACAATTTTTCATGTAAATGCCAAATTAGATTCATATTTCTCATAGGAACTCATGGCAAAATTTTGTACTCGAAAAGGAAATTTGCATTCGAACACGAAGAACAAAAACCAAGTCTCCAACACGCCATTTTGTGCAGCTTTTCGGCGGTACCTGTAACATTTTATAACACTTCCTGCCACTCTTGAGGGCTGTGTTCAAACTCGAAATGTTTTGACTGAACATTCGTAAAAATGCTGTATTTATGCACTGTTCTGTGGTTTGGTAGAAGTTCCATTTAGATTCAGCCGTATTTGTGACGAGTCGAATGCGATTGTGATAACTCCATCACTTAATTAACATCTTTGTTACTTTGTCGTACGCCTGTTCCTCATGTGTATGTGGTATGTATCTGTGCTTCAGGACTTTTGGATGCTTCTCACGTGCACGCCAGTGCTCCCAGCCAGATGAACCTGAGGGAATGGGCCCAGTGGGGTGCTGTCACCACCAACGATAACTGTGAGCAGGAATGAAGACTGGCTCTGAGTTTTTGAAGCCAATGTCTGTTTAGGATGTCAGTGGAGTTCCGTTGCTGCATCGTGAACTGCGGGGCTGGTACTTGATCTTCATTGTTCTGTTTTGCCTTTTTGGTAATTCGTAATACGAAGTCTGTAGGTCGGGTTCAAGAATGCAACATTGCATTGCGATCGGATGGCGTGGGCATATTTACACTATGAAAAGAAATTGGAACATCTCGAGCAAACACAATGCGGATATTGCAGTCGACCAAGCCATTCAGCGCATCCGACTAGTGAACCGAGCCATGCTTTAAAGAGTGTCTTTGTGTTGAACATCGCCAACCCTTATAATACTTACGGCAATTTCTTCCCGTGTGAAACCATGTCTCTATGACGTGGCATGCATCTCCCCCCCCCCCATTCGGTCCGTGACGCTGCCTCACCTCCCGGCCAGGCGACATCGTGGAGCTGTGTGACGTGGTGTTCCTGGCGGTGAAGCCGCACCTGCTGGAGCGCGCGCTGGAGGACATCGCCGCCCGGATCAGCGTCATCGAGCGCGACCGTATCCAGACGTCGGGCAAGCTGTTCGTGTCCGTCATCGCCGGCCTCACCGTGGACCGGGTGGAGGAGGTGGGTCAGCGATGCGGCCCCTGGGAAGGTGAATCAGTGGTGTGGTTCACGAAGGGGTGGGTCGTATGGTTCACGAAGAGGTGGACCAGTTGTGTGGTTCACGAGGATCTAAATGGGTTGGCGGTTTGGACCACGAGGCGTTGTGGTGTCAGTGTCAGAGTCAGTGGTGTTGCTCACAAGGATGTAAGTCAGCGATGTGGCGGTGTGGCTCACGGGAAGGAGGGTCGGGGGTGTAGAAGTGTAGCTCAGGAGGGGATGGGTCAGTCTCGGCTCGCGGTGAGGAGGTAATTTTCTAGCGAGCCATCGCACGGAAAAAGGCCCGCCGTGGCCTCTAAAGAGGAGCTGATCCAGCTGCATTGCCTCACTAGGGTGCGAGTGCTTCACGGTCCCGGGGAGAGGTGGAGTAGTTCCCGACTTTTCTTGGGTGGGACATCTCATGAAAAGGCGGGTTGTCTGCATTCTGCATTCATATGAAGGTTCTGCATGTCTGAGGCCGGTCCACAGAGGACCGTCTTGCTGGTTTTATCCTGTCGAGGCACCGTCACAGGATGCGCTGTATGGACCTTGCACTGCCACTAGGAGGCGCTGCTTGCAGGCGGCCAGCATACCTTCATCAGTAGCGGGGCCGTCAATATGTCTCGAACAGTTTCTGTTGGGGTTTTATGTTCTTTTAATGTTACATTTCCTTCCATAATTTAAACTGGGGATTCCTGAAGCAGAATTGATTTCCTAGTTGCAATATGGAAGATGTTTAATTCATGAATCGGTACCGAACAGTGCTCTTCATCATGGCTGGAGATTTCCGAAAATTAGTGTGTGGAGAGAGGGCCCGCATGGGATTTCGGACAGTTTCTCCATCATCACATGTGCTTAATGTTAGGATCTTGGAACAGCAGAGGGTATAGACGCTCCCGAACGATCCAGGGTCTGCAGCCATGTTGTGCAGTGTGAACGTACGCAGTGAAGTCAGGATTACAGTGATGCGCATTTCAATCCTTTCGTTGCTTTGTGTTGCCATAATAAGCAGAATTTTAGCGCATCGTTAAACGGTAAGTATTTATCAGAGCGGATACCAAATCATGAGTCATGGCTCTTTGTCGCAGGCTATGGTATGTGCAGGCCCGTAAAGTATGTAGTGCCGCGGCATTCTGCCATTCTACCATCCGTTACGTTTGTAAACCCGTGCCTGGAACACGGACCTCCTGGTCATGGAACGTTCAGTCGTCCTCAGGCGTGGTCATTCTGCGCAGCATCGGCTGCTCGAGCCGCCACCCCTGCCGCCCCCGCGCTGCCCCGCTGCATCGCCGGTGTTTGGTTTCAGCTGTTGCGGCAGAAGCTGGCCGTCAGTTCGGCGTACGTGATCCGTTCGATGCCGACGACGCCGTGTCTGGTCGGGGAGGGGCTCTGCGGTGAGTCGGTTGCGTCAGCCGTCGCCGGCCGCCCTGCTGTTTTGCGTTAGCGGAACTGCTCCGGCTTCGTGCGAAGTGGACCGTAGCGCCGGACGAGACCGAAATAACGAAGAGGCCGGCCTGACGGCCGAACGTCACGCGATGTTGTGAAACCAGTCTGTGGTCAAAGGCTTGAGTTGGTGACGGTCGTCGTCGCGGTGTGTGCCACTCTGTTTTGCCACCGCTTTGATGCGCCAATGCTGACGTGACAGCGAAAACAGTGATAGAATTTGGGGCCTTTGCTCTAGGTAGTTAATATGTGCATTTTTACCTTTAAAACAGCTATTACAGAATATGTATTATTTGTATTGTGCCCAGGGTGGGTTTCAGTATTTGATATGCACTCAGTCATGACGTGGGATATCACGTCGAGGCATGCGTAACGGAAATGTTGTCCTGGAATACCGGGTGCCGTTTGATTGGTTGTGCCTCCTTCATGAAAGCTTCGTCTCCGCTTAGATCCTTTTGATTCACATCTTGCTCTTTGTATGGGTGCCGCATTTGCACATACACATACACGGTATGGCCGTTCAACATTACGAACTGGTATGTTGTTTGTCCATTGACCACTTTGACTGCAGATACAAACTAAAAACAGTGAAGAATTTGGACAGTGTTGGGTCGCACATCACAGTCAGACGACGATCGCTTTAGCTGCTGTCGATTCACGGCGCGTGCGGTCTCTCCGCAGCCTACACCGTACCGCAGAACAAGCGCGAGATCCCCGAGTTCTCCGAGATGGTCGAGAGAATCTACTCGTCCGTGGGCCGCTGCCGGAAGATGGAGGAGGCGCAGATCAACATCGTGGGCGGCGCGTTCGGCAGCGGCACCGCCTTCGTGAGTAGACGACGCCGCCCGACGGCCTGAGGCGGCACCTGATCGTGACGAGGGCGAGCTGGGCACGTTAGACAGGGCTCGCCGCGGCTGGCCGGACCGCCCGACCAGGCACGAAAACCGCCGCGCTGCGTCGCGTCGTTTATTAAAAATCACATATAAACGTAGTGCAAAGACGAGTGCAATCACAATGAAATTTGTCGCAGGGGAGACGGGTGGAGCGTTGTCTCGGGTCTCATGGGGATTTGGAGCGAGTTGCGAAACTTGCGTCCGCGAGCAATGACAGCGCCCATCGCCGGTGGAGGCCATGCTGGGGAGCCAAGCAGTGTGACGACGGGTGAAAGGGATTTATTGATGTATGGCGATGTTGATGGCGACATTGATATGTTACGGCTGTCAGGATGTGGCAGGCTCTATGTCAGCGATGTCCACGCATTACTTCTTATAACTGAGAACGGTGGTACTGGGTTTACTGGTTTTGTTGTGATTTTTGACATCTGTGACACGGAGGTCACCGTATCCCATTACAAACGCGTTCTGCAAACAATTGTAGCGGGTTTGTGTGTTCTCTGGTGGCTCATGTTTTTACTGAGCTGTTGATATCTCACGACTCCATATCCTCAGTGCAAAGATGGAGCGATCAACATTTTTGGTGTTTGAAATGCAACACCAGTAAGCCGGAAATTTTGCATCAGGCCTTTGGCGTAGAAAGAATGGACTAACATTTCTACCGGCAACAGTGACCATTTGGACGTGGTCCCACCCCGTTCCATTGCTTGTTTCTCCGTGTCGCAGATACCACGATACATATGAACACAATGAGTGAATGAACACGATACAAAAGAACAGGAGACGGTCACCGAACACCATGGCTGGCGATCCCGGGGGATGGGGTTCCAGACTCCCCCCCCCCCTCCAGTGTTTAGGGATTTCCACATTAGGCCTATGGTAGTGGCTATAAAGAAACGGTCAGAAATCTAACGCGCCTCCCCCCCCTTTCCAGTAATTCTCGGAAATCTTCAGGCATGTCGAACACAGTTATCCTTCCAAGATTAACGGCGAATTACGGAGCGCGGAATTCCAAAAATGCGGTGACTCCTGGACGTTAGGAGATGTCTCAAGAGAAATGCCACTGATTCTATATGTTCTGGTTTGAACTTGGGCCTGGGATTTCTCGTGCCAGTTGGTTTGTGAAATTTGTTTGACAATGGAGTGAAGATAGAATGGGGCGCTTGGCGACACTGGCTTCGTTACGCTTCATAATTACTAGCTAGGTCGCAGGCCTGGAGTATGAATGCTGAAGGATTGGTTCGCGTCATTCTTCCAAATGTTTCTCCTTTAGCGTAGCTGTCGGTCAGTGAGAAAACCTAGCTAGTGAACCAGGAGTCGTTAGGGACCAGGGCATGGTGAGATAGGCACACATATGGAGCTAGGAACAGAACAGAAATGGGTGGTATTCCCTGTCGTTCCACATGAAGTCCACGTGACAGGCGCCCCTGACATGGAGCACTGCGGCGACAAATGTTTGCCAACGTTCGGGGCCGGGGCCCAGTTCGACTAGCGAGTGAGTCTTCGCGGCCCGTTATCGCCTCGTCGCGCTGCTTTCGACCGCGTCACGCCTTGGAGAGCTGAAGTCCGGGCTCGGGCACAAGCGTGGCGGGGAAAAGGAACTCTTTCCTATGCTGCCAGTCAGAATCACTGTGCTGTCAGCTCGTAACAGAGAACGAAAGACAGGCAACACGGTGTGTCTGGGGCGACTCAGTGCCGAGGCCGTTTTTTTTCTCAGACCAGCATTGCTCCGAAATATGCATACTCTTGACTCGGCCTGTTTGGCAGCGGACGTTTCAAATGGATGTCGAGACATTTTCGTAATAGGGTCCTGTACGTATCGGGAGCTACCTGGTATTTCTCTGTCGCGAGCATTCCCCAGATCCCACTAAGATACCTACTTTTGTGGCTAGATCACGAAGCCCTTGTGGAACTTGTTGTGTATGTTTGGCCCTGAAGTTTGTACCCATTTCTTATCTTAGCGTTCGCACAGCTATGCTGCTTGCTTCTACGTTCTTTAAACTCAGCGAGTTCTACGATCTACAGTCCATCAGTGGATCTTCTATCCAGGAGGAGACATAAAGTTGAGGCGAACATGCCATCGAAGTCCATCTGTGAAGTAACTTGAGACCAGCTGACGTGGCCTGCTCCGTTGCCGCTCGGCGTTCGCTAGAACCGGCGCGCCCTATCGCCGCGAGCGGCGAATCACGCAGGCCACTTTGTCATGAGTGTCTGATCTTCCATAACACGCTCATAGGAGCCGTTCTGGCGGCGGAGGTCCGGGCCGACCTCGACGCTGCCCCAGCCGCCGCCTCAGGCGGCTGAGCTCGGCCGGCAGGCGCAGGCCGGCGCTGTTCACCCGGCGACCAGGCGTCTCAGGCGTCCAGGCGCGGTCGCCAGGCGGGCTGGCTCAGTTGGCTGGGTCGGACCGGCGACTCGGCGGCGCCTCAGACGTCGGCGGCCGGCGCGGACGGCTCGTCCAGCAGCAGGCGCAGCAGGTCCGACAGCGAGACGACGCCGACGACGCGGCCCTGGTGGTCGACGGCGATGAGCCGGTGCACCTGGGCGCGGCCGGCGCGCTCCAGCAGCTGGCCGAGCGTGTCGTCCAGCCGGCAGGTGGCCACGGCGCCGGGCGGACCGCCCGCCGAGATCGGCTCCTGCATCCGGCCGAACGAGCGCGCCACCACCTGCTCCAGCAGCTCGGCCTTGGTGCAGACGCGCACCAGCCGGCCGGCGGCGTCGACCACGGGCAGGGCCGAGACGCGGCGACGCAGCAGCGCGCCGGCCGCCGCCGCCACACTCGTCTCGGGCCGCGCCAGCTCCAGCCGCGTGAACGTGCCGAGCGGCAGCGCGCGCAGCGGCGCGTCCAGCATCGCCGGTCGCGGCAGCTCGTGCTGGTGCAGCCGCAGGAAGCGCAGGAGCCGCTGGCGCGTCACCAGGTGCAGCAGGTCGCCACTGGCCGGGTCCAGCACGGGCAGCCGATGCAGCCGCTCGCGCAGCAGCGCGCCGGCCGCCTCCAGCAGGCTGGCGTCGGGCCGCAGGTGGACGAGCGGCCGCGGCCGCCGCGCCATCCGCCACTCGGACAGTCGGCGCGGCGCGGCCGCTTCCACGGCGCCGCTCTCTACCAGCATCTCCAGCAGATCGGTCATCGTCACCATGCCGACGAACTGCTCGCGCCGGCCGTCCCAGAGCGGCGCGGCGCGCACGCCGTTGTGCGCCAGCATGTGGTAGGCCTTGCCGGCCGGCAGGTCCACGTCGAACACGACCAGCTTGCCCGAGTTGGGCATGACGTCGTAGCAGCGCTTGAAGGCGAAGAACTTGGCGAAGACGCGCTGCTGGTCGTCCTGGCTGATGTGCACGCTGAGCGGGCCGGGCGGCGGCGGCTCGGCGCCGGCGGCCGCCTCGTCGCCGCTCAGCCGGCGCAGCACGACGCGCCGCGGCCGCGCCTCGCCGGCCAGCTGCTGCTCGGAGCTGGCGCGCAGGCTGAGCCGGAGCGAGTCGAGCGCCTGCGACAGGCTGGGCCGCCGCGTCCAGCGCCGCGCCGCGCCCACCTCGTGCTGGTCGGCCGAGCTGCTGCGCGCGCGCGCCCGCGCCGCCGCAGCGCGCCGCGGCGCCGCCGGCGCCGCTTGCCGTAGCAGCGTCACCATGCCACGCACGCGGGCCTCGCGGTCGCTGCCCTCGCGGTCGCCGTCGCCGTCGCTGGCGCCGCCGCCACCGAGCCACAGCGGCGTGCGCTGCGTCCAGGTCTGGTCCTGCGCCGGCACCGACTGCTGGTCACGATCGGGCGCCACTACGTTTGCCCACCTGTTAAACCCTGCAGCTCCGACCCGGCCGTGCCGGACCGGCGCCGGAACTTGACCGGCAGGCCGGTCTGCGGAGCCGGCCGTGGGGGACCGTGCAGTCGGACAGTAGCTCAGGCCGCCGGCGCGCTGCCGCGGACCGTCTCACCTGCTGGCCGGCCGCTCCGCCCGCGTCGTCAGGCCGAGCCGGGGGTGCGCCTCGCCGCCCGGACTGTCCGCCCGGAGGGGACCAGCCGGACTGGAGGGGCGTCCGGTGCCGCGCCGCCGCGCGCCGGGCAATCAATAGCGCCGTGCGCTGCTCTACTCCTCTGGAGCGGGCCTGGCTATCGACCGGGCGGCCAAGGTCGGGGCTGCCGGAGCCGGCGCTGCCCCGGGCGGCCGCCGGCAGCGCGCCGGCCGGATTCCGGCTGGCGGCACGGCCCGCGGGGATCGGGCTCCGCCGGCCGGCGTCCGAGCTGGCAGGAATGTTCCCGGATCTGAACGAGGAACTCCCTGGGGCATGCCGCGGCGGCCGCGTGCTCAGAGCCCGGCGGCACGCGGAAGCGGCGCTCCGATCAATCAGACCGGATCTCGCCGAGGCGGAAGGTTACGGGGCCGTTGGTCGGGGCGTGATTGTCCGTTTCCCGGAAGAAGGTGTCGAGCGCGCTGAGTTCTGTCGTTGCCCGGGGAACAGCTATCAGTGTCGGTTTGGTGTGCTGGAGATTCGATTCTGGTGTCAGTCCGAGGTTCTCATAGCGTCGTAAGGACTTTAACAGGATGGTAGTAATCGTGACTGAAGTATACGTGATGAGTCTGCGCTGAGTTGGTAGGAGTTCGCTGCACTTTTACTAGTTTTCGCGGTGAGACTACCTGTTTCTAGGTTAACCATGCCGCTTCTTATCATATATTCTGAATAAAAGTTTGATCCCCATTTCATTTCCTTCTATCAGTGGGCTTCAGTTGCCTCCTTCATGTTTTCGAAGGCATTGCAGTGTGGATTAATATCTTTTTCAAAGTTGAAAAGTCGATGCGTTTTGTTTACCAAAAAGGCATTATAGCCTTCCATATTTTGTTCTCCATCAGAGGGTCTTGCTGGTCTGCGATACCAACCATTGTGTCTGACGAGATGAGTGATATCAGCTGGGCATTACTGCCCGCCGTCCTGACTATCGCTTTATATTTCCCGATGTTTATCACCGCCGCTGTATCGGCGCCCCGCCCTCCCCCCCCCCCCGTCGCTGTTACTGCGTCACACAGAGGACGCGCGACGATGCCCCCCGTGTTTTCGTGCCCGCAACGACCTTGCGCCCATCGCCACCCCATTGACAGGTGTTTACGTTCATCGACGCCATGGCGAGCGGCGCTGTCAAGATGGGCATGCCCTGGGCGGCGGCCCGCGAACTGGCGGCGCAGACGGTGAGCATGGAATGACCGCCACGGCGCTGTGGCGTCGTCGGCGTGCGCGGGCATAATGCTCGGTCGGCTCTGTTTACGGAGGCTCATTACCGGGGTTTACCGGGCCGACCGTGCAGCGCATCGGATCGTGTTCATGGGGGGAGGAGACGTCGCAGTCGCGTCTCGCTGATTTGCGCGCTGGATCAGGTTTTCCAGGACGCAGGGGCTGGACCGGGACGTAATCTGCTGAGTAGTCGTGCTTCCTGGAAGGCAGGATGGGTTGTTCGGTAGCCGGGCTTCGCGGAACGGGGAAGTACAGTACGTTTCTGCCTGTTAGTGGCTGACTGCGTGCCTCCATGCGTCGCTCGTAGTTTTGGGGAAACTGGCAGTTTGTGTACCAGCGCAGCTGTGAAATGATGGAAGTCAGTGATGTGTTTGTCGGTAGGTTCTGTATATCAGGGGAGATTAATGGTAGATTGTGCGCGTTGTTTTTCATCTGCTGTATGTCGAATGTCTGTGTACCAGGTGGGAGCTAGGATCACCATACATTGTTTACCTTAACTCCTGTGGGTCAAGAAATTAAACCTTTTAAGTGTGGGGAATCTGGCTTGGGTTGTGCTGGCTGAGATATTGGAAAATTTGCCAGTTGGGTTTTCAAGGGCTGAAAGTTTTCTGAAATGGTTGAGGGTGACATTGATAGCAATGAAGTGTTTATCGCCGTACGTATCCGCCCGGGGAAGGTTGTCGGAGGTGAGAGGTGATGTGTGTGCGCCTGCTGACGGTCGTGGGACGTCGGGTGGTGCTCAGGTCCTGGGAGCTGGCAAGATGGCGCTGGAGACCGGTCGCCACCCGTGCCAGCTGAGGGACGAGGTCTCCTCGCCTGGTGGCACCACCATCGCCGGGCTCCACCAGCTGGAACACAGCGGGTTCCGGTGAGCGGGACTGACTGACCTGGACGCGCAGGCAAAATATCCGAACCCCGTGTTGGCTTTGAAATCATTTCTACCCGAGTACAAAGGCAGTTGAAAGTCGAATCAAGCAGGATGAGAAAATACTGCCGATGTACATGCAACGCCAGTTCAATGCTGTGATGAACGCGTTAATATTTGGTGTGCCATGGTCCCCATTACCCGTTTGAAGTCCTTCGGATTGGTTTGAGTTCTGAAGGAATAGCTTTTCCCCATGCCAGGAGCACTGTTGATTAGTCGTTTGTGCACGTTCTTTATTTAGGGCACAGAAGTAGTTTCCGTCCTAACATCTTTTTTTCCGTAGATCTGGCATCATGTCAGCCATTGAAACGGCTGTGAACAAAGGTGCTGAGCTGGGGAAGAATTGATGAAACCTGAATCTTTGCATTGCCAGAAGGCCATTCCATTGTTGTGCGCATTGTTTAGGAATATACTGTTATTTTGGACTTTTTACCCGGGAACGCAGTGCTACATGGGTTGTGAGTGACTCGTTCATGGAAGGCGAAGACTTTGTTGCAATTTTCATTATTTCCAACCACCACGTTGATCTGCGTTTTTGTACCTCATAGCGACTGCATGGTTGTTGACTGCCATGCGCTGATCCAAGAACATTGATCAATAAATACGTCAGCAGGTTGTCGTCTCTCTTAAGCAAGGATTAAATTTTAGTTTTTTGGGGGAGTTGAGATTTCCGTTACCACTGCAGAGGTTCACATCGATAGCAAACATACTCTCCGGACGCGAGCAATGTTTTGAGGTCCGCCTGTTTGTGTGAGGTCACAGATCCTTTGCCGTAATGATACTCCTGGCGAAAAAGCATGAGCGAGACGAGAATTTCGTTGCTGCAGTAGTGAATGTGAAAGTAATAATTCACTGCAGTGCTCAGTGCTGGCATATAACTCGTGCATCATAATCAAGCCGACAATATGTGCCAACGATGTGCAACAATTTGCGAGAACTACAGCCCACGAGGGACTCTGGTAATCCTTCAATGTCAGCCTCCAGCGCACCGAGCAAAGCCTCGCCGTCGCCGTCTTCGTGTGCCTATCAATCAGGCCATTTTGCTTGCGACACGGGCCTTGACCTCGTCAAGTGCCAGCCTGCCTGTTCGTTTGCGTGACGCGCTGATTGAGACGTGGTTATTTCTGGCTCACGTCTTGACAGTCCCGCAATCGGCGCTTCGCTGCGGGCCGCGCTGGGCGTTTTGCGTTGCTCTCTGATTAGAAAGCTACATTGCCCCGGCAATACGCCCCGCCTTTCTTTAAGCGTTGAACGCGAAGCGTTCGGCGCCACCACTGACAACCGTAGAATGTAGCCTTCTCGGTGCTGAATTGCTCGCGTCAGGCGTCGTTATCTCGCCCGGCGGGCAGACGGGCCGTGACCATCGGCGGCACCGGCCGCCGCTCCGACCACCCCGTCAGAGTGCAGCCGGCCCCAGCGGACGATGAGCGGAGCCCGCACCGTGGGCCGGCTCCTGCTCGTGGTGTGGGCCCTCGCCTGCACGGCGGCCGCCGGGCCCGTGGCGAGGCCGGCCCGGCTCTCGGTGGCCGACCGACGGCTGCCGGCCGGGACTGGACGGCGGCCTCTGGCGCGCTGGAGCGCCGCGCGCGGCAGACGCTGCGGCCGCCGCTGTAGGGCACCTCAGGGTGAAGAGGGCTTCAAGGAGAAGACACTGCGGCCGCCGCTGTCGGGCACGTCGGGCAAAAAGGGCAGCAAGGAGACTCCGGGCGAACAGAAGAATTACATGGGGACAGCGCTGTGGCCGCCGCTGTAGAGCACGCCGGACGAGAAGGGCAGCAAGGAAACTCCGGAGAAAGAGAGCTAAATCGAAGAAGGCGCTGTGGTCGCCGCTGTAGAGCACGCCGGGCGAGAAGGGCAGCAAGGAAACTCCGGAGAAAGAGACCTAAATGGAGAAGGCGCTGTAGAGCACGCCGGGCGAGAAGGGCAGCAAGGAAACTCCGGAGAAAGAGAGCTAAATGGAGAAGGCGCTGTGGTCGCCGCTGTAGGGCGCTCCGGGCGAGCAGAGCCGCACGGAGGCTCCGGTCGAAGGGCCCAGCACGGCGACCATGCGGCCGCCGCTGCCGGGCGGCACGGGCGGCCAGGGCAGGCGGCGGCGCCGTATTCCAGTTCCCGTACCGCGTCCTGGTGCGTCTCGTGCCGCGGGGCGCGGTCCGGCCCGGCCACGGCCGGACCAGCGCCGCTGCCGCGGACCGCGCATCGCTGTCCGACCATCTGGCCAGGGTCGAGCACCTGCTGGAGCTGGTGATCGCCCAGCTGGGCATCAAGCTGAAGCTGCTGGAGAAGCCGCAGCAGGTGGTCCACCGCCACCTGCACCAGGACGCGCGGCCCGGCAACGTGACCGTGCACGTGCACCACGCGGCGCCGCGCATCAGCGTGCACAACAGCGTGCAGGCCGTGAGCAGGTCGGACAGCTCGGCGGCGGCGACCTCGCCCGGCGGCAGCGCCAGACAGCGCGGCGCCCACCGGAGCGGCGCCCGGGTCTCGGAGGAGGGCCCGGCCGCGGCCGCTGACAGCTCCGGCTCGCCGTCCGCTCGGGGTGTTTCGCCACGGCCGGCCGGTCCTCCTGGCTAATGGTCGGGTGTTCAAAGGCCGCCGTCGACGCCTGAGGTCGGACGTCACCGGATTTCGCCGTGCAGACGGATCAACGGCGCGCCGAAGCATTGATCAACGCCGAACGTGACAAGTTTCACAGTCTGTCAGTCAGGTGATTTTCCGGAGTTATATAGTGTGACGTTCCCAGAAACGCCGCAGGAATCGTTCCAGACAATTCGAGCGAGCCGCTCCATGAGAAGTCCACACTGAGGGGGCGCCATTCCACAAAGCTAGATCACCTCTGATCGTGTCCTAAAATGGACAAGCAAACCGTTAAACCGGACTAGCTAGACTTTTTGCTCTAGTTGTTCACCGTCGTTTGTGCATGTCTCTTCATTCTTGATGCTTGTTTTGTGCTATGCAGTAGATGCAAGTCGCTGAATAACCAGAGCATTAAACGTTCCGGCTCATCAGACCTCCAAGGCAAGGTATGCAAATGAAACGACTTAGATGCATCGGTACGTCTTCAGATACACAGTTTCCTGAGTTCCTTTGGAATCGTTCTAAAAATATGCCTTGCTTGTGATTACCATTTACACCAAATGGTACTCACTAAACGAAATATACGGAATGCTATGCTCAGCACATTTATCATGACACTCAGATGTCGAAAGACCTTTTTAAATCGTCGAAACGCCTCCCACACTAAACAACGCCGGCACACTTACAAAGTCATCATCTCGCCAACCTGGCAACAGTACACCTTGGTACACGACTTGCTGCTTCAAGCGACTCATTTACCGATCGGTCACACAGGTCGACCTCAGTGGCGGGCTACACGGGGATCTTCAGTTGTTGAAGAGGTCGTGCACGCTGAAGCTGAACACTCGGTGCAGTTCGCAGGTGCAGCTGGGGCCGCCCAGCTTGTACTTGCACAGGTGCGCGCACATTTCGGCCCAGTCCACGTAAGAGCCCTGACGGCGGCAGAAACGAACACACTGAGACCATAGCACCAGGCAATCCAGACGTCCATATCGGATGGGAGCAGGGCGCTGGCAAGCCAATCGTGGCGTCAATCCAGCCGACAATCTACTTTATCACGTATTTTAGTGACCGGCCGTCTAGGTGCATTTCAATTCTGTGTTGCAGGGAAAACAAAACATGCTTTGGACACTGTGCAAAGTTCGACAAGTAAATTGACGCGTTGCCAGTCCTGCGCGTAACGGC
This sequence comes from Capitulum mitella, assembly GCA_030062745.1. Classification (NCBI taxonomy): domain Eukaryota; kingdom Metazoa; phylum Arthropoda; class Thecostraca; order Pollicipedomorpha; family Pollicipedidae; genus Capitulum; species Capitulum mitella. The sequence goes on along the minus strand of CP099844.1, from coordinate 11,477,546 downwards.
AGGCCGTTCTTTAAGTGAAGCAACCCAAAAGATATAAAGGAGTGATTTGCTTAGGTTGCTAACAACCATTTGTTGTTAGGGCTAGCGATTCTAAGTCGGCCGTAAGGATGCCTGACGAGGATATGAGAAGGGAACTAGCACTGACTGTAGAGTCTAACTGCAAATATGCAAATGACCCTCCGATTCCGACAGCGCCCATCGATTTGATGCCCAAGTCCGACCGTGTCCGTGCCACCGCACAATGCCGGCTGTGATCACACGTGCAGGACGTCCACGGCCCGATTCGAAGCTGGACCACGGCCAGCCGACTTACGAAATTCTCCGGCGGCGGCACGTTTTTCCTGGCGCAGACGCGGCGGCAGTACTCGGCCGACGTCTTGGGCGGCAGCGGGCACGCCACGCAGAACCTGAAACCAGCGGCAACACCCTTACTGTCACCGAGCACACTGACCACGGGGCCGCAGAAGGCACGCCACGCAGAACCTAAAACCAGCGGTAACACCCTTACTGTCACCGAGCGCACTGGCCACGGGGCCGCAGAAGGCACGCCACGCAGAACCTAAAACCAGCGGTAACACCCTTACTGTCACCGAGCACACTGACCACGGGGCCGCAGAAGGCACGCCACGCAGAACCTGAAACCAGCGGCAGCACCCCTGCTGTCACCGAGCACACTGATCACGGGGCACGCCACGCAGAACCTGAAACCAGCGGTAACACCCTTACTGTCACCGAGCACGCTGGCCACGGGCGGCAGCGGGCACGCCACGCAGAACCTGAAACCGGCGGCAGCACCCCTACTGTCACCGAACACACTGGACTCCAGGGGGCGCTGGCTGCACCATGGGGTTCCCGTCAGGTCTTAAATGGCTCCTTAACGGACCGAACAGACACGGTCCACGTTCTCACCCACTAAGAGACTGTGGACTTGTTTAGTGTTTAACATACTCGGTGTTCCTTTTTCCCTCGTCGGTCGCTTGTCTCGTCAGTTTCAGTTTTTTTCAACCATGAACCGGATGTCAGAATGGTTCCGAGACTTGTCAGCAAGCGTAATGTCGCGTTACATTTGTTCAAGTCACCAAGACCGGAACAATGGCTGTTCGAACATACTGCCGAAACGAATAACAAAAACGGCAGGGCTAAATGCGGTAAAACAACACACGCCCGCTTCTACGTTTACAATCAGTCCTATCCAGTCTTCAATACCGGGATAGCGGAACACGCCACCTCCGCCGCAGGCAGGCCACCCACCGGAACACGTCGCGGTCCATGTCCGGGTCCAGCTCGTCCAGGTTGATGTCCTCCTGTCTGGCGGACGCCGGCACCGTCAGCAGCAGGAGGAACAGCAGCAGCAGGGATGGCCGGCGCGGCGGGCCGGCGCCGCCCGGCCGCCGCCACCCGGAACAGGATGGTAGCCGGTCGGAACCCAACAGACACCGCATCAACAACCACCTGTATTGTGTCTTTGCGTTACAGGACGTCAACAGTACACCGACGCGTCCTGAGCCATCACCTAGGTTAATCGTCTCGACGATGGCGCACATCGCCTCTAGGACGGTTGTTCAGTACCGACATTAATTAAAAATATCGGTGTTTACCACCGTTTCCAGACACTGCGAAGATTGGGGCCTCACGGATTCTTACCACAGTATCCCGAGCTCATTTCACGCGGCCCGTTATTCGAAACAACGCACCATGTCGTCATGTGTTATTATACAACAAAACAAGAAAGCGAACGTTTTCCTCGTTATCATTGTGTGCCTTCAGGTAACAAACAGTTCTTTGGAAAATACCAACGGCCTATCCCCTACTGCTGTAAGAACGCTCACATCAAATGAAAAAAAATCAAGACACGTGACTTCTTGCCGAACTTCATCCGGCACAGACAGCAAAACCAAAGGACAAAACCAACAAATAAGGAACTGGAAAAGCTTTTGTCAACGAGAAGTGACAAGTTCCAGTCGAGATCCAAAATACGAGTGACTGGTCCAAAACCACATAAAAATTGTTTGATCGTACGTAATTAAACGAATGACCAACAGTGTGCCTCACCCTGCAACGTGCCAAAATCCACAACGCACCCTTCACAACTCATGGGTTATCACAGGTTAACCGCCTAGCGCACGACGTATTTAGAAAGATCGTGCCACAAGGGGCAATATTAAAATGAGGTTATCAGGCAAGTTAAACTGCCTGTCAAAAACTGCTTTGCTCGCCATCAACTCGGTTTTCGACACACTGGAAGCAGTTTCGAGCCACCGACATGCTTCTATTCTGCGGCGAATGGCCCGAGGGTGCATGGCCCATTGAATGATAGCAATGAGCAGTTTGTTATGAGTGCAACAGTAAATCAGTAACTCATTAGGACCACCACTAGCCTCTGTTTACGACGCCCAACAAACATTATAATCCAACCACCGTCGCTTGTTTGAGTACTATCACCAACGTCGGGACATCAGGCGCTGCGGAAACGAACGGCGGCGTTAACTCCCACCAATTCAGCATATTTGATGTAAACATCAGCCGTGCGCTCAGCGCTCACCGCTCATCCTTCCGAGACGTTCTTGACTCACATTCCTCCTAAGGACAGACGTCAGAGCGCTGACAAACAGTACGCGTCAAGGTCCTGGCGAGGCTGTCATTCACATGCCACTGGGTACATCAAGGGCATATCCTGTGCCCTCGCTCGGACGCCGCTCGCCCTCGCTCGCGGGACCGCCTGCCGGGCGTGCCCGACCCTCAGCCCTTGATGTTGCAGGATTCAGAGTGCGGCGCGCAGCCGGCGTACTCGGCCAGCTGCGGGTGGTCCAGGTCGCCGCGATCCGTGCCCGGGTCGACGCCGTAGCTGGGCGCTCCGCGGTCGCGCACGCACGCGCACCGCTTCTTGCCGCCCGAGAAGTACTGGCGCGGCACGCCGACCCAGCTGCGCTCGACGCCGCCGCTGCGGCGCGAGCAGTAGACGCGGCCGCCGCGCTCCTGGCTCCACTCGGAGTTGCACGGCGGGAAGATGAGCTTCTCGCCGTCGGCGCGCCGCTGGTGCTCGCGCGCCTCGGCCAGCCACTGCTGCGCCTGCCGGTAGTACTCGGTCTCGCGGCCGTCCTCGTCGAAGTAGCGGCCCACCAGCCGGCCGACGGGCCGGTAGTCCTTGCGGTAGAACTGCAGCCAGTCGTCGAGGCCGATGTAGTCCTGCGGCGAGAGGCCGGCCACGTCGTCCGTCAGGCCGGCCGCGCTGAAGTCGCCCGACACGAAGGCGCGCGAGCCGTCGCGGCCGGCGAAGAAGGCGTAGCCGCCGCCGGGACCGTAGTGCTTGCGGCCGCGGCTCACGTCGAACACCTGACCGAGCACGGCCAGGTACGGCCCCTTCTGCGGGTCCGAGCCGTCGTATTCGGCCAGATCCTCGCGCGTGAAGAGGCGCGTGACCGTGCCGTGGCCCAGCTTCTGCTTGCTCTTCCCCTTCTTTTTGAACTCGGTGGCAGTCGGCTGGCCAGTTGACGGCGGCGGAGACGGCGATGGGGATCCGGTGACGGTGCGGAGAACAGCGTCCTTCAGTGGAGTCACACGGCCGACCAAGGCGCCGATCGAGGAAACCACGTGCTCGTGAGCATTCTGCACAGCAGAACGAAGACCATACCAGTCTTCCTTGTAGAACTTGGTTTCAGTCACCAGCTCTGGAGGTATCTTGTTGAGGGCATACCCAACCAGCAGTGACACCAGTGGTGCCATCACCATTCCACGAAATCCCATGGTGGGAGCCAGATGTCTATAAATCTTGCCACTGTATAACAGGGATGTCTTTAACTACCAAAAAATGTCTGCAAAAAAGAATTGTAATGCATGATTCCACACAAGACCTTTAACTATGGCTTCAAACCTCATCCTAGCCTTGTATAAAGATGTGAAAGCAGAAAATACAAAAAATCCTTTCACAGAGTCAAAGGTCCATGCAGGTACCCCACAGTTCCTGTCATAAGCAATAAAACAACAAACATTCCTGTATATACCTAAATTTATGATACAAGCAGCACCAACCAAAACCATGCTGGGCCCAACACATAAATAAGCAAATCTGGCAAAGGCTGAACATTGCTTAGGTATAAATAACTGCATAAATACCTTGTCTGCAACTACATATGTAGGCATGACCAGGGACATAGGCACAACTAAAAAACCTAAAAAAGTGAGGGGAGGGGTGCAAAGATGTTTTTTCCATAGAGCTTAATAATATCATAATAATATATAATATAACATATCATAATAACATTCCCCAAAACGTGGGGACCGTGGCCCCCTGCCTCCCCCCGTTCCTACGTACATGAACAAGACACAAACCATGAACTATAAATACACGTCTCCCTTGTCCCTACAAAGACTGGAGGTATTCACTCACCTTCAAGCTCCTGGCATTTGTGCCCCAACAGGCTTGACGATCACAAAGTAAATGATGCAAGTAAGCAGTGGGTGACGCAATGTCCCACGAGGGTGCCTGCGATGACGCACGCAGGAGTTACCAGGAATTACCAAGATAACTGTAATTACCACAAGGATTATTTTCCTCGTCGTCGGCCGGCGTTCCTGTTAGTGAAGGTTTATGGTACGTGATGTATTTCGCTCTCGTGGGAAATAAAAATAAAACGCCAATAATTGTCAAAATACCGCAATTTTTTTTCAAAAGAAGTAAACCGTCTGAAACTTAATTAAGGATGATATTGTGATTGACAGTTTCTAAAAATTGACTTCAAACTTAGCAAATGAAATTCAATAATGTATACATCTTGATTTACGATGTTGATATTTCAAACATGGCGCACATAGGACAAAAAGTTTTATTGAGTGTCAGCGTTGACCGACCTTCAGACGACTGACCGATCCCCGACAAGACACAGGAATTGCCGCGAGATACGGACGCTAGTGCGCAAGGGGCTGTGCGTCCTAACTTACATCAGACAAACAAACTTAACCGTCATTCGGACGGCTGCCTGGCTTCCGACGAGAGGCAAGACTACTCAAGACACGGACGCCTGAGCTTAAGTGGTTGTGCATCCTTACAACAAATCAGTTCACCCACCTTCGTTTCAGAAACGTCCTGGCAGTCGAACGTGGGCTACCGGGAAGGTAAATGGGGCGGGAGACTGTGGGCCGACAGATTGTTAGAAATCACAGAAAATGGTTCAGAAGCAGTCTTAGAAAACTGATATGTCTGGTATCCAGCGTGGGCAGGAAGTAATGTACTCCTAAATAATGTCTGGTAAAAATGAGATTTATGTACTCCCAAATGCTATGACAGCTTAAAAAATAAAGCCGTGAAAATAAAAAATTGTGCTAAATGATAAGTAAAAGCAGCGTAGCTTACATTCAGGAAAAATATGCATTTAACCATATGCACTTGTGAGGCATTGTAGATATGTGAGTAAAAATGCATCTGCATTGCAGTGTTGCAATATTTGAACTCTTTTTTGGTGTGTCAGTCCAAAACTCTGTGTCCTGAAAAAGATACTGGAACATCTTTACTCAACCATGCAGTGACATATGATAGAAACCAGATAAGTGTAGTTTAGCTGTTCCTATTTATCATTTTGTCTTTGGTCTTATTCAACAAAACTTGCATGCTGAATAAAAGCAATGACTGCATGTCATTTGCCATTTTGGAGATCTTGTTGTCTTTTCTCTCCCAAGTTACTGAAATGGCCACAGTCATATGTGTATGTGCATTTGTGATACCTGAAGAAATGCAATATTTCAATCTGTCTCTATTTAACACAATTTTCATTGAAAGTATGTGGCAAATAGTCCATCAGTTTCAGGATGTGCTGTCAATAGAAGTATTTTAAAGTATTTTGATATTGAAATTGTATTTGCATGCAGTGCTCCAGTACAGCCATGCCAGCTGTTGGGGAAGCAGAGGCTCACCAGCTGTGGCAGACTGCTGATGCTGTCTGCTTTGATGTTGACTCAACCGTCATCCAAGAGGAAGGCATTGATGAATTGGCCAAGTTCCTTGGCAAAGCAGATGAGGTGGCAGAATTGTGAGTGTAGGGCTAATAAAGGGATTGGGCCAGGCACCAAAATGAGGGCATTTTGGGATTAAGGGTCCAGGGAAGTCATCATGGTTGGATGATGGGAATGAAGGTTTGTGGCAATGTGGGTGCCAGCCATTATATGCAGACAGGGATTTGGAAGCAGCATTTATCAATAGTCCTTACCCTTTGTGGGACTGCCAGGCATGCTTTACTTTGGTTTTACAGGCCTGGGCTACAGTTTAATGTTAGTCCTGTAATCCACAACAGTCAGATGCCACACCCTTAAGACCACTGCTGCTGTTGCTGCAGAACTCGCAGCTCGATGGGGGGCTCGCTGGAGCTGCGCGTGGCCGTGGAGCGAACCCTCGCCATCCTGACTCCCTCCAGGGAGGAGATAGTGCGCTTCCTCGGGCTGCAGTCCCTGTCGCTGTCCCTGGGCGCCAGGTGAGGTGCCGTGAGCACGCCGCTAGATCGCCCTGCTTCCCGCCGGCTCCTGCTCGGCGCGCTGACCCCCTCCCATCGCACGGTCCGCGTGATGGGGAGACTAGGGATGCATGGGCCACCAGACTCGCAGGGCATGGCTGTGCTGCATGGTGGAAAAAACGGTCTGACTGATGGCAGATATGTGTTCACTGTGACGTTGGTCGCGGCAGTCCGCCCACACAAGCCCGGGCCCTCGTAACGGATGGTGCCATCAGAAAATGTGTGCCTGAATGCTGGACCTGCATCATGGAAAACAGAGGATCTGTGAAAAAAGTAGTAACTGGACCCTGGAAAAGATGTGGTTTTTCAGATAAATCCTGCTTTGATTCCAGATGCAGGTAGAACTCGCGACAAAAATGGTGTTTAGATCCTGAACCACATCTCGATCTTGGACAAGGCCAGCATGTAGATATCATATGTCTGCTGATCTCTGGATGCTTTGTTCCATTGGGATCACCAGGTCACCAAATAGGTTACCTGAAACAAAGGTAACTGGGATTATGAGGCTGGATCTTGCATTCCAGAGATTTTTCGATAAATTGAAATCATGGATCTCTGTGTATGTGGGGTCTGAGGTCTAGGATATGGACATTTAGATATTTATTTTATGTAGGTATATGTGTGGTTTTTAGTCGTTTGGCCGGACTGTTGCAATGAGGAGAAACGGACCTCATGGCGTCCCACCTGTGTTCACACGGTTTCGGCCGGTTCGTTTTCAGAACTAAGCATGCCATGAGTGGTTCCATGGAGTTTAGGGAGGCACTGAAGCGGCGGCTGCGCCTGCTGGAGCCGTCGCAGGCCGACCTGCTGAAGTTCATGCAACGACAGGGGTTGAACCTTTCCCCAGGTATTAGGTGAAGTACTCTCTCCATCTGTCTGCATGCTTTTAGGCCACGGCCATTATGCCGTCTGTCGGATACTTTACGAATCGGGTGTGCTGTCAACTTGGTGATGTTGCAGATCGTTGTGAGCATTGTTTGATATACTCCCCTGTACTTCATTCCAGTTTGTTGTGATGCATGGAGCTTGTGTCTTGATGCTTCCTGGACTTGATCAGAAGACTTAACCCTCGCCGGACGATAGGGTGGATGCCAACTCCCCCCCCCCACCAGCATTATTTCCGGCTCCAGCAGGCGCAGCCGCTGCTTCAGTGCCTCCCTAAACTCCATGGAACCACTCATGGCATGCTTAGTTCTGAAAACGAACCGGCCGAAACCGTGTGAACACAGGTGGGACGCCATGAGGTCCGTTTCTCCTCATTGCATTATTTCCGGGACCACAGCGTTACGGCACTGGACAACGCCGTGAAATTTACCATAACTGGACATACATTCATCGTGCACGTTTTGAAAAAAGACTGACCCCTGGTCAGCCAGGTTACCGAGCTCTGACGTCATTACTGAAAGCTTGCAAAACGATTTTTCGCCAAATGTCGGCGTTTTACTGTTTCGTGATCATAGGTACACATAAACGGCAGATGACTGGGGTGAAATCGGATCGGAATGGTAGTTCATTTGCGAAAAGGTCACCAGATAGATCGATAACCTTTTTAAGATCAAAGGCCCAAGATGATCCTTTTGGCCTTGGAACGTGCCCTTATTTATTTTTGTCACGAGATGTTGTAAAGGACACGACTTCAGGCTTATTTGGCCCCAAATGTGCCGTTTTTAACTCCGCAAAATCGACTTTTAATCCCAAGCATTAAGTGTGATCTGACCTAGAAGGCCACTGGTTGACCTAACGGGTGCAGAAGGGTACTGTCGGATTTCTTGGAGCGACAGTTATCGCTTGCTTTTGTCCCGTGGTGCTAACTTAGTTAGGGGCCAAATGGCGAGGGGGTGCCTACCACCAGCCCCCCCCCCCTCTTGTCGGTGCGAGTAAGAATCCCTCCCTTCCGAGGCGAGGGTTAATCCTGGGGCGAAGATGAGTGGGACTGGTAATTTCATTGTTTCCCCACGTATGTATGTACGTATGTATGTATGTATGTATTTATGTATGTATGTATGTATGTATGTTTGTATGTTTGTATGTTTGTATGTATGTGTATGTATGCGTGTTCACGTGTGTCCGGCGTTTGCCGCTACGGGCGGCGCAGTTGCAGTTTACACAGTGGCGGACCGCGACGACTTCTCGTTGGTCGACCGAATGTCCGGGCGGCTTCGGTTGACACCCTGGTGTGGCCCAGGGAGCTGGTGCAGACGCTGCACGGGCGCGGCGTCCGGGTGTTCCTGGTGTCGGGAGGATTCCACTGTCTGATCCAGCCGGTTGCTCGGCTGCTTAACGTGCCGGCCGAGAACGTGGTCGCCAATAAGATGCTGTTCGACTTCGACGGTGGGTGTAAACTATGGTTGGTTTATGTGTGCTGTTAATTATATGTATATAAGCATACTGTGATTGGTCATGACTAATATTATAGGCAAAATCAAAAGCAAGATTTGGATTGGGATTTTTACTTGTTTCGGTTTTCATTGTATTGTCGGGCTCATGAACAGCCTTAATGTCATTGATGCATATATATATATATATATATATATATATATATATATATATATATATATACGCACATACATACATACATATACATTGCTTGGTGTATTGTTTTCAGTGCTTCTTTTTTATCAGTATCTTTTTGCTGCTCTTATCTAGGGATCACATACACCGCTTGCTGACAGTTCTCTATCCTGCCGGAAAAGAGAGCTGTCAAAGTTGAGCACCTGACGGTTATTAACGTTCGTTAGGGACTGACCAGTTGTGTAATGGGGAGCTGATTGGTCCTGGCTTTCGATGCGCAGGAAATTACGCCGGCTTTGACGAGTCCCAGCCCACGTCAGCATCAGGCGGCAAACCCAGAGCCCTCCAGCGGCTGATCGATGAACACAAACTTCAGCGTGTTGCCATGGTCGGAGATGGCGCCACTGACCTCGAGGCCTCGCCACCAGCTCACGTTTTTATCGGTAAAAATTGTTCACAGACCACCGAGACCATTGTATTGACATTCCGACACCAAAAGCATTTTCTGGCGTAATTATTCGGTTTTCATGACAACAGACCCAGTTTTATGTCATATTAATTGGTCAATGCATACTGAAAATTCGGTACTCTGACCTTAGCTGGTCTCCCGAGGTTAGCAAAACGTTGGTGAAATCTGCGGGGTTGTCACTAACACGACGTCTGAATAACAGATTCACCTGTGGAACGCGGTCCCGACACTAACACTCCCCCCTCCCCGCAGGCTATGGCGGTAACGTGGTGCGGCCCAAGGTGGAGGCCGGCGCGCCCTGGTTCGTGCGCGACTTCCAGCAGCTGATTGATGCCCTGTCCGACTGACGCCGGCGGAGGGCTCGGGCGGCGCGCGCAGCGTCGCCTGTCTGCAGCCGGCACCGTCCGCATAGCGTACGGACGCCCACTGCCTTGATGCCTACCTGTCGATAGCTGAAGAGTTTAATGTTCGGAGGGTTCAGGTGACATAGACTAACATGGAGCTTAAGGTTACGTTATGAATGCTCAGAAAGTGCTGTTAGAGCTATGCTGCGGATATACTGTGGCAGCATTGCGGTGAAGTGAGAAACGCTGTGATGGTTTTGGGCATCGCGCGTGTACGCAGGATGTTTCAAACCTGTGTTGTGGCGTATTCCAGAGGAATAGTAGATTTTGGCTAGCTGATCAGTAGGGCTGGCGATAGCATATCAAATCCGTAGTGTCTGGTGGCAGGATCGACCGAAGGTCGTCATCTCTGGATGAAGTGCCTTGGTGTACTATTGCCATTGAAGGAACGACGCTTGCCATTAATTGGCCGAGTTTCAGGCAGGTTCGGTTGTCTATAAATGTGAGAACAAGGCTCATGAGCACTTATGTTCGTGTTGCATAGCTCCCGTAGGTTCATGCAAAGCTGCAGTCTTGAGAAGGAATCTCATCGAATCTCCCATTTGGAATTGTTCCAAATTGATTTCATTTTTCAGTGCGTTTTTTTTTTAATATCCCAGCATATCGCAGTACCATTGTTACCCATTGCTGAATATTGTCCCTGTACATGGATCATTCCTAAAATACAGCAAACCTCCCGAACCCATGAACAGACTCGAGTATATGACTCATGTGGTGCCGGAGATTGGGCCGGATGGCCGCGCAGAAGACTGTCGACAGTCGTGACAATCTGTCTACCAAGTGCCAATGATAGGTTGCGGGGGATGATGCACAGCAGAGACCGCAGGATGGGGCTTACTTTATTCTTTTTTTTTAGAGAGAGGAAGTGAGCCTAGGGACGAGTAATTTACGCGAATCGCAAGGTGCATGGAAAGCTACAAAGTTCTGATCTTGGAAAAATAACTGGTCATCCGCTGCCCTGGTTTGGCCAGGAAGCTGTACGAATGGACTGGATGTCGTAGGGATATGCTCTTCCATGAGCCCTTGAGCTAGGCAGGTTATCTCGATCATTATCGTGTTTTTGTCAGAACTTAATCGGTTAACATAGAACTGCAGGATACATGCTATGCGTTTGTCCTTCCGATTCGCCTCGCGTCCACGGACAGGGGCACTTTCATCGTTTGGATAACCGCAAACATTTTTTTCGATCTTCATCCGTTTATTTCCACCGCATCATGTTTGCATACTGCACAGTTCTCCAAAATATACGTAGAGTCATCATACGTCTGGAAACTAGCACAAGTAGGTATACACTGTTTTTTTTTCGTACGCTTCAACATCGTTTAATTCACAGATTCATCTGTCATAAAAGCGTTTCCATTAATCAACAAGGCGTTGTTCACGTCGCTGATCGTGACTGCGATAGGTCATTGTGTGCTCCGATTTTACCCGAGTTTTACTTTTTGCCAAAATCCGCCTACTGCTATTTATTGCTTTTTATTCACTGCATGTTTATGTATCGTTTCCCTGATAATATTTCAGTGTTAATGCTGCACTGATCGTTACTCACACCAAATATGACGGCGGATGTTAAAAGAAATGTGGCCGAGCCTAATTCGGGTATTTGTTGCCGTAAATACACTGCGCGAGCAGATTTCTTACGGGCTCACATTCATGGGAGCAGTGAACCATCTCCAGGAACGTAGTCAAGGGGGGGCATGGCCCCCTTGGGCCAAGCGGTTTTCACTAGATATATGGTGATTTCGCACAAATACGGAATAGTGACCATATGCATGTTGCAAAGCAAAGATTATACGTTTTCCGGTGCATAAGATGTGAGGATAAATTACGTAGAATTGCTTCTTTTTTCCTATAAGTTTCGTCATCTGCCAGTTGCATATGACCAAATTTGACATTTGCCCCCGCCCCCCTGAGGAAAATTCTGGTGCCTGTCCATCTCTCCACTATACGAGCAAGCTTGAGAGTTTGCAATGTTTGTGATGTGAAGGGGACGTCCATATGAGGTATAAATCTGTGTCCAATTTCCAAATACGGT